>CM019063.1:417197739-417687480 GCA_009667805.1 Leptobrachium leishanense | reverse complement strand
GAGCAGCAGGAGGAAGAGGAGGCCTTCCCTCGCTCTCAAGGCCCCAGTCTTTATGCAGACAGCATTCCTGCGGGTCCTCAGATCAGACAGGAGGAGGAGGAGGCATATTTAAGTAGTGGGGCATTTAAGCTGGGGATTCCTCAAGGTAGGGTTTTGTGTTCCCAGAAACCCAAGGACTAGTACGTGGCTGGGAGGAGGAAGTGCACAATGGGGTCATCCTCATTGGCCAGGAAGACTCGGAAGCTAATGCCACCTCCAACCTATGCTGCATGGGCTCCCTTATCCTGCAAAGCCTGGTAAAGGACCCCAGGATTCATGCTATCAAGGAGAGGGATCATTACTGGTTGGCAAGCCTTCTTGATCCACGATACAAGGGTGAAGTTGCAGAGCTCATCCTGCCCTCACAAAGGGAGGACAGGATGAAAAAACTTGAGGACGCTCTAAAGCGACACTTGTGTAACACCTTTACAGGCACTGGTAGGTTACCAAGTGATGACACAGGTGCTTCTGAGGCTGCTGTTGATCAGAGGAAGAGCGGTGAAAGGGGCCGCTTGACTGATGCCTTTTCCAATTTTTTTAGTCCACGACGCCCAGGGACGTCAAATGTAGGCACCCATTGCCAGCGTCTTCACCGTATGGTGCAGGACTACCTAGGGGCAAGGGCAGACCTGGATACCTTTCCAGCAGATGATCCACTGGCTTACTGGGTGTTGATATTGGATCACTGGCCAGAATTTAGCCAATATGCTATGCAGCTACTAGGTTGCCCTTCATCCAGCGTGCTTTCTGAAAGGACGTTCAGTGCCGCTGGAGGTTTTGTCACAGACAAAAGAGTGCGTCTGTCCACCGACTCTGTAGACCGGCTGACATTTATAAAAATGAATCAGTCCTGGATCAGCAGCTATCAATCCCCTGATGCTGACGTAACGGAATAGATCGGGGATCTCTTCTGCATTCACAAAACCTCCACCACTGCACTCTTCCACAATACCACAAAAGGGTAACGGTGTGAAGCCACTTGCTGCCACCAAAGGTACAATATTTGGGTGCACTGACACTGCCGCCAATATCACCAGATTTATATCATTTTAATTTTTTGGACCGCAGGGTCCAACCCTGCACTCTTCCACAATACCACAGAGGGGTTACGGTGTGACGGCACTGTTGCCGACGCTAAAGGCCCAATTTTAAAGCACCTATTGTTACTTTCATCCAAAGCCTGCATATGTTTCACCATAATTTAGCCAAAAAAAATCACTAAACTTCTGTTCTGCGTGTCCTAAAATGTCTCCTCTTATAATACAGACTGCCGCCCCAAGCAGTTGTTTATGAATAGATTAAAGGAAAACCTTTTTTGTTTTTAAATGTTTCTATACATCCTACAAATCCGCCTCTTCACGGACAGGTTATGGGGACCTCCTAGGCACGATATTTGAAGGAATTTTTCGTTTTTATTTTTAACCCTTATTTCATGGAAAACTCACTGTTCCTTTAAAAACGTTTTTTTAAAACTTTTTGTCCTTGTTTCCTGTCCCCCAGGGCACTACCCGGACCCCCATACACCTTTTATGGCTAATATTTTGCATATATGCCTTCTTGCAGGGCACTCTAAAATGCGAACTTTTGAGTCCCATTGACTTGCATTGAGTTCGGTTCGTGTTTGCGTTCGAACTCGAACTTTTGAAATTGTTCGAGTTCGAATGCGAACCGAACACGGGGGTGTTCGGCTCATCCCTAGTGATGATGTCACCATCAACGATGTTCCGGGTTTATTACTGCAGTGTGGATGCTTTTAGAGCCACTTTCCTCAGTTGCTACATGGCCCAAATACCCACAAGACACATTGTTTAAAAGACTATTGTCTGATGTTTCCAGTGGTACTGTTGTTTGGGGTATATATGATTTTAGTTAGCTGTCTAATGCACTGCTTTTGTTTTATGCTCCCTTCATCGGCCTCACATCAGAGACTCAAACCTCAGATCAGAAGTTCAATCTTACCTGCCCCACAATTCGTCCATCTTGACACAATGTTTTGTCTTACGAACATTGGAGCTCTGACAGGGTGGAGTGTCCAACACTTGCTCTTATTCCCCTTCTCACTGCAGCAGTTTGACAGCTTCCTGCCCTGCTGTTTTTTTATTGGGCAATTTGGTTCACACCATTGAACGTGCAACCTGCCAAATTGGAGGAAGGGCATATGCTCCATTCCGTTTATGAAAAATTATGGAAGAGGAGGCTGAGCTTGACACTGCTTCATATCCAAATGGCACCAGAAGATTCACTGCAAAGGGGCTCCTGCTGCTGTTTGGATTTCCCTCTTGTGAAACACTTGTGTTTGTATTACAGCAATGGTGATTTTCACCAGTGTTTGCAACTTCAGCTTTGAATAAGTGTACAAGTTATTTACAAGAATGACAAGTAAAACTCAAAATCCGATATAAAACCACTTATTAATTTGTTTTTATTTATTATTTAACCACTTGGCTGCTAAGGACGCGCTCAGCGCGTCCTGCCAAGTGTTCCTCCTGTGCTACGGATGCGCTGAGCGCGTCCTAGCACAGGAGGCAGCATTCAGCCGGGATTCCGGCTGATTGCTGGCATCCCCGGGGCGGGCTGACATCTAGCATGTCAGCCCAGCACTCCGCCGGGAGATAGATGTCATTGCGGCGGCGCGATGACATCTATTTCAGGCCCTCCCTGCGAGTGCGGAGGAGGTGCCTGAAAGGGAGGGGATGAGGTCCTTCGGACCTCTCTTCCTCCGATCGCGGGGGACCAGAGGCTAAAAGCAGGCACGGTTTGGAAGGGCACAGCCTGCCCTTCCAAACCGTGCCTTCCTTAAGGCTAGGGTTAGACTAACGCATTTTTCGCGTTGTCCGTGAAAAAGTGCGTTCGAACGAATGGACGTATTTTTTCACGGAATACGCGATAGCGGTCATACGATGCGCATTTTCGTCCGTGATTTTGGACGGATCATAAATAAAACACGTTTTGCGTCTGGACGTTATGTTGGCCGGACGTGTGCAGCGTCTGACGTCTCCCAATCACGCAAACACGCCGCTATGCAGACGCAGCGCACTCTGTACGTCAGTAGTAGCGGTTTGACATTCTAGAAAAAATGCGTTCGTTTGCCACTTGCGTTGCGCGGACGAACTTTCGTGCGGCCGTTCTTCGTATGCTACCCGGCATTGGACATCATTTGCTGCTAGCACGGCTGTGATTTCGTGCGGTTAAACGCACGTTAAAAATGCTTTCGTCTGACCTTAGCCTTAACCCCTTGGATGCTGGATCACGATTCGGCGCTGAAAAGCGCGGAATCGTGATCCTCTCCCGGAGCTGGCTGACATCTTGGATGTCAGCCAAGCTTCCGGGTATGCCCCCTGACGACTGGCGTCATCGTGCATAGCACGATGACGCCAGTCCTGGAGTTAACCCCTAACTGCCACCAATGGTGGAGATAGGGGGTTCATTGGAACCCCCTATCTCCCCATCCGTGGCAGCTAGGGATTAATGTTTGGTTAGAGCATGGCCTTTCCAACAACACCAAACATGACCATGTTAAAGTAAAAAATAAAAACTTTTAAATAAAAATAAAACAATATAAAAAAAATAATAAAAAAATAAACAAGTTTTTTTTTTTTTTGTTTGTTTTGTTAATGCAGCAATATTGTTTCCATTTCAATTATAATGTGAACAATGATGCTGCACTAACGATTTTTGTATGTGGTACGTTTGTTAAAAATCGCGTAATTTTCCCCCCAAAAAAATGTAATGAGACTCCATTTCTAATTTTTTTAACAAGCGCAACTCATACAAAATATAACCGCAAATGCTCGCATGTTAAAATGAGAAAAAAAAACACTTTACACATTGTAAATTAAAATTTATTGCATTTTTTGTTATATTATACAGACAGGGCATGACGAATACATATAATAATGGCATATTATGAATCTGCCAAGTCTGCCGGAAAGAACGATATATAATATGTCTGGGTCATATACTAAAATAAGGCTTCAAAACGCGTTTAAACATAATGAGCGAAACAGGTAAAAATTAGCTCAGCACAGAGGCGTGAAATGCATCAGCAGCGAAAGAGTTAAATAAAGTTTCAGTGTGTCCTTGTTGCTGCTACAAAAAAGCAGATCTTTCTTGCGCTCGAAGACTTAATTGCAGCATTGCTTGGTGCTCTGGTCAGCAATTATCCAGCATATCAAAAAAGAAACACGGCACTCCTGGGACCTTTAAGCAAACAATACAATTTAATGCATGTGCTTCAAATATTCAACATTTCAGATATTCTACATTTCTTTCATCAGGACAAAATAGTAATATGTGATGTGATGTATATAGAATCAGACACAGTAGAAGACAAGTGCACGGTCAAAGATTATGGTTAAGACTTGAAAATTTCTGAATGCTAATTAGAGTTCGCATTAAGAATAGTTAATCATAACCCTAATGGGATTAGTGACAGAGTTACTTTAAAACCCAATTCACACTGTGCGATTTTTATTGCGCAAATTTTGCCGCGACGTCGCAACAAAATCCGCGCGATGTCGCGTTATTTAGCTTCTCCAATGCATTTCAATGGAGATGTTCACATCTTGCCGCGCGATGTCGGATCTCGAGGTAGCATGTTGCTGGTACATGACCCTTTTTTTTTGCGATTTGCATTGGTGGTGCTTTGCAAAATCACGCAAAACCGCGTTGTCGCGCGACATTATCGCTCTATGTTGCCAATATGAAAATCACGAGGAAAATCACACTATTTTCAGATTGCAGAGTGTGAACGGGGCCTAAGGGCTAGGGTTACTATTCGGGTTTAGGCTAGGGTCAGACTAACGCAGTATTAACGTGCGTTTAGGCTAGGGACAGATGAGCGCATTTTCTGCAGCCACCGTCAAAATGTACGTCGATGCGTGCGCACGCATTTTTTCACGGAATACGCTTAAGTGGTCAGACGATGCGCAATTCTGGACGTATTTCATGACGATGGGGTGAAAAGAAGTCTAGGGAAATCCGGCTGTTTGAACGTTATGTTGGCCGCACACTAGCAGCGTCTGACATCTCCTAATCACGCACACACGCTGCTATGCGGCCGCAGCGCACTTTGTACGTCAGTAGCAGCGGTTTCACGTTCTGATAAAAATGCGTTCATTTGCTGGTTGCGTGGTGTCGGCGCACTTTCGTACGCACGTACTGCGTATATTGGCCGTCATTGGCCGTTATGTGCTGCTACTGCCGCCGTGATTTAGTGCGCCTGCACGCGCGTTCCGACTGCCCCACTCTGACCCTAGCCTCAGCAGCACTAAATCACGGCCGTGCTAGCAGCAAATGACGTCCAATGCCGGGCAGCATACGAAGAACGGCCGCACAAAAGTGCGGCAGCGCAACGCAAGTGGCAAACGAACGCATTTTTGCAAGAACGTAGAACCGCTAGTACGGACGTACAGAGTCCGCTGCGTCCGCTATCGGCATGTGTGCGTGATTAGGAGACGTCAGATGCTGCTAATGTCCGGCCAACATAACGTCCAGACACAAAAAGTGTTTTATTGATGATCCGTACAAAATCACGGATGAAAATGCGCATCGTATGACCGCTATCGCGTATTCCGTGAAAAAATGCGTCCATTCGTTCGAACGCACTTTTTCACGGACAACGCGAAAAATGCGTTAGTCTGACCCTAGCCTTAAAGTTACTTTTCTGGTTAGGGTTACTATTTCTGCTTGTTTCAGGATCAGGGTTTCTAGCTATGCTTGTTTTACAATTATGGTTAGGGAATGTACATTGCACAATTTGTGTAATTGTTTTCAGTCATCCGAAACAATCCAAATATATTTTCAGATTGTTTCGGATCAATTCCAATTATTTTATTATTATTAGGGATGTGCAATTTGTGTCGTACCGATTCGATTTTCGGATGAAATTTACCATTTTTGTGCTTCCGTGGGCATCCCGAATCCGAAATGTCGGATCGATTTGAAATTTTGAGTCATTCGATTCGATGATTCGGAAGATTCAAAATATCGGGTCGATTCAATAAATCGGGTCAATTCGGTAATTCGGGTCATTTCGGCGTTTGGATAATTTTGGTGATTCGGATCATTTCGGGTCATTCGGTTCAGTTGGTTTTTCATTTTATGCTGCAGTAATTATACTGTAGAGGTGCTGCCCGGCAGTGTGCGGAATCATATGCTGCATTATTATACTGTAGATGTGCCACCCGGACGTTTGCGGATTCATATGCTGCATTATTATTCTGTAGAGGTGCTGCCGGGCAGTGTGCGGATTCATATGCTGCATTATTAATTATACTGTAGAGGTGCTGCCCAGCAGTGTGCGGAATCATATGCTGCATTATTATACTGTAGATGTGCCACCCGGAAGTTTGCGGATTCATATGCTGCATTATTATTCTGTAGAGGTGCTGCCGGGCAGTGTGCGGATTCATATGCTGCATTAATTATACTGTAGAGGTGCTGCCCAGCAGTGTGCGGAATCATATGCTGCATTATTATACTGTAGATGTGCCACCCGGAAGTTTGCGGATTCATATGCTGCATTATTATTCTGTAGAGGTGCTGCCCGGCAGTGTGCGGATTCATATGCTGCATTATTAATTATACTGTAGAGGCGCTGCCCAGCAGTGTGCGGATTTGTATGCTGCATTATTATTCTGTAGAGGTGCTGCCCGGCAGTGTGCGGATTCATATGCTGCATTAATTATACTGTAGAGGTGCTGCCCGACAGTGTGCGGATTTGTATGCTGCATTATTATACTGTAGAGGTGCTGCCCGGCAGTGTGCGGATTCATATGCTGCATTAATTATACTGTAGAGGTGCTGCCCAGCAGTGTGCGGATTTGTAAGCTGCATTATTATTCTGTAGAGGTGCTGCCCGGCAGTGTGCGGATTCATATGCTGCATTAATTATACTGTAGAGGTGCTGCCCAGCAGTGTGCGGATTCATATGCTGCATTAATTATACTGTAGAGGTGCTGCCCGGCAGTGTGCGGATTCATATGCTGCATTAATTATACTGTAGAGGTGCTGCCCGGCAGTGTGCGGATTCATATGCTGCATTAATTATACTGTAGAGGTGCTGCCCGGCAGTGTGCAGATTCATATGCTGCATTAATTATACTGTAGAGGTGCTGCCCGGCAGTGTGCAGATTCATATGCTGCATTAATTATACTGTAGAGGTGCTGCCTGGCAGTGTGCAGATTCATATGCTGCATTAATTATACTATAGAGGTGCTGCCCGGAAGTGTGCGGATTCAGATGCTGCATTAATCATACTGTAGAGGTGCTGCCATTCAGTGTGCGGATTCATTTGCTGCATTAATTATACTGTAGTGGTGCTGCCCAGCAGTGTGCAGATTCAGATGCTGCATTATTAATCTGTAGAGGTGCTGCCCGGCAGTGTGCAGATTCATATGTTGCATTATTATACTGTAGAGGTGCTGCCTGGCAGTGTGCGGAATCATATGCTGCATTATTATACTGTAGAGGTGCTGCCCGGCAGTGTGCGGAATCACGTGCTGCATTATTGTACTGTAGAGGTGCTGCCCTGCAGTGTGCAGAATCATATACTGCATTATTATACTGTAGAGTTGCTGCCCGGCAGTGTGCGGAATCATATCCAGCATTGAAACCTATGGGTTAGAAAGCCTTGTTTCTTTAAAAAAAGTTAAGAAACCTAAAATTTCACCCAAAAAATGCTTAAAAAAAATCTTAAAAAAATAACTAAGTAAAGGAACTGTCATTCTATTGGTAGTAATCTACTTCCCATTCTTAAATAAGCAATAAAAAAAAACAAATAACTCCAAACCAAACTGAACCGAATCACCCGAATGATCCGAATCACCGAAATGATCCAAACGCCAAAATGACCCGAATCAATCCGAAATTTCGAATCGATATCGAATCACTGAATCTAAACGAAAACGTTCCGAAAC
Source organism: Leptobrachium leishanense (assembly GCA_009667805.1). Taxonomy (NCBI): domain Eukaryota; kingdom Metazoa; phylum Chordata; class Amphibia; order Anura; family Megophryidae; genus Leptobrachium; species Leptobrachium leishanense. The sequence goes on along the minus strand of CM019063.1, from coordinate 417,679,521 downwards.
GACCTGAAACGAAAAACAAACAAAATTAAACTAAACTACATTTTCAGCGGTGCACATCTCTAATTATTATATTTTTTTTTCCAGAAGGGATTCGGTTTGGTGGCTCAACGATTCGAAATTCTGATTCTTCCTATTTCTCAAAATTGCCACTATTCAGCCAAATTTGTATTGAGTCAGGACAGAATTGCACAGGTCTTCACTTTAGACCAGAGTCAGTTTGCGGTTTTCTCTAGATTAAAGCAACAGATCTTGCTCCTGTAGAGTTATCTCTGAGAATTTAAATTAAATCCTAATCTGTTTGAGTTAAATATCACTTTTTGTTTCTACAGTAGGAGAAGGAGGGTCAGTTTGTAGAAAAGATTGATTCTGTTTCTGGCCCAAAACCTTAAATATCTGCAGTGTGTGCACAATGAAACTTGTGGGCAGATAAGAAAATTCAAGAGGTAGGGAATTCCAAAAGCAATTAAACCTCACTGAGCCACATTTTGGACATTCAGGGTTATTCAGAGAGCGGTGAAAAGCAGGAGAATGACTGGAGAATGGAAAATTCTAGGTCAAAATAGCCAAACCAGAAAAATTCTCCCATTCATCTCACTTTCCAAATCGGCTATTTTGACCTAGAATTTACCATTCTCCAGTCATTCTCCTGCTTTTCACCGCTCTCTGAATAGCCCTGTTAGTGTGCTGCATGTAACTACTGAAAAATGCACAGGGAGTGTGAAAAGATCCATGTTTGGTGTTATGGCCTTTCTGACAACCAGGACATGAGTGTTTGCAAGCCTGCTTTGATTTCAGCAGAGCTTCCACATCACCTAGTCCTGGAGGCAGTGGTGTATTTTGGCCTAGGCCGACTAGGCCCAGGCCTAGGGCGGCACTTTCCAGGGGGCCGCGGCCCGCACTGGGTGGCCCCACCCCTAAAAAATAATAATAAATTATATTATATATATATATATAATATATTATATTATATATATATATTTTTATTTTTTTTTACTTTTGCAAAGTATTTTACCAGGAAGGATAAATTGAGATTTCACTAATTTTCAAGTATGTCCTGGGTAGGCAAGGCCTAGGCTTTCACTTTCCAGGGGGCAGCAAAAAACCTCACCACTAAGGCTAGGGTCAGACTGAGGCAGTGCGAACGCGCGTGCAGGCGCACTTAATCACGGCCGCACTAGCAGCAGATGCCGGGCAATGACGGCCAATATACGAAGTACGGTCGCACAAAAGTCCGGCTGCGCAACGCAAGTGGAAAATGAACGCATTTTTTCGAGAACGTGAAACCGCAGGTACTGACGTACAGAGTGCGCTGCGTCCGCTAGCGGCGTGTGTGTGTGATTTGGAGACGTCAGACGCTGCTAATGTCCGGCCAACATAACGTCCAGACACAAAAAGTGTTTTATTGATGATCCGTACAAAATCACGGACGAAAATGCGCATAGTATGACCGCTATCACGTATTCTGTGAAAAAATGCGTCCATTTGTTCGAACGCACTTTTTCACAGACAACATAAAAATGCGTTCGTCTGACCCTAGCCTAAATGGGTTACTCACAGAGCACCGAAATGACGCCAACTTTTTGGTGTTCTGTAGTTCCCTGCACTTAGGAGAATAAAATTTCCCCACCCTGCAGTGAATTCACCATTCACCGCAGGGTCCCCAAAGTGCATGGAGTCGGCTGCTGAATGCTGCCACCGCAAACCCACGGCCTGCTGTTTTCAAAAGAACTACTGAACGAAAATGTCTGGAATTTACATATAAAATCCTATGATTGATAATAAAAAGTTCTGTTACAGAAAAAAGAAAAACTGCTACTAAAAAAAAAGGGGGGGGGAATTTTGCGCAAAAAAATCTGAGAAATGACTAAAAGGTTTTTCAAAAAAAAATTCAATAAATAAAGACTTTTTACTGCAGATTAAAATAATAAATGATTTATTAGATATTGCATAAAAACGGGAATATTTTTAACATTCAAACCTATGGGGTTCACCTTGATAAACCTGCTGATTGAAACCACCGAACATCAGGGCATTTCACTGCCATTTCTCTGAGTCTCAGTACCACATGACTGGCCGAACCATGTGAAACGCACACGCGCAGCTGCCCGCCCTTTCATTAACACAGACTCTATTCTGGACTGAACACCCACCGGGAAGGGAATCAAAGCTACAGTGCACCCTCTGGCAGTGGCACCCCACTGCTGACAAGATGGCTCCACAGCATAATGCTGTGTGCTCATATACACTCAGTTTGCTGGGAGTTTAATTGCAGTGGATTCTGATGCACTCATACACACCGCACATTGCATTGCTGGGAGTTTTATTGCTGTGGATTCTGATACGCTGACACGCACCACACATTGCATTGCTGTGAGGTTTATTGCTGTGGATTCTGATGCACTCATACACACCGCACATTGCATGCTGGGAGTTTTATTGCTGTGGATTCTGATACGCTTACACACACACCGCACATTGCATTGCTGGGAGTTTTATTGCTGTGGATTCTGTGATACACACTGCATATTACTGTGAGTTTTATTGCCCTGGAGCTCTGGGATACGCTCATACACACTGCACATTACTGTGAGTTTTATTGCTGTGCAGTTCTGTGATATGCTCATACACAGTGCACATTTCTGTGGGTTTTATTGCTGTGCAGCTCTGTGATACGCTCATATGCAGTGCACGTTTCTGTGGATTTTATTGTTCAACTAATTAGAGCGGCTGTGATCCAGTATACTTGACATGCGTGGTTGTTCTTTGTAAAAATGCTTGAATTTAAACATTTCATAATTTTCTTTATCTCAATAGATACATTTGAAATGGTATACAAAATATACAAGTAGGCACTTGGTATCCACTTTTAATATAAAGAGAGGAAAAGGTGGAGCTTAAAGAGGAAGGGTGGGGATTAACCAGGAAGAGGTGTGCCCTTGACAGGAAGGGGTGCCTCAAATTTAAATTGGGGGGGGCACGAGTTTAGTCAGGCCTAGGGCAGCACAAAACCTAAATACACCACTGCCTGGAGGTTCTTGCGAAGGTGCACACAACGTTCATAGTTGACAAGATTAAAAAAGGTAAATTACATTTTCATAACCGACCATAGTTCTAGGAAGAGTGGCCATAATTTAGTCAAATTCAATATTAGGAATTTGAATTCTTACCTTCTCGACTCTTTTTCTGCAAGAATCCTGTTTCTCATTATATTTTCTAGTAAGAGATAGGAGTTGCTTTAACATTGTGCTGGAACATGGAGCAGATGTTTGCAACTAAAGAAATGATGGCAAACTAGTTTTCCAGGCAGCTTGTGAACAGGCCTGGAAATGTCCTGAGATGTGTCTTAAACTGACGAGGATAAAGATGCCAACCCAAATTCATTTTACCCAATAAATACTAGCTTGTGATTTCTACCAAGGCCAGATTAACATAGGGGCTATTGGAGCAGCAGCTCCAGGCCCATGCCCCATAATAAACCCAGAGAAAGGATAACTATGTCTGCATTAATGGGCATTTGGACCTCCGTATCTCTGATTCCATGGCATCTACAGGGTCATGTGAGGAATCACTGGAAAGGCCACAGCGCACCCATTCCAGTGATGCCAAATCTAAGCATGTGTCATGTAACAATAAAAAGAAAATAATATTTCTTAATTTTTTCCATTTCACTGTAACACAGCAATATTGTTCACTTTTCAATTATAAAGTGAACAATGATCCTGCACTAACTCATCATCTCATTTCTCATGTCACCAACAAGTGTGGAGGGGATGGCATAATCCGCTATTACGCATTGTTTTGTCAAAGACCTAAACTGCCGCACTGGGGGGAACTTTGATCTGTCCAATGATGTCTTACTTGACCTTGTGGGGTGTAAAGATTAGAGATGCGGGGTTCCAGAGTCTGGCCTTTGCATAGATACCAAACATGACCATATAAAATCTAAAAGAAGATTTTTTTTTAAATTTGTTTTTATTTCCAAAGCGATGACATTGTCCATTTGTTACATATAAGGCTGGGATCAGACGAACGCAGTGCGAACGCGCGTGCAGCTGCACTTTATCACGGCCGTAGTAGCAGCCAATGACGGGCAATATACAAAGGAAGTACGGCCGCACTGTCGTGCGGCCGCGCAACGCAAGCGGCAAACAAACGCATTTTTCGAGAATGTGATACCGCTAGTACTGACGTACAGAGTGCGCTGCGTCCGCTAGCGGCATGTGTGCGTGATTAGGAGACGTCAGACGCTGCTCATGTCCAGCCAACATAACGTCCAGACGCAAAAAGTGTTTTATTGACGATTCATACAAAATTACAGACGGAAATGTGCATTGTTTGACCGCTATCGCGTATTCCGTGAAAAAATACGTCCATTCGTTCGCACACACTTTTTCACGGACGACGTGAAAAATGCGTTCGTCTGACCCTAGCCTAAAATGAGCAATACCACTGCCATTACTCGCCTTCTCATTTCCCACTCCGTGAGCAAGGTCAGCATTTTATAGTCATATTATTCATGAAACACCATCCTCCAAAACACAAACAAAAATTGCATTTTTTTTTCATTTTTGGTTAAAAAAGTGAATTTTTCAGTTAAATGCAGTAGCAGGTTCCCATTTCAACATTTTTTTTACCATGAATGCTCTATAGAATATATAACCACAAAGGTTTGGATGATAAAATGTGAAAAAATATTTTTACACGCTGTAAATTATTGAAATCCGAATGAAGATTTCCTCACACAGTATCTGCCTGGTTAGATATATCGTATCTGCACTATTAAATAACCTAAAATATGTTTTCCTGTAAACAAATTGCAAAAAAAGCCACCAAAATATTCAGCGCCAGGCCCACAGAGATCTTAATCCGGCCCTGACTTGTGCTGTATAAAGTGTATGACAAAAAAAAGAAAACTGTGGGCAACACAGGCATATCCACACAATAATTTTATTAAACCATATATCATGTCATATATATCGTCTTGCCCACCATTTTTTTAGTTTGGAAACAGTTGGTGGAAACGGTACACTTTGGAGGAGCACTGGCTAACTGGTTGGCGCCTCTTCCTATGGTGGATAGAGACACTATTTTGGTTTGTGTACATATAGAACATATGACTCTAATAACGCTTTGCTTGTGTGGTAATATATTTTGTTTCATGTAGAAAAACTGACAGACTGCATCTGCACTGATATAGGCTTCTAGAGAGCAGGTAACATCACTGCTCTGCGTGGAGAAAGCCTTTTGAGTCATGGGTTCGATCCCGACGAGCACCTCTCCAGTAAGTGTCCTTGGGCAAGACACCTAACGGTACATACTCGCCACACTGGACATACTTGAAAACGAGAGAAATCTCAATGTATCCTTCCTGGTAAAATACTTTCTCCAAAAAACAAAAAAGCAGTGGGTGTGGTTCAATCCAACCGTCAGAAAGGATGAGATTTTAACATGGCCAACAAGCAGCATTGCAATGCAGGCCACTTCACTGCCAGAGATGGTGATACTAGTATGCCCCGCCACCAGATACTGCCCCTGGTCTCTGATTCAGCCCTCCTCGCAGCTGACACATTATGTGCGTCATTGGCTGCAGGGGGACCGTCTGAGTTCAGACCGTCTCTCAGCAGCCAATGGCATGCAGCGCATGGCGGCTGTGGGGAGGAGGCGAGGCGGTCCATTGAAGTCAGCATGGTGTACCAGTATGCTCCTCGTCTTCAAGGCCCACCCACTGCGCAGATGGCATGATACGCTACGCAGCGTGAAAGGGTTAACATGAGTACCCAATAAAATACATAACCACAAAGGTTTGGATCATAAAAAGGGGAATTTTTTTTTTTTACTTGCTGTAGATGATTGTTTTAACTTTTTGTTATAGCATTCTGAAGGGACATTACGAATGCACATAGAAATTATATATTTTGAATCTCCTGCAGTGAAACTAAGGATACAGTCAGGTCCAAAAATATTGGGACATCGATACAATTCTAACATCTTTGGCTCTATACACCACCACAATGGAGTTGGAATGCAACAAACACAATGTGCTTTACCTGTAGACTGGCAGCTTTAATTTGAGGGTATGTACATCCAACTCAGGTGAACGGTGTAGGACTTACAGCAGTTTGCAGATGTGCCTCCCACTTGTTAAGGGACCAAAGGTAATTGGACAATTGGCTTCTCAGCTGTTCCATGGCCAGGTGTGTGACATTCCCTCATTACCCCAATTACAATGTGCAGATAAAAGGCCCAGAGTTCATTTCAAGTGTGCTATTTGCATTTGGAATCTGTTGCTGTCAACTGTCAAGATGAGATCCAAAGAGCTGTCACTATCAGTGAAGCAAGTCATCATTAGACTGAAGAATCAAAACAAACCCATCAGAGAGATAGGAAGAACATTAGATGTTGCCAAAACAACTGTTTGGAACATTCTCAAAAAGAAGGAACGCACCGGTGAGCTCAGCAACACCAAAAGACCCGGGAGACCACGGAAAACAACTGTGGTGGATGACCGAAGAATTCTTTCCCTGGTGAAGAAAACACCCTTCACAACAGTTGGCCAGATCAAGAACACTCTCCAGGAGGTAGGTGTATGTGTGTCAAAGTCAACAATCAAGAGAAGACTTCACCAGAGTGAATACAGAGGGTTCACCACAAGATGTAAACCATTGGTGAGCCTCAAAAACAGGAAGGCCAGATTAGAGTTTGCCAATCAACACCTAGCAAATCCTTCATAGTTCTGGAACAAGATCCTATGGACAGATGAGACCAAGATCAACTTGTACCAGAGTGATGGGAAGAGAATGGTATGGAGAAGGAAAGGAACTGCTTATGATCCTAAACATACCACCTCATCAGTGAAGCATGGTGGTAGTGTCATGGCGTGGGCATGTATGGCTGCCAATGGAACTGGTTCTCTTGTATTTATTGATGATGTGACTGCTGACAAAAGCAGCAAGATGAATTCTGAAGTGTTTCGGGCAATATTATCTGCTCACATTCAGCCAAATGCTACAGAACTCCTTGAACGGCGCTTCACAGTTGTAACGGTAGCTATATAGCTTCCCCAAGAGTAGCGGAGTTGAGATCCTTAAGGGCAACAATACTTTCTTGATTAACACAGAAATTGCATAAAATACAGGTTGTAATTCAAGAACATGGGGACTCATAGGACTAGCTGAAATGCCTCTAGGCTCCGAGGGTTTCAAGACCGACAGAAAGCCTAGGACACGCTCAGAAACACCATACGTGGAACGACAGTCCATGAAGTATTCAAGGTGCAGGGCAGTCAGATGCAGAAACCAATCGTTCTGGTACATACTTGAGATTAGTAGATACCTGGTGACTCTCGGAAGGTACTGACTTGCATACAGGATTGTTACTGCTAATATGTACAGAGATGCGATTAGAAATAACATTAAACAGGAATAAACAATCGTTTGTTATCGTGGTCTTTGCAGAAACATTAACATGAGTAGTAGCCTGGGTAAAGGGACCCAGGAGGGTTACAAACGATACCCCTAAACGTGATGGGACAGGACCCAAAGAGAGAGCGATCAACCCAGCAACCAACATGGGGTTAAATCACTAAAACACGCAAACAGCGTAATATACACGATAGAGAGAGAGTAGTCAAAGCCAAGCCGGGTTAAATAGCAGGAGCAGGAATCTCATACAAAGCAGGGTCGTCAACAGTAAATAGAAATAGATTCAGGAAGTAGCGGTGCGTGAAGTAAACTCCACAACAGGGCGATGAGGCAACTCCTCGAGCCCTGTTTTAAAGCCTGCGGCTCCTTGTAACCATACCTGACCCCGCCCCCTCAGATGCCGATCAACCAGCAGAAAGTGCTGGCACCTGGCCAGCCAGCGGTCCCCCTTCTTGCCCAGACCCCCAGGGAGCACAGCAGGGGCTGAGGATGTAACAACAGTGCAGATGGACAATGACCCAAAGCATACTGCAAAAGCAACCAAAGAGTTTTTGAAGGGACAAAAGTGGAATATTATGCAATGGCCAAGTCAATCACCTGACCTGAATCCCATTGAACATGCATTTCACTTGCTGAAGACAAAACTGAAGGGAAAATGCCCCAAGAACAAGCAGGAACTGAAGACAGTTGCAGTAGAGGCCTGGCAGAGCATCACCAGGGATGAATCCCAGCGTCTGGTGAGGTCTATGCATTCCAGACTTCAGGCTGTGATTGACTGCAAAGGATTTGCAACCAAGTATTAAGAAGGGAAAATTTGATTTATGATTATTATTCTGTACCATTACCTTTGGTCCCTTAACAAGTGGGAGGCACATCTGCAAACTGCTGTAAATCCTACACCGTTCACCTGAGTTGGATGTACATACCCTCAAATTAAAGCTGACAGTCTGCAGTTAAAGCAGATTGTGTTTGTTTCATTCCAACTCCATTGTGGTGGTGTATAGAGCCAAAGATGTTAGAATTGTGTCGCTGTCCAAATAATTCTGGACCTGACTGTATATACATTTTTCTGGGTCGTATAATAAAACATGACTTCAAAACGTTGATGAGCACAAAACGTTTAATATGGGCTCAGCACACAGAGGTGAAATGGCTCAGCAACGAAGGGGTTACAGTGACTCCATTACGGTTTTAATTTTCCACTGCAGATATATATCCCTGTTGTGTTATTAACATACTTGTATATGTCTAAATAAATGTGAAACAATTAAATACAAATTATTATAACACCTTTACGGCATATTACTAATATAGGGCAAAATGGGTAGCACTGTTTAAATTTAACAGTCTTTTATTGTTGAAGTGAAAACCACCTTGTTGAAAGAATATGTTTCTTGTACGTAAATGTTCTGAATCATAACACATGCCAAAAACATTTGGTAAAAAAAAAAAACTAACAGTGATTTGCCTCTGTTCACATTGTGTATTTCAGTTGCCTCTTAGGATTGTAAAACATAAAATAAAATCAATGCTGAAAATAAATTTCTATCTCCTTTTCCTTCAAGCTCAGTGCATGTATGTGTCATATAAATGATAACTTATGGTGCCTCAGAATTTTTTTTGTGGATTTATCAAAGAAAAAAATACATCTGCTGGGAATGCAAAGATCATGGTTCGGTATCGGCCTTTTTTTCACAGCTCACTGCTGGAATCTAATAATGTTTTTGGGCCCCATGCTATTTAAAGGGGGAAAAAAAAAATCAGGGATTTTTTTTTCAGTTCAATCACAGTATTACAGAGCAGGAATGTGCCGTCTAATTAGCCACCAGACATACTCTGCTATGCTTGAAGGACAGCATAATTTGCGTAATGTCATAACGTATTTTACAGACGCTCACAAGCATGTACAAATAGTGATGCATGCACAAATTGGCAGACGGTCAATCACAGTCCACATGACTGTGGGAATAAATGCTGATATCTAGACAAGGACAATCACATTCATCTGTCAATCATAAAATCTCAATAGTTGTGGGTATGAGTGAACGCTTTATTGCATGGTTTTTCATTATTTCACCAGGTCTTCAACTTGCTAAGGCACATTGGGGGTTATTCACGAATTGCCATTAGTTATTCTGTTAATTTGCTTTTATGACACTCTAATATTTCTTTTACCACAAAGGTTTCAGCTTTGCATGAAATGATACAACCACCAATACAATCTACATAAATTTCAGATTGCAAACCTAATGCTCAATGTATCAATCGTAAAGTTCTTACACAAAAAAAAAAAAGCTGAAGGATATGCTGTGCAATGGCAAGATCTGTCCATAACAAGGAAGGTTAGCTCGAAGTAATATGTCAAAAACAAAAGAAAATAACCAGTATAACAGGCAACAGGGCCCATCAACTGACGATCAGGGAGTGGCTAGTATTTAATGAACTTTATTAACCGAAAAACACTCTCAGATCCCAAACTTTAAAATACATACACAGCATCGTAGGGTAAATTGGAAAACTAACCAAGCATAAATAGGCTGAGTAATGGGCTGAATGGAAAGCACTAAAAGGCACTAATACTGTGTAATAATACAGTCCACATAGGGAAAATAGAGCAAAAAAAAAGACCATTAAGCTCACTCAAGTGCACCTCAATTGATTGAACAACCCAAACTTGTCCTAATGCTGATAGAGCTCACGCTCATAAATTCTATCCTGACCCTAGCGATGCTGACACAACATAGACAACTTTAAAATAAAAAGTTGGACATTAGCTCAACGTATGTTTCGCCGGCTGCACGTCGGCTTCATCTGGAGCAAGAAAATATTGGTACTGCTGTATGTCTTCCCCATTTAAATACCTTATCTCGTGCGAGGAATACCCAATCAGGGCTGCCAAAACAGCCACATGACCTTGTAACACACAAACCTTTCATTAATAAAATCGATGTATGGTTGAGATACATTGACAATGTATTATTACTTTGGAAGGGGACGAGAAAAGAATTTTCTGAGTTTGTTGGCCTTCTAAACAGTAATGAATACAATCTCAAATTCACATATGAAATACAACAGGATTGTATCTCGTTTCTGGATGTTCTAATTCACAAAACCGATGATGGTGCAATATCTACGACCTTGTTTAAAAAGGCAACAGCAACAAATAACTTATTGCATTGGCATAGCTTTCATCCACCTTCATTAAAGAAAGGCATTCCGGTGGTCAGTACTTAAAGTTAAGAAGAATTTGCTCTACCGATGACGAATTTTTAGTTAAAGCTAAAGGACTTAAGAGCGACTTTCGAGCGAAAGGGTACCCCAAAAGACATTTGAAGAGGGCGTTTCAATGGGCTATGCAAACTTCCCGTGACGATCTATTGTCTGATCACAACCTTAAACACAAAGACCTGATAAGATGTATAGGTACATATGACAAAGGTTGGAATCAGGTTCATACTATTCTCGATAGATTTTGGCCACTCCTGACTATGGACCCTCATTTGACGGATAGACTGACCGACCATCCCTCCATCACTGCTAGACGCAGTAGAAACTTAAGAGATCGGTTAGTTCATAGCCATCATAATATTTTGAAGATTAAACAATCTGAAACATGGCTTTCTTGAGGTTTATGTGGTACGTATCAATGCGGTCATTGTGTAGCCTGCCAATATATCTCTAAGAATTCTAAAATGGTTATCGATTCACGTAGAAGCAATAATCATGATATTAAAACATTCTATTTGGTCACTTGTGATTGTGGTAAAATGTATGTAGGAAAAACACTCCGTCCCTTTTAAGAGGCGAATTATGAAACACGTACATTCAGTGAAGCGTATTCAAGAAACACCTATATCTCTTCACCTTGCACAATTTCATGATAATAATGCCAAGGTTTTGAAATTTTGTGGATTAGAACGAGTGATTCAGTCACCTAGAAAAGGTGACTTTGATAGCCCATTACTCAGCCTATTTATGCTTGGTTAGTTGTCCAATTTACCCTACGATGCTGTGTATGTATTTTAAAGTTTGGGATCTGAGAGTGTTTTTCGGTTAATAAAGTTCATTAAGTACTAACCACTCCCTGATCATCAGTTGATGGGCCCTGTTGCCTGTTATACTGGTTATTTTCTTTTGTTTTTGTATATATAATAATAAAGGTTTAATCCTGTTGATGGGAGTGTTGTCCACCTTTTGCTACGTGGACAGGTGATTGTTTTCTAGGTGGGACCATTTTCTCACCTTTGTCGTTATGTTAAAAGTAATATGTCAGCTAATTTACTGAACCAGGGAGGTTCCAAATAAATAAAAGCCACAATAAATGGTCTTTAACACCAAAAGTATGCACCATCCACTTTCTACTTTACCCATTACCTAGGACCCCGATACTGATGACATGTTGTAGGGTGTGCAGCCAGGAGCACTTTTATAAGGTAATCTGATTGGGATGGTTTATCATGGATTAATAATATCTAGAAGACTGAAACTTGATTGACCCAAACAAAATATAGTAATTATAACAGATTTCAATCCAAATACTCATAAAAACCCTTAGGGCTATATTACATTCTTCACGCAAAAACCATGGCACGAAGTGAAATTTTTTGCGGCAAGCGTTAAACTTTTGCACGTGCAAATCACCGCTGGAATTACAATCCTCGCGTCTTTTTTCTTCCGCTGATCAATTGTCCGCGCAAACAGTACGCGCACAAATGCAGGCTCAGTGCCGTCTTGCGCAAAAATCTTTGCGCGCGCAGTTTTTTGCAACTATTCACCCAATCAAAGTGAAGAAACACACCTATCAAACACAACTGAATTGCGTCTGCCAGAGGCATCGGAGACGGGTTCTGCGTCTATGATGCAAAATGAGCACATATGCTACAGTAATAATACACACACACCTGCCATCATCCATTATATTGTTGCTGCATTCCTTTTCATGTGCTGTTTTTTGGTTTTTTTGGGTTAGCCAGGTTGTTCAGATTTGCCGTTAGCACCAGCTTTTAGGAGTTGCTAAAATTATGCACGTAAAGGCTATGCGGTAATTACCGCGAATAGATTGTAATACCATACTCGTACCAGCGCACATTTGCATTTGCGCTCACAATGTTAAGTATAGGACTCGCAAAGTATAGTAAGCTCGCGCAGGGTTTGCGCAGGTTCACCCGCGGTAGACGATTGCGTGCGGTTGTTGCGCTCACTATGTAATACGGGATTAGGCGCAAATGGTTTTACCCCTCGTGTATTAGTTTTTTTGCTCCGGCGCAAATGTTTGCGTGAAGATTGTAATTTAGCCCTTAGAGTGCTGTAGGAGATTGGTGTTTTCTGACAAGAAATTCAGTTTGAGGAACTTGGAAAAACATAACCCTTACGTTTTCGGTAAATCTGTAAAATCCATGTGTATAAATACCAAGTTAATAACATTATTTATAGAGTGTCCATCAAATGAATGTCACTATTTACAGCCCACTTGTGACTGTTCAATTAACTCCGAACCCTGGCAAACCATTCATATGCTTGGAGCCATTATTACAGTCTGTCAATATTGTTCTTTACAGTGGATCAGATCACAACTCATTCTAAAAAGCCGTTGTTATTATTCTTTACTTCAGGGAAGTTACCACTTTCTATAAATCTAAGTTCTTAAAACACTGGTATGGGATTGAACATAATGACGTTTTTATAACTGAAAAAGTATTGGTCAATCAGAATACTATTAGTAATACATACTGGGTTATTCAGAGAGCGGTGAAAAGCAGGAGAATGACTGGAGAATGGAAAATTCTAGGTCAAAATAGCCAAACCAGAAAAATTCTCCCATTTATCTCACTTTCCAAATCGGCTATTTTGACCTAGAATTTTCCATTCTCCAGCCATTCTCCTGCTTTTCACCTCTCTCTGAATAACCCTCTAAGTTAATGTGCTATATTTTACAGGGGCTAAACAATTGAACTTGTTGGAGAAAGACACCATGTTTCACTTTCACAATGAAGAGTTAATGAACTTCAGCTTCATGGCATTCAGTGGGACATCTCTCATAGCTAAGATCACTATCAAACACATATGCAAGCATCATCTAGCATTAGGCTACTCAAAATATCATCCATAATTTAGTTTATTTGGCATTTTAAGGAAAAAACATGGATTGTAGAGAGGCCATTTAAAAATCAATGACTGATATATGTCTTACCTCACCAATCTTTTTTTTATGTAAGTATTGAGATTTTGGGCTGAAATAACATGGTCTTAGGTTACCAAATTCAAGCCTGGTGGTTATTATTATTATTATTATTTATAAAGCGCCAGCATATTCCGCAGCGCTGTACAATAAGCACAGTACAGACAGGGTTACAATACATTGAACAACATTTGACAAACAGTACAGGAGGAGATGAGGGCCCTATTCCCGTAGGAACTCACAATCTAGGAGGGTTGGGGTTGGAAACAGGAGGAGAGGACTGTAAGGTGAGAGTGATTGATGGTTGCATCAGTGAGTTGGGTGGTAGGCTTCCCTAAATAGGAATATTTTCAGGGAGCGTTTGAAGGAAGAGAAGTTAGGGGAAAGTCTGACAGCACGAGGGAGAGCGTTCCAGAGAGTGGGGGCTGCGCGTGAGAAATCCTGCAGTCTATCATGGGAAGAGGTGATGCGGGGAGAAGCTAGGCGCAGGTCACTGTTTGACCTTAGGGAGCGGACTGGGGTGTATTTGGTGATTAGTGAGGACAGGTAGTGGGGCGCTGAGTTAGTGAGGGTTTTGTAGGTAAGGATAAGGATTTTGAACTTAATTCTGCAGTGGATGGGGAGCCAGTGAAGGGATTCGCAGAGGGGAGCGGCAGAGACAGAGCGGCGGGTGAGGTGAATTAGCCTGGCGGAGGCGTTCAGGATGGATTGTAGGGGGGAGAGGCGGGACAGAGGGAGGCCAGATAAGAGATTATTGCAATAGTCGAGTCGGGAGATTACCAGGGCGTGTATGAGCTGTTTTGTGGTGACAGCGGTAAGAAATGGCCGAATTCTGGAAATATTACGCAGTTGGTATCGGCAGGAGGAGGAAAGAGACTTGATGTGGGGGATGAAGGAAAGAGCAGAGTCCAGTGTAACTCCAAGACAGCGAACTTGGTTTGATGGGGAGATGGTGATACCCTCCACCGTGATAGAGAAGTCAGGAGGTGGGGAGGCATTAGAGGGAGGAATAAGTAGGAGCTCAGTCTTTGACATGTTGATCTTTAGGTGGTGGGAGGCCATCCAGGAGGAGATGCCAGATAAACAGTCACTGACTTTTGAAAGGACAGGGGGGGAGAGATCAGGGGTAGAGAGGTAGATCTGAGTGTCATCAGCGTAGAGGTGGTAATTAAAGCCAAAGCTGTTGATGATTTTGCCCAGGGAGGAGGTGTAGATGGAAAAGAGCAGAGGAGGTGGTTGTGAAATATTCAATGCTTCCAGGTTCTGTATAAAGATATGATATACCAGAGGTATCTAGTATAAGCCCGATGCAATATTCTTGTATATGGGCTCAAATCAAGTATAATTACCTATCAGGGATATTATTCTCTGGCTCATCCATTCTTAACAGCTCTGATACAAAGTATAGGAGATAGGAGCCTTTAACTTACAGAAAGCAGGTGTAACGTCCGAGTCACAAACAAAGCGTACTGTTCGGGTGGAATAACAGTTGGAGCTACTGATATTCTGGTTTGGGTGGAATATGGCAATAGATGTGATAAACCTTAAGGCTAGGGACAGATGAGCGCATTTTCTGCAGCCACCGTCAAAATGTACGTCGATGCGTGCGCACGCATTTTTTCACGGAATACGCTTAAGTGGTCAGACGATGCGCAATTCTGGACGTATTTCATGACGGTGGGGTAAAAAGAAGTCTAGGGAAATCCGGCTGTTTGAACGTTATGTAGGCCGCACACTAGCAGCGTCTGACATCTCCTAATCACGCACACACGCTGCTATGCGGCCGCAGCGCACTTTGTACGTCAGTAGCAGCGGTTTCACGTTCTGATAAAAATGCGTTCATTTGCTGGTTGCGTGGTGTCGGCGCACTTTCGTACGCACGTACTGCGTATATTGGCCGTCATTGGCCGTTATGTGCTGCTACTGCCGCCGTGATTTAGTGCGTCTGCACGCGCGTTCCGACTGCCCCACTCTGACCCTAGCCTAAATTCTAAATAAGAATATCACATTATTCTCTTTCCTAAAAAAATGTAAGCACAAATCTGATTGGTGCATTTTTCACAGCTACATAAAATTAAAACTGAGATTTATAGCGTTACTATTTTAATAGGAACAATACTTTCCTGAATAATCACTCGGTCTGTACAAAGATTTAAATGGAAGAAACTTTGACAATGCCAAGAAATCATGCCAAGAAAGTATAAAGACATAAGCATAGCTTAACGAAAACCATCTGTAATGCGCATTTGTTTAGTTTACATCTAAAATATCGTATGCTTTTCGTCAGTGCTACACATGTATTTTTTTTTAAGTGTAACATTATATACTGGTCTTCATTTCTTAGCTTTCAATGCTTTTCTTTAAATGTTTAATAAAAATCATTGCAAAATTCAACTGTCCGTCCAGAAGATTTGACTTCCACTTTAATACCATGTTTCTTTGGAGATGATCTTCATGGTTGGCTGGCCACTTGTAGAGATTTTTGTTTTTCTAATGGCAGTGGTTCGACATGATTGGTTTATGACATATCGATGATTTCTTTATTATATTGGATGAGGATTTCTTTTCAACTATTATGTTTTTGTGGACATCACTACAAAAGGTCAGCTTCAAGGCAAAACCTCAACTTGATTATAACCATGCTGTACACGCTTTTACTGTAATTGGCTTCATTGCTGAACACTTCCTGTATAGGTTTTACAGGATTATTCAGAGAAAGGTGAAGCTCTGGAGAACTTTTGGAGAAGTGAAAATTCTAGGTCAAAATAGCTGATTTGGAAAGTGAGATAAATGGGAGAATTTTTCTGGTTTGGCTATTTTTTTTTTTTTTTTTTGGCATAGAATTTTCACTTCTCCAAAAGTTCAAGAGTTTCACCTTTCTCTGAATAACCCTGTATGGAGATAAATTAAGGGAATTCAGTGAAGAGTATCAGGGTTATTCAGAGAAAGGTGAAAACCAGGAGAATGGCAGGAGAAGAGCACAATCTAGACCAAATAGCTGTTTTGGAAAGTAAGATAAATTGGAGAATGTTTCTGGTTTGGCCATTTTGACCTCGAATTTTCACTTCTCCAGTCATTAAGGGCATTCAGGGTTATTCAAAGATAATTGAAAAGTCACCGCACATTCAGTGACTTTTCGTTCACTTCAATTTGGTGTGATTTGGCAATCCCATTTCGGCGACCCTGCGGTGTATTCAGCAAGCACCACAGGGCCGTCGTAGTGCAGGGAAATACCTGCCGAGCACTCACCACAAAACCTGGCAAATGCACACCGAAACCCGCAAAAACATCTGGATTAACGCCGAACACGCCGGAGAAACCCGAGCAGGAGCCGATCACAGCGCAGAGCAGCCACTGGAAAAACCTGACACCGCAGACGAATGAAGTGAAAAAGAAACAGTACGCATGAATGTTTGAAAAGTGAAACGCTGTTTGCAAAGAAACTACAGAAAAAAAATGTCTGAAATTTACATAGAAGATCCAATCAATGATAATAAAAAGGGCTGTTACAGAAAAAAGAAATAACGATTTAAAATAAAAACAGAAAAATGTTTTTTGCAAAAATAATACCGAAAAATGCCTTAAAGATCCTAAAAAAATCTAAAAATAAAGAGACTTTTTAAACTGCAGAATAAAATAATGAACGGTTTTAGATATTGAATTAAAACGGGAATATTTTTAACATTGAAGCCTATGGGATTCTCCTGAATAAACCTGCCGAATGAAACCACCGAACGGCAGGGCATTTTGGCAATTTTTCACTGCTGGTTTTTGTTCTCTGAATAGACGAAGCATTGCTTCTCTATGGGATTTCACTGCACTCGAACAGGCACTGTATGTGCAGACAATTCGCCAAGATTTGGCAAACTGCCTGGTCTCTGAATAGCCAAATGGCCAGGAAAGGTAACCGAATGCTGAATTTCACTGTTCGGTTACCTTTCGGCCATAATTCGGAGCTCTTTGAATAACCTTGATTCTCCTGTTTTTACCTCTCTCTGAATAACCCTGATATGTGACAAAGGTTGTCAGTGAAAGAACACTAGGAACTATTTGTTCTCAGTTTACCTCCTCTTCCTGCAAAAAGTCATTTTACTTGCAACAAGAGGAAAAATTTTTCATACTGTACTCCGCACCATGGGATCAGAAGTATGTATGGAAATTTTAAGGGATTAATGTTTGTGTTTTAAGTGATTTTTTTTGCTCAAGCCATTTTGCACAATGCATTGCACACTGTATGCTTTTTCAAGATCAGATTGGTTGATCTTGAGCAAGTATATGGTGTTGTCAGCGCTCAAGTCAAACGGGTCAAGTCCTCTCTTTATATCGGTTTGCTCTTTGTATGTGTTTTTAAGAAATGTTATGTGGAACAATAAATGGATGCGTTTTTTAAAACCTATATATTATTTTATGGTGCGTGTAGACATTTTTTAATAAGCTACTGGGTAATGAATGTCAATTTTTGTGAGATAGTATTTAACCCCATGCCTGCAAAAAAGTTAGAAGAAAGTGTCAAATATTTTACTGTTAACTAATTAAATGAAATTGGGGGCTGGAAAGAGAGGTAGAGAGGGGTTCACTTAGTGGTCCCAATGTTTCTGATGGCAGCTCTGTATTCTCTTATAAGGCACAACATGGTTAATTTTGCATGAATATGTTAAAATATCTGAGAAATATGTTGTATTGCTGCCAGTGCTTTGTGCGTATCTGTCTTTTGGATACAGTGCATTAATGAGTTCATAGCAAAAAGAATGAGTAACAGCTGGAAATTGTTTAACATCACACTAATATTCAGTAGTAAGTGTACAGTTTCTACAAAAGTGCATGAAGTTTAAAAGATACATATTATGTGATATTTGATTTTGACTTAATAGTCTAGCTTGTGTTCTTTAAACCAATTTTAACATTTACATTAGCAGTTCATTAGAGTAGAATTGAAATATGTACCACACATATGGAATTTGTTTACCTATTCTGGTCGGCCAGTTAAATCATCCAGTTAGTGAAAAAATTGAACATGTTATTTTTATGGTAACCCCTAAATATAACTAAAAATAACCGATATGCAACATCCTTGAGAACTCTACAACAATTCTTAGGCTAGGGTCAGACGAGCGTGATTTCTACGGACTGTACGTCCGTGCAGTACGGACATCATCAGTACGGATGACGCAGTAGTGGTCACACAGTCTGTTTTTTCACTGAAGTTATTTTTGACGGATGTAGGAGGGAAAAATAAATTACAATGAAAAAACATTCTGTCCGTCAAAAATGCTGGACGTATAAATGCAGTCCGTCTGACCATGCTCCATCACTCACACACAAAGCTATGCAGACGTTGTGGACGTGGCGCACTCCGCACGTCCGTTCTAGCAGTATTACGTTCTTGCCTAACCTGCGTCCGTTTGCAGCGTCCGTCATGCGTCCGCAGTTCAGTGCGGACGTACTTCATGTGTCAGGCTCCAATGGACTTTCTTTCATGCTATCACGGACGTACTTTTAGGCGCAATCACGGACGTGAACACTACGCTCGTCTGACAGCAGCCTTAACCCTTGTCCCTACCAACCATGTCTATCTTATTTTATTCCCCATTATAGATAAGAATATTGGCCGGACCAGTATTAGTATTTTAGATCTACAATAATTTGGTTTATAGTTAATTCCCCCTTTTACCTATAGCAGGATATGAGCCGGACTGTGTATAGGCTGTCAGGATATAAGAATATAGAAAAATTCTAGTATATTTTATATAATTCTATAAGCCTAAGATAAAAATATTAGAAGAATATTATTTTGCTAATGTATGAAATAGTAGCAAACAAAATTACAACATAAAGGCGTGAGTATAGGGAATCCAGTCCGCACAAGTGTGAGGTTCTGGCAACCCAGACCCGTTACCTCATAAGAGAATGGGAAAATCCTAATCTGAAATTATGCTGATCTTTTATTATAGAAGAAAGAAAGTTTTTAAAGTATTTTTTCCCCTTTATATGTATATTGTCTGCATGATGCTGCCAGGAGAAACAGGAGCAGATACGGCAAACCTGGAAGAAGTCTTCAGTGTGAGACGGCCTCAGTCACGTAACCAGGAAGTATGAAACGATCTGGACGGCCTGACGGCATGGATGTGAACAATCAGTCCGAAGGGCAGAATTGCCCACTAAACAATGCAGAACAATGTTTAAGACATTACGCAAAGTAGGTGGAACTATTTTTTTCTAATTGGAGGGTATTATACAAGGGAGAAGAGTTTGAAGGACACTGAATTACTGGTTGATGAGGTCCCAGGAGGGACGAAACGCATTCCGGTTGATATTATTTGTATTAAACAGGCTATAGCTTGAACATATTTTATTCTGATTTGTATTTGAAGTACTAATAAATAGGTTTTCATGTAAAAAATACTATCAAGTGGTTTTCTGCAGCTGCGTCAAGGAGTTTCAGAGGATTATCCCTAAAATCCTGAAGGTGCAAGACAGAGCGGTTGGAGGCTCAGGAAAGTGTAAGTTACCATCTTTATACTTTACACTAATTGTCCTACGTATCACACTAGGGAGCAACATTGGTGGCCTATGTTCTCTGTTTGGTATTCTTTTGGAGGTTCCCCGACAATCATATCAGAAGTGACCCATCGAGAGGAAGGGTGAAGTGGGGACCTTGGTGACAAAAACCCATATATGCGTTCAACAGAGCCAACTAGGACTCAGTAAAGTGTGAGTGGGAACTTGTTACAATGTATACAATCTACATAGGTGTCATACAGGTTGCGCTATGTAATATATTTATTCTTTCCTATATATATGTATGAATTGGAAGATACAGAAAGTCGCTTCCCACAATTGTATGCAGAAATCTGGTATTGATAAGGAATTTTACTTGGCTGTAAAACCCTTTCTTCCACTGGTGTATAGTCACGGTAAAATATATATATATAGGCATGAAGCACCAAACCACCCAAATTGGTTTGTGTGGATTGCTGGGTGTGGGAGAGACAGCAGTGTGATGAGTGGCACTTTATAATTTTATATCTAGATGTCTGGCGCCACACTGTAAAGAATTAGAATTTCATGTCTATCTTATATTTAACCGCTTCCGTACACTCATATTCTGATTAAGCACTGTTTCACCAATCCCACCTGTAGTTGCAAACAATGGTAAAAATTACAGTCTTATCTACATTGAACTTCACTTATCCAGAGAATCATGCTACTGTAGACAAATGTACTTCAGACATCAGTCAATCACGGTAGACAATGGTTCCAAGATTATTCTTCAATAGAAGAAGTGAACTTCTGCTGTTCTCAGAGGAGAGAACTTCCATCAACCCAAAGTTGGGCCATTTGTTGATTAACGAAGTTCGGCTAAGTGATGTTTGTGCATTTTCTGTTTTAAGATAAAAAAAATTGATGCCTTATTTATGTTAAAATATTTTATCATATATTTACATATATTTTATCATATATAACTATGCTAGTACTCTTGTCAGAGAGATTTAAGTTAAGAGACTACAGCAATTTAGTATTGATTCTATGGATTTTTTCCTACCCAGATCAAGTATGAAACTTTGTTATTGTGCTTGTTTTCTGTGGGTCGGCTCAGATCAGCAATAGTGAAAGTATCTATATAAAACCTTTTTACCTTGTATTTTTCATATTTTTCTTATTGTGACTTTCTCTTATTCACAAACATCACTAACGTTTATATTCCCACTTTCAGTAGCAATCATACCTTTCATTAACCGGTTCAGGAGTTATTTAATGTTGTTCTAACTATACTCATTTCTTGGCTTTCTTGGTGTTTTTGGTGACTCATTTTTAGCAGATCATTAAACGTTTAATTTATTATACCTCTATATTGCCATTTTTGGTTCAGACAGGCAGTCTGCACCGTTATTCTTTTTGATGAGGTTTAGCTACTTTACAATGTGGAAATTTCATTACGAATTCTTTTGCTGATAACGACTTTTGGCCAATACATTGAAAAACTAGATTAAAGCAGATGAGTTGACTGCGTTGGCGAGAATAAATTTTACAGCAGCACGTGTATTGGCTATCAACATGGTATTCACTAGCTGATACATTCAGTTGTTTCATTTTTAGTTCATTGATTATTGTGAAAAAATTATCCATATTTGTGATGATGATAGTTTTATTCCACTAATATATTTAAAAGTGGCCTTTTCACCATTGTTATAATCACAATTTTTTTTTCAGTAATAAGCATGAGAAGTGCCAAGGTGTTGCAAAATCAATAGCCTTATTTTATTGTTACCTTCAATTAAACCAAAGTCCCCTCCTGAACCACAGGCTGAACTGATAGATTTAATTTAAAATAAGAACATTCGACATAGATTACTATGGCTAATATTTACTTTACAGTAATGTAGATTTTTGTTAACCATTATTGAAAAATGCTTGCTTATGAGCGTGGACAAAACTGCTAAATCAGTTCACAAAGATGTTTCTGTTAAATGTAAAAATAATGATAAAACGTAGACTGACTGACTTTCCAAAAGACTTCAAACATATGGAGGACTGGCTGGTGTCCAAAACTCCCAAGAAAATTTAATATACTGTACTTCTATGCTTGACCTTTCTTTAAGGATAGCTGATCAGAAGGCAAAAGGGAGACGTCTTAATTAAGGATATTGACTAAATTAGGTTTTTATGCACTAATGCATTTATTCAGCCACGTGGTGATTTCGGAAGGTGAACTAGGGTTTTGAAAAATGGGTCAATTAGGAGGAAATGTTTCAAAACAGCCCGATTTTCAAATATCAAATTTAAGGATGTTGCAGACTGTGTACATAGGCCATGCGTTATGGAAGTTGATACGCTAAACATTGTCCAGATTAGATTATCTGTAAACATTTCAATCTGTCAGATAGCTTTAACCTCTACTACTATTACTAAATCAAAAATATTTATATTCGTACACAGGATCATTAGAAGAATAAGTGCCCTATTCTGCAGCTGTGGTCAAGAAAACTGCGTGAGACAATATACAGAACTATAGTTATCTTATAATTTGGAATTGGTATGCCACGCTTGCTGCTTAACTGTACTTGTGGCTCGAGCATAGAGAATCCCTACTGTAAAGTGATGTCCATAGAACTCCTTGGAGCCCAGTGCGTCCCATCCAAAAGCTCATGGAATCGCGCAGGTGCCAAGGATGAATTAGGAGACTGGGAACTATTTGTTGCTCCTTGAGAAAAGAAAAGCAGAATTGTGCCACCCTCTCCACCGTGGATTGTGAGGTGAGTATCAGATTTATTGAGGGGATATTTTAATGTGTTAAGGGATTTTGAAAAAGCAAAATAACTTACCAACAGCTTTTAGGGGATTTGGTATTTGCTTCAGAAATACCAGCGATAAAGATGGAGCAATTCCATGGTAGCTCGTTCCTCTTTCTCTTTTGATCCACAAAGTAAAGCCTCCTATATAAGGCATAGTAGACATCAATTTACGATAGGGACGTGTTATGTTCGTGTTGCAAGCTCAATGGTCAGGGATCATACCGGGTGGTACCGAGGTGGCAGAATACTGAGCATGGGATGCGGTGATGCACCAGTACAGGGGCCTGCGGTTAGTGATGAGTTGTTGCAGGAGGCAGCAAAACAATTGCTTTGGAGCAGAGGGACAGGACACGTAGAGGGCTTGAGGAAGCAGGAAACAAACCAGGACAATGGGATCTTGGACACACACACTGGATACTGGAGGGTACGGAGACACAGGAAAGGCTGATAACAATGACAGGATTTGGGGTTCTGGAAGGATATCAGAAGAGAGCCACAGCATAGGCCCTCTCTTGCTAGAAGTGGTTTGCTAATGCTGGAGCAAGGAGGAGTGGCACTTTATTTCAGGCAAGTCACATGACCTATAGTGTGTGTGTTTTAACTGTTTATGTGCTAGATCACAATGCTGGAAAATGAGCAGCAAAGGAATAAACAGGATTTGAAGGGGGCTATCCATGCATATTTCATGAACCTGACTCTCAACTTTCAGCAAGAGTGGAATAGGGACTCCTGACATTAAGATAGCTTATAGAGATGTTATATATAACTTCTCTAGTAGTTACCGTAAACCTCAGCTGCATAGTATGGCCCAAGATGTTTATTTGTAAAAGATGGGCACTTTGAGTGCGTTTTCTTTTTGAGTCATAGTAATTTCAGTATAATTAAGGATATCAGGAAATTACAAAGCACATAGTTTATTTTTATGAGAGCATTTGACAAACTAGAATGGTAATTGCTCTGGCTGCAATAACAACACCTTGTTTACCTCAGCTATTCACATAGGCATTCCTATTTTTCAAGCAGTCAGAGAGTGTTTTTTTCTAGTCTCTGGATATACAGAGTAATTAAAGAAAGATACAATGTGATGGATGTGAATCTCTACAATAACTCATTCAGTGAAATGCTATGGGAAAAAATCAACATTGCATATGAAATAGCATTAAGGCTAGGGTCAGACTGAGGCAGTGCGAACGCGCGTGCAGCCGCACTTAATCACGGCCGCACTAGCAGCAGATGCCGGGCAATGACGGCCAATATACGAAGTACGGTCGCACAAAAGTCCGGCTGCGCAACGCAAGTGGAAAATGAACGCATTTTTTCGAGAACGTGAAACCGCAGGTACTGACGTACAGAGTGCGCTGCGTCCGCTAGCGGCGTGTGTGCGTGATTAGGAGACGTCAGACGCTGCTAATGTCCGGCCAACATAACGTCCAGACACAAAAAGTGTTTTATTGATGATCCGTACAAAATCACGGATGAAAATGCGCATAGTATGACCGCTATCACGTATTCTGTGAAAAAATGCGTTCATTCGTTCGAACGCACTTTTTCACAGACAACATAAAAATGCGTTCGTCTGACCCTAGCCTTAGGGGCTACATTATATCAATACACCAGGGCATTCTAAAAAATAAAGCAAGGTAAAATACCCTTTTCCATCATAATTTATTTTTTTACTGTTATTATCAATAAAATAATAAAATAACTCAAAAAATTCATCTCAAAAGGAAATAGTACAAATTTATCTAGCAGTGGAAATACGGCAACTGATTGTATCAAGCTCTAAAACAATAAATGTCATAAAGCACAGAATAGAAACATCACTTTCTGACACAAGTACATTTATAACTGAAACCAATATCCTAGGAAAGATATATTACATTTTTAAAAAGGGATAACATAACTAAAAACTTAAAATGATTACAGATTACATGATTACAATTAATGATTACAGCCTTAATTAACTGCCATTTACCCTGAGTGTTGCTGGGATCATATTCATAATTCTAACATCAGTTTCTAGTCTTATCCCTATATAAAAACCATAACTTAATCTTAACCTTGGTATTACCACCCTTTATAAAAAATAATTGATCTTAAAAAGATCTATCCCTAAAATGAAATACTATTCAACATTCTATCCCTAACATAAGTATTATCTCCAGCCCTAGAACTCTAATTTTCCAGGTATGAGACTTGTGCTGGTGTCTGCTGAATGATGGTTTCCACTGCATTTTTTCCCCAACACATAAAAGCTGAAAAATCCCTTTGCCTTCATGATGCGTTCTAGACTTGAGCACAATGAAAAAATTCGGTCAGTCCAATTAAATTCATTAGATTTTTATTGGCGAAACTATATTCGTAAAAATGGCAATCTGGTTTACCTGAATTTAGTTTTTCTTTTATTTTTTTTCATTGTACTTCCTCTGACTGCAAAAATAATTTATATTATGTACGGTTTTATTTAGTAAAGTTATATACCATATAATAAAACGAGTATACTTTTTATATTTGGTTAGTATGTTACTGTTGCTTAGTATATTATACTTTTATTAAATTAACTAAATTCAAGGGATACTCTAACCACTGTGGCTACTCATTTTAATTTGATTGCTCACCGTGACCTCAGTGCGCTCACCTCACTTCTCTCTCCACAGGGATCCCAGAGGGCTTCCTCAGCTCTCTTAAGTGCAAGGGGTTATTCGTGAGAACCTGAGCCTTGATCTCAGAGTTCTAATTACTGGGAAATTTGGGACTTTGTGTTCACCATTGGAAGTCATTTAACTGGTTGGATGGTAGCTTGTGTCCAACCTCGACTGCTGCAGGTTACAGGAAACCGGCAGCATGTCATGTGTAGAGGAAGCCTGGCGCTGGATTCTGGGTGTGTTTTAAAAATTACTAAAGGGGGGTGGGTGTGTGGAGGGGATAATGTAAAACCCGTTCAAATCCCTCCTCAAATTTTAACCCTAAAGTATAATTTTCAATTACCTACAGTACTTCTAGGACTAAGGAATTATAGTGCAGAAAAATTAAACTACAAGTCTAGTGTTAGTGTCACAGGTACAGGTACATTTTCAACTAAATTATTTATTTATTTGCAAAGTATTTTACCAGGAAGGATACATTGAGATTTCTCTCGTTTTCAAATATGTTCTGGGTTCAAGAACATTGAAATTTTACAGTCGTTACAGAAATACAAAGTAATAAATTGAAGATATTAAAAACAAAAAACACAAATATACAGATTAACACAGAAAATAAATATGTAGGAAATATAGTCACTATGTTACATGCTTACAGGCGCATTCCGAATTGAGGTATGTTAATAGGGAGCTCTTAAGTGACTTAAGACTGGAGGGAAGATTTGATGGCGTCTGGGAGGTTATTCCATAACTGCGGTGCTCTGTAGGAAAATGAGGATCGAGACGCTTTCTTTTTGTATTGTGGTATTGCAAGTAAGGTGCCGATCCTGGTTCGGAGGTTATAGGATGAGGGAACTGCTAGGGGAACATATGATTGTATTAGAGAATATTTGGCAAATACAAGAACATATTACTAGTGCATTTAGTTTTTCAACATATATAAGTCATGTGGTTGAACTATTGCTTTCCATGGTATAAATCCACTTTAACAGATTTCTATATGTAGAGTGTGCTGTAAATAGAGTATTCCTATTCCTTTAGAGGTTCTGCCAGTATTTTGAGATTCACTAAATCAAAACCAATCTGTCAAAACAATCAAATTAGCATTTTGTTTGTGCATTACAAATTCAATGTGGTTTTGAGCAAGTGTCAAAATTTGTTTTGGTTATGATGCTTGCAAGATACATGTTTAGCTTCCAAGTTTTACCTCATCCACTCAAATTGTGCATTCAGTAAGGATTTTGATGGAAGGATCTTGGCAGATTGTTTTACAAAAACAAGATGCTTTTGCTGGGCTTTAAATATATTTGTATATCTTAGTGCAGTTGCATTAAGTTAATAAAAACAAAATACAGCAAACGCCTTAGACTAATTAGGATCACGCAAAACAATTCTTCAGTAAACATCAGCAAGATTGTTTAAACGAAGATGGTTGTGATGTCATAACTGGGCCCACTGGGCATAATTGTTGTTGTATTGGGTAAAAGACAAGTGAGAACAGAGAAGGTTTGTGAGGGTCCTGAGAACGTGCAGCGGCACTAGTGGCCTGCTATACGGTGAAGCCGCTCAGGTTTCACAAGGCATTAGCTCGATTGTGCCATTACAGGGAAAACTGCTCCATATGCAAATCAGACTATAGTCACCTAGAAAGGGTGGCCAGTACTGAAATGCAAAGGACATCATCTCTGCACAAGAGGTGCAACAACCCCTGACGATCGCTTCGGCCTTATTAGGCCTCGTCAGAAGGGTATAGCTGACAACCCTGTAGGCACCTTGTGCAAGGGGCCACATCTGGATTACTCTGTAAACATGTAGCGAGAAATGAGGCGGTTTGTGAAGGTCCTGAGAATGAGTAACGGCAATAGTGTCCTGCTCTACGGCGGGGCCCGCTCAGGTCTCACAAGGCTTTAGCTCGATTGTGCCATTACAGGGACAACTGCACAATATGCAAATCAGACTGCAATCACCCAGAAAGGGTGGCCAGTACTGAAATGCTCAGTACTGACCAGGGCTGCCATCAGGGCATTACGCCACATGCTGCGGTAAGGGGCCTGGGGCCTGGGGGGCTCAGCCCACTGGGGCCCTGCCATCAGCAGCAGTGCGCCCTTCTTATCGGCTCCAGTATCGGACTCTAGGAGCCTGAATCTGGAGCTGTACTGGCTGTCTGGGCGGCCCTACAGCAGCGTGCGAAGCTTTGGCTCCACCCTCCAGTCACGTGTCTGATGCGTGTGATGCACACGTCACACACAGCAACGATTGCAGTTGGAAGAAGATGTCGAGAGTGGTGAGTAGCGGACAGCGGAACGGAGAGTATGGTGCTATTACACCAGCCTCAGGGGCCCAGCCAAACCCCAGCATGGCCCAGCCAAGGGCCCAGAACCCAAGGCCCAGCTCAGACCAGGGCCCAGACCAGACCAGAGCCAGGACCAGACCCAGGGCCCAGACCAGAGACCAGACCCAGGGACCAGACCCCAGACCAGACCCCAGACCAGACCCAGGGACCAGACCCAGGGCCCAGACCAGGCTCAGGGACCAGACCCAGGGCCCAGACCCAGGGCCAGACCCAGGGCCAAGACCCAGGCCCCAGACCCAGGCCCCAGACCCAGGGTTTTCACTTATCTGTCCATCCTGCATCATCCTATTTACTTATTTAATTATATCATCATCATGTGTTTTATAATAACAGCAGAACTATCGATCTCAACCGCAAATAAATTAATGCTGTTGCCTCCACCCAAACTACTCTAGAATTTAAGTACATCTCTTCACTGCTTCGGCCTTCTAAAGTTTGTTAGTATAATTCCCATCCTTATTATAATGTGCTGCAGAAATTGCGTGCACTAAATAAATGATGATGATGACAATGATATGAATAATAATAGAATACAACAGCAACGGCATGTTAACAATTACAAATGCAGAAACATTACTTCTCAGAGCATTCACTTCTGACCTTCAATATTTATATCTGGCTATAGAAGATTCTGAATGCAATTATCGTTACATGATTGTTTGTATATAACAGTAATTAGCTAAAAATCCTGTGTATCAAGCCTGTAGCCTGTGCACTACATAAGAAAAAAGATGAAGAATTTGACACAGCATATGGTGAATAAAAACTCGAAGTGCAGAATCTGAAGAGCTACAAGCAAGCCAGCGTAATACATAAGACATCTCTTACATTATAAAGCTTCATATTATCAATCCAAAATATTTTTGTGGATAGATAAGCGTAGCCTTGGCTAGAAAACAATTGACAAACACCAGATTTGCAGCTCCCTTCACCTCCCTAACATTGCACCTTGCTGCAGCGAGTAGAACGCATGCAGAGACCATTTAATTTTAATGACAGACAATATGCCAGCTCTTCTCTAATGTTCCCAGTATGTTGAGTAGTCACTGGCTGGTATTAAACCGCAAGGAAAAAGCACTGGCATCATTGTCCAGGTTTATATACATTTGATTTATTTTCAACTCATCTTTCTGTGGTGCGTGTCATTCTCAATCCTGGCACTCATAGACACCCACACACTCAGAATATAAAAATATGCTGGATATTGTTTCCAATGTGAATTACTTTGCATATTTTAAAAGGCAGATCTTTGTGCAAAACAGAGAAACCTGCATGTCAAAATGGAATTTGTATCTAAGTTTTACCAAATGTAAAGCTACAGCTTCCCCTGGTGTTCATCATTGCTAATGGCAGGGCTAGGAGAAAACTGAGGTGTCAGCCATTGGTATTTATTTCAATATCTGTTACCACATCTTTATTTATAAAACACAATTATATTGTTATTAGGATCACATAGATGTCAATGAGTTTATCTATTCCTTGTAGTTTTCACTAAATTTCGATTTATTTATTTATTTATTTTTTTAATTTATAGAACTGATGTCACAGCATCAGTGCCTGAATGTTATGGTAAGAGACAAACTATAATGAATTAGAAAGGACTCCAAGGAGGAAGGACAGTTACGTAGACTACAGTGATTGAGGCAAATACTAGTAGTGGGTTACAGGAATGAAAAGGAGATTGGAGGAGATGGATGGAGAGCTTCTGGGATTTTTCATCAGTTTTCGCTGTTGTCTGTTATTCGTTTTTTATCTATGTTTTTGAAGATTGGTTTGTCCACTGACATATACATATATGTGAGTGGTTCCCAATTGTCTTTTAAAACCAATTAAATGTGTATGGTTTTATGTGAAGTTTTGCTCTGTATTCTGAGGTTTTTTTTGGAGCTCCAATTTGTGTCTACAGATTTACTGTGGTTCAGTGAGCCCTCGTCTAATAGTCCAGATCTATTAGGACCTTCAGTCATATCCATACGTTCTTTGGTCTGTATATGCTCACTTTTGTTTTGCTTCTGGGATGCCCAAAGCTAACTTTTTACAAAAATTAGGTAACACGATGAATGCGTCCTCCCTTTGCAGCGGCGGTCGGCCGGGATTCCGGCCAATCGCGGCGGCCCCCCGGTGCAGGCTGACATCCTCGATGTCAGCCCAGCGTCCGGGACCCCGGTGGGTATGATAGACATCATCGCACCTGAGAGATAACGTCTATTTCAGGCACCCCCCCACCATTGCGGGGAAGTTGCCTGAAGGGGAGGGGGGGACATCTCCCCCTCCCCATCCGTGCGGGCCATCGGGTAAAGACAGGTACCGCTTGGAAGGGCACAGCCTGCCCTTCCAAGCGGTGGCTGTCTTTAACCCCTTGGGGGCTGGATTGCGATATGGCGCTAACATGCGCCGTATCGCGGTCCCCTCCCAGAGCTGGCCAACATCTTGGATGTCAGCCAAGCTTTCGGGATATCCCCCTATTGACTGGCATCATCGCGCATAGCACGATGGCGCCAGTTTTGCAATTAACCCCTTGCTGCCACCTATGGTGGAGATAGGGGGTTCATTGGAACCCCCTATCTCCCGATCTGTGACAGCTAGGGGTTAATGTTTGATATCATTTGAATGGCCAGAGAGTGGCCTTTCCAATGATATCAAACATGACCATGTACAATGTAACGAAAATAATTTAAAATAATATTAGAAAAATAAAAAAAATTAAAAAAACTTCTTGTTTTATTAGTGCAGCAATATTGTTCCCATTTCAATTATAATGTGAACAATGAGGCTGCACTAACAATTTTTTTCTATGGGGGGCGTTTGCTAAAAAACACGTAATTTTCCCCAAAAAAAGTAACGATTCCCCGTTTCTAATTTTTTTAACAAGCGCAACCCATAGAAAATATAACCGCAAACGCTTGCATGTTAAAATGTGCGAAAAAAACACTTTACATGTTGTAAATTATTGAAAATTCTAATTTTATTGCATTTTTTGTTATAATATACAGACAGGACATAACGTATACATATAATAATGCTATATTATGAATTTGCCGAGTCTCTCAGAAAGAACAATATATAATATGTCTGGGTCGTATAATAAAATGTGACTTCAAATCGCATTTAATCATGATGAGCGAAACCGGTAAAAATGAGCTCAGCACAGAGGTGTGAAAAGGCTCAGCAGCAAAAGGGTTAAAATCCGAGCGCATTTTGTCATCCGTCCAATAATAACGTGCGTAAAAAAGACGCGCAAAAACGCGTGCGCATTAACGCTGCGCACAGAAATCGGTGTGCGGACTGTTTTTTCACACGATTCAGCGAAGCTGAATTAAGAACCACAATTGTCTCCCTTTCAGTTTTTGCGCCTGTCCAAATCAATCTGAGTATATATGCTGCAGCAATAATAAAAACACACATTATTATTACTATTATTGTTTGGGTATGTGTAGAATGTGTAACTATACTTTGCTGTATTTTTTTTTTGGGCTGGTGTATTTGGTTTCGGCCAGAACGTTCAGATTTGCAGTTACCACCAGCTTTTCAAAGACGTTAAAATTATGCGCGCAAACGTTGTGCGTTAAAATTTGTGCATAGATTGTAATACCATCCGCATACCATCACACAAACGCATTTGCGCTCACAATGTTAAGTATAGGACGCGCAACGTACATTACGCTCGTGCAGGGTTCACGCAGGTTCACCAGCGGTAGACGTTAATGCGCATTTTTTGCATGGACATTGTAATACGACGTTCTGCGCAAAGGGTTTTTCCCCTCGCGTTAATGCGTTTTTGCGCACGCGTTAACGTTTGCGTGAAGAATTTAATACAGCCCTAAGTAAGGGGAAACAGGCTTTTTGTTTTTTCTTCGATTTATTGGCACTTGTAGTAGCAGCAGCGTTTTGGCTCATCACAAGCCATTTTCAAATGAAGAGTGGTGGCTGGTGTATCGTAACCCATTCCCATGTGCCGTCTGCCATTTGTGTCTTTATATATCACTTGACCTGGTACTGATACTTACACAAGTTTATTTTCTGCTGTGCCACTAGATGGAGAGAGAATCAAATGCAATGTGAAAACAAATGAACTTTTCTTTACAATGTAATGTTCATCTGTCAAGCCCAATACAAGCTTGGCTAATTTGTTTACAGAATTACTCCATGTATATGTATATAATTTTTTTAGCAAACATGGAGTACTTTTCCCTGTCAACAAGAAAGTGTCTCGATCCTCATTTTCCTACAGAGCACCGCAGTTATGGAATAACCTCCAAGACGCCATCAAATCTTCCCCCAGTCTAAAGTCACTCGAGCTCCCTATTAACATAACTCAATACGGAATGCACCTGTAAACATGTAACATAGTGAATATATTTATTTTCTGTTAACCCCTTAAGGACCTCTGACGTACCCTGTACGTCCTGTACTCGGGTCTCCCTTAGACCCACGGACGTACAGGGTACGTCAGCGGCGCCTAATCCCCCTCCCGCCCGATACTCACCTCCCTCGCTGGATCCCACGGCGATCTGGCAGGGAGGAAGCCTGCCCATGTGATTTACATGGGCAGGCGAGGCTGATGACGTCGCCACGCTGCGTGGTGACGTCATCAGCAGGCGTCCCCATGCTTTTCAATGGAGGGGAGGGAGGGGCTCCTTCGGAGCCCTCTATCTCCCCAACCATTGAAGCTAGGGAGATGCCGTTTACACCGCTCGAGAGGGGAGAGCCTCCCCTTTCCAGCGGTGTATGGCATTAACCATTTCGCCGCCGGATCACGTTGCGGCGCCAATTGGCGCCAAAACTCGATTCAAACCTGGAGGGGGGCTGACATCTTGGATGTCAGCCAAGCCTCCAGGTCCCCCCCCACCCACTGACAACCTCACCATATGTGTGAGGATGTCAGTGGGCCAGTTAACCCTCTAGCTGCCTGATTATGACCTTTCAAATGATACCAAACATGACCAGGTTTGGTTTTAAAAAAATTTTTTTAAAAAAAATTAAATAAAAAAAAAATAATAAAAAAATTTAATAAAATAAAAAAATGTTTTTTTTAAAAGTTTTTTTTGTCTGGGGGGAGTTTAATTAAATAGGACCTAGGCTTTCATCTAAAAATAAATAGCACAAAATGGTCAGAATGAGCGCAGCGCACATAGGTGAACTGTCTCAGCAGTGAAGGGGTTAAAAAGCAAACGCATGTAAAAATTGGGTATTTCTAGTCTCGGGACAAAATTTTAAACCTATTTAGCTGGGGTCGTTTTGGGTGGTTGTAGATTTTGGGGATTAAATTACAAAAAAGTGTGTTTTTACCATTTTTTCCCTCATATTTCATATTTTTTTATAGTAAATTATTCGATATGATGGAAATAATGGTATTTCTAGAAAGTCCATTTAATGGCGGGAAAAAGGGTGTATAATATGTGTGGGTTGAATAAACGAGTAAGAGGAAAATTTGACCTAAACACTAACAGCGCAGAAACGTAAAAACAGCAGCGGTCACTAAAAGACAGATTTGTGTAAAACTGCCCGGTCACTAAGGCTAGGGACAGATGAGCGCATTTTCTGCGGCCACCGTCAAAATGTACGTCGATGCGTGCGCACGCATTTTTTCACGGAATACGCTTAAGTTGTCAGACGATGCGCAATTCTGGACGTATTTCATGACGGTGGGGTAAGAAAAAGAGAAAATCAGATGAATCTAATCAATTGAGAAATGATAAAATAAGGGCAAGGGTTATAAAAAGCCATTTTGGGGATGGTGGCGTTTTTCAAAGATGGATCCTGCACACGTCTTTGTGTTTGGTGCGATGGGGTACCTGTACCTTAAGAGGAAGAGAAAGCAGCGAACCTGGGTTCATGAAATCAACGCTGCCAGACCGACGCATGGACACTTCGTGACGCTGTACAGGCCACTGCGAGAGAGGGACCCCGTGAAGTTCTTCAACTACATGCGGATGTCCATCGCCTCCTTTGATGAACTGTTGTCGCGGGTATGGGAGCCGCTGACCAAGAGGGACACCAACATGCGGGCCGCCATACCACCGGAGGAGATGATAGTCATCACTTTGAGGTACGTACTGTCACACACCTGCATACATGACATCGCTGCCAGTCACCTGACATGAGTGCATCATGTCTGTAGTCACATGCCCACTGTTACATGCACACACACACACACACGGGCATCACATCACACGTACATAATCATAAATGACTCCGACAACAATGTAGAAAAATAATAATATAATATGAAATAAAATAACAGTAATATATTCTGGACATATATTAAAACTCGTTAACTGAAGGTCAGGATATATAAAACATCAAAACAAATAACACATAACAAACAAAAATAACAAATATTTATGACATGTATCACAGTTGCTGATACCGCGGAGCATCTGGGTCATGAGGGCCGGTGGTGTGGCTACAGCTGGACCCCGACTCTGTGTGTGGCCTGGCTCCAGGGGGCATGGCTGGGTGGGTGGACAGCACCTGACTGGGGAGGGAAGATCCACTGGCATTGGTGGATTGTGGCACAGCATGGTAGGCGGCTGCGTGATGGGGACGGGAAAGGATGTCCTCCAATATTTCCAGAGATCTGTGCCGG
Source organism: Leptobrachium leishanense (assembly GCA_009667805.1). Lineage (NCBI taxonomy): Eukaryota > Metazoa > Chordata > Amphibia > Anura > Megophryidae > Leptobrachium > Leptobrachium leishanense. Next base: position 417,645,045 of record CM019063.1, on the reverse strand, counting down.
TACTCCATCTTCTCAGCCTCGCTCATCCTGTTGAGGAGGAGCATACATGCATTGAAGAAAGACATGTCCACAGAGTCCGCAATCATGCAGCGTTGGTGTGCATGGTTGGTCTGAGCCTCCATGAAGGTGACCATGGCCTGCTCCAGGTCTGCAGCTTGTGCCCTTCTCTTCTGGCCAGGTCTGGTGCTGACCGTTGTTGCGGTACTTGCCACCTGTGGTGTCTCCGAATCCTCCTCCATTTGCGACTCAGCACCACCCCGGTTCTCCTCCTCCTGGCAGCTGGCAGAACCTCCTGGCACCATTTGTTGTACCTGTGTGCCAGAGGTCGATGGCTGGTCCATGCTGCTGACACTCCTGCGCGGCTCCTGGGTCCTGCGGAGGAACGATAGTTGCTCGGCATATATGTACCCACGGACCTTCTTCGCACCAGCTCCAGAGTGCGCAGCCATGGCCTGCTTCTTCTGGACGCGCATGTAGTTGTCGCGTACTGTGCGCCATTTGTTCATCGCCTCTTGTGCTGAAAAACATGATGAGAGTGACATTAGCTTGTGTTCATGGTATGTGATCATATTCAAACATTTTTGTTTTGTCTTCTAGGTATCTCGCTAGTGGGTGCAGTTTGAAGGATCTGCATTATAGCTTCCGCGTTGGCAGATCAACAGCTGGTGAGATCGTCCGCAAGGTGTGCCAAACCATATGGGAGACCATGAAGGGCGAATGTTTGCCAAGACCGACACATACGGCATGTCTGGAAATTGCAGCAGGATTCTGGGAGAGAGCCAAATTTCCAAACTGCCTGGGAGCCGTGGATGGCAAACATGTCCGCATAGTGAAGCCACCGCACAGTGGCTCACTGTATCAGAATTATAAACATTACTTTTCTATAGGCCTACTGGCGGTGGCAGATGCCAACTATAATTTTGTGTATGTGGATGTCGGTTCATACGGCAAGGACTCTGACTCCACACTGTTCAGGAACTCCACACTGTGGAATGAAATTGAGAGTGGGTCCCTGAACATCCCCAGACCCGCACCATTGCCTGGCAGTGACGTGGCAGTCCCCTATGCCTTCGTGGGTGACGAAGCATTCGGCCTATCCACACACCTCCTACGGCCCTACTCAGGGACACACCTGACTGTGAAGAAGCGGGTGTTTAATTATAGGCTGTCGCGGGCGAGACGGTATGTGGAGTGTACCTTTGGCATACTGACCAACAAGTGGAGGATTCTACATAGACCGCTGGATGTAAATGTGGACTTCTGTGTGGACATAGTGAAATGCTGTTGCATTCTACATAATTATGTGCGGGCCAGGGATGGTTTTAATTTTGACGATACCCTCACAGTTGTCGGTCTTGAGGATGATGTGAACTATGACATCATAGCTGTGAATAGATACAGCAACAGGTATCGCGATGCTCTATCTAATTATTTCATCAGTGATGCAGGTGAGGTGCCCTGGCAGCTGGGGAGCATTTGAGTTTCACATCAATGATTACATTTGTTTGTTTATTATTATTATTGTGATTTACATTTATGGGATTATGAATTAAATAATATTATACTCACTCTGTATGTGCTGCTCTTTCTCGGACCACGTATCATAATCCGGGTACACCTGACGGGACACCTCGACCCATGCGCTCGCCTTCTTCCCCTTGTCCTTATACCTCTCGCAGGCCGTATCCCAGATCCCTGGATGCTCCCCCACAGCGCTGATGAGCCTCTCGACGTCCATCTCTGGTCCAGACATCTTTCACAGTCGCAGGTACTCACCAACGCAATTCTAGGGAATTCCGGCTGTTTGAACGTTATGTAGGCCGCACACTAGCAGCGTCTGACGTCTCCTAATCACGCACACACGCTGCCATGCGGCCGCAGCGCACTCTGTACGTCTGTAGCAGCGGTTTCACGTTCTGAGAAAAATGCGTTCATTTGCCGGTTGCGTGGTGTCGGCGCACTTTTGTACGCACGTACTGCGTATATTGGCCGTCATTGGCCGTTATGTGCTGCTACTGCCGCCGTGATTTAGTGCGCCTGCACGCGCGTTCCGACTGCCCCACTCTGACCCTAGCCTAAAGGGGTTAATCTGTGTTTTTTTTAATATCTTGCACTTTATTACTTTGTATTTCTGTAACAACTGTAACATTTTAACCACTTCGCTGCGGTGGACGCGCTCAGCGCGTCCAACCACAGGTAGCGTTCCATGCGGTGGACGCGCTGAGCGCGTCCTCTCTTTGGGGCCAGCGTTTGGCCGGGTTCCGCCGATCGCTGGCCCCCCCGGTGCGGGCTGACATCCTCGATGTCAGCCCAGCACCCGGAACCGCCGCCGGAGTAATTAGGTGTCATCGTGGGGGCGCGATGACACCTAATTCAGGCGCCCCCCCCCGCATGTGCGGAGGAGGCACCTGAAAGGGAGGGGGGGGAGGTCCTTCGGACCTTTCTCCCTCCCGATCGGCGGCGTGCAGGGGGTTAACCCAGGCACCGTTTGGAAGGGCACAGCATGCCCTTCCAAATGGTACCTGGCATTAACCCCATGGGGGCCGGATCACGAATCGGCGCCGAAAAGCGCCGGTTCGTGATCCTTTCCCGGAGCTGGCCGACATCTTGGATGTCGGCCAAGCTTCCGGGAATGCCCCCTGAGGCCTGGCGTCATCGTGCATAACACGATGACGCCAGTCCTGGAGTTAACCCCTAACTGCCACCAATGGTGGAGATAGGGGGTTCCAATGAACCCCCTATCTCCCGATCCGTGGCAGTTAGGGGCTAATGTTTGGTATTGTTGGATCGGCCAGAGCATGGCCGTTCCAACAATACCAAACATGAGTATAAAAAAAGTTTTAAAAAAAGTTTAACAAAAAAAATATTTAAAAGAAAAATAAACAAGTTTTTTTTTCTTTTTTTTGGTTTGTTAATGCAGCAATATTGTTCCCATTTCAATTATAATGTGAACAATGATGCTGCACTAACAATTTTTGTATGCAGTGCGTTTGTTAAAAATCGCGTAATTCTCCCCAAAAAAAAATGTAATGAGACCCCATCTCTAATTTTTTTAACAAGCGCACCCCATACAAAATATAAACACAATTGCTCGCATCTTAAAATGTGAAAAAAACCCACTTTACACGTTGTAAATTATTGAAAATTCATATTTTATTGCATTTTTTGTTATAATATACAGACAGGTCATGACGTATACATATAATAATGACATATTATGAATCTGCCGAGTCTGACGGAAAGAACGATATATAATATGTCTGGGTCATATACTAAAATAAGCCTTCAAAACACGTTTAAACATGATGAGCAAAATCGGTAAAAATGAGCTCAGCACAGAGGTGTGAAAAGGCTCAGCAGCGAAAGGGTTAATGTTCTTGAACCCAGGACATACTTGAAAACGAGAGAAATCTCAATGTATCCTTCCTGGTAAAATCCTTTATAAATAAATAAATAAATAAATAAACACTCCATTCCAGTGGCATGTTGCCCTCAGAGTTTTTGCATACTGAGTCCTGAAATACTATTTCTCCGATGCAATATGCAATTTGTTGGCTATTAGACTGTATTATATGGCTTTGTAGAAACCGAATCAAATAACTTGCAATAAAACTTAAAGTTTTATGCAGCATTGAAGGACATGTCTTAGATTTCCACAACAATAAAACTCCTAGCAATTGATTTTATAGCAAGATATCACACTGTGCTATAACAATTAAACGTCCATTAATAGACTGTAGGATGATAGTGGGACTTTAATGATGATTGCAGTAGAGACCTGGGGCTATAAACAAATGAGTGTGTGCCTGGGACAGGAGAATACTTAGGAATAAAAGGGACAGGCCAGAGAGGAAGGAAACAGTTTGAGACAAGTGGCAGATAATATAAAACCATAAAGGATTTGAGATTTTAGGCTAGGGTCAGACAAACGCATTTTTCACGTTGTCCGTGAAAAAGTGCGTTCGAACGAATGGATGTATGTTTTCACGGAATACGCGATAGCGGTCATACGATGCGCATTTTCGTCTGTGATTTTGTACGGATCATCAATAAAACACTTTTTGCGTCTGGACGTTATAGAAAACATAGAAACATAGAAAAATGTCGGCAGATAAGAACCTTTCGGCCCATCTAGTCGCCCAATTACATGGATACTTTACCTGGATTTATCTTTTGTTTAGGATAGCCTTATGCCTATCCCATGCCTGCTTAAATTCAATTACTGTTTTGGCCTCTACCACTTCTACTGGAAGACTGTTCCATGTATCCACCACCCTCTCAGTAAAATAATGCTTCCTGATGTTACTTTTAAACCTTTGCCCCTCAAAGGCCGGATGTGTGCAGCGTCTGACGTCTCCCAATCATGCAAACACGCCGCTATGCGGACGCAGCACACTCTGTACGTCAGTAGTAGCGGTTTGACGTTCTCGAAAAAATGCGTTCGTTTGCCACTTGCGTTGCGCGGACGAACTTTCGTGTGGCCGTTCGTCGTATGTTCCCCAGCATTGGACGTCATTTGCTGCTAGCACGGCCGTGATTTCGTGCGGCTAAACGCACGTTAAAAATGCTTTCGTCTGACCTTAGCCTTAAGAACAAATGACTAATAGAAAAGATTAGAGGAGCAGTGTTTACCAGCCCTGTCCTCCAGTGCCCCTGCCAGACGAGGTTTGCCAGATATCTGAAGCGCAGCACAGGTGACATGATTTGCTGCTCAGTGATTGCAGGATCCAGTCTGACCTGTTTGTTGGGCAGGTTTGGGAAGCACTGGGATAGAGTTTAGGCCATTAATTCCCACATAGCTAAGATTATAAATATAACACAGCAACCAAACGCTCCTTGTTTTCAATCTTCTAGATTGTGAGTTCCCACGGGAATAAGGCCCTCATCCTCATGTACTGTTTTTCAAATGTTTTTTCAGCGCCGATTCGCGATCCAGCTCCCCAGGGGTTAATGCCAGGCACCATTTGGAAGGGCAGGCTGTGCCCTTCCAAATGGTGCCTGGGTTAACCCCCGCAACGCCGCCGATCGGGAGGGAGAGAGGTCCGAAGGACCTCCCCCCCTCCCTTTCAGGCGCCTCCTCCGCACATGCGGGGGGGGCGCCTGAATTAGGTGTCATCGCGCTGCCGCGATGACACCTAATTTCAGCGGCTGCGGTTCCGGATGCTGGGCTGACATCGAGGATGTCAGCCCGCACCGGGTGGGGCCAGCGATCGGCCGGAACCCGGCCGAACGCTGACCCCAAAGGGAGGACGCGCTCAGCGCGTCCTCCGCATACCAGCAGCCATGCAGAGGACGCGCTGAGCGCGTCCTCCGCATTGAAGTGGTTAAAAAATTAGAAATGGGGTCTCGTTACATTTTTTTTGGGGCAAAATTACGCGATTTTTAACAAACGCACCGCATACAAAAAATGTTAGTGCAGCATCATTGTTCACATTATAATTGAAATGGGAACAATATTGCTGCATCAACAAAAAAAAAAAAAAAAAACTTGTATTTTTTTTTATATAATTTTTTTTAAACATTTCTTTAAAGAAAACAACTTTTTACATGGTCATGTTTGGTATCGTTGGAAAGGCCATGCTCTGACCGATCCAACAGTACCAAACATTAACCCCTAGCTGCCACCGATCGGGAGATAGGGGGTTCATTGGAATTCCCCATCCTTTTTGCTGGTGTTTTATTTATACACATTGCATACATACATTGCATATATTAAAACGTCCTCACTGTGATTCACAACATTAAAGCTGGGGTCAGGCGAGCGCAGTTATCACGTCTGTGTTGCCGCACATTCGTACGTCCGTGGCAGCATAGCATTCTGACCAATGGAGCCCCACACACGAAGTATGTCCGCACGGAAGTGAGGATGCATGACGGACGCAGCAAACAAACGCAGGTTAGGCAAGAACGTAAAACCGCTAGAACGGACGTGCGGAGTGCGGCATGTCCGCCACGCTTTGTGTGTGCGTGATGGAACGTAGTCAGACGGACTGCATTTATGCGTAGATATGAAAATTACAGTGGAGGCGCTAAAATGAATTAATTAATAGTGATAGTTTCAAGTATGAATGCAGCCTGCTGAGGGAGAAACACAAAACCTCGACAGAAATGTGTAAGGAGATACAGAAAAAGAATGGATTCAATGGCGCAAAGGATGGAGGGCTAGTAGTACCTACTGTACATAAGGGTACGTAGAAAAAATGGGCACAGGCTAGACGACAGGAAGTATAGAAAAAAGTTCTATATAACAATAAGAGGGGAGGATAGGGGTCCCAGAAGGGACGGTGGTCTTGATTGAGATATGAACACAGTCAAAGATTGGCTAGTAGTAAAGTGCTACTGTGAATAAAGAGCCAATCGTGTGCAAAAAAGCAAATAAAGTGCAAACAAGGTGCATGAGATGGTAATTACCACATGAGAATGTTGGTCTTCACAGTGGTGATATGCCTATTTGGCTCCAGTTAATATTCCAAACAATAAAATTGCATCGTAGGGACAACCACAGTACATAAGAATAACGTCACGTAAAAAACACTTCTTGTGTAAAACAAAAAGTCGTAAAGTGCCAAGTGTCTATTAGTGCACAAATGGGAAGGAGATCTGTCAATTGTGAGAACATGCACTATATAAAAAAGTCCATATAAATATGCATCTTGTATAAAAAACACAAAAATAAAGTGCATACAAAAAATAATTAATAATTATTTTGGCAGTGGTAAAGTGCAACAGTGTCTATAAATAACTAAACAGGAGAATCCTGCGTAAAAAGAAATCACAATTCCAAAAAATGTGCACGTTGTAAAAAATAGTCTATTTGTGAGTGGAGAATAGAGCCGGCGAAAGTCTATATAAGTCTCACACTCTTACATCCAGGTATGTATGAGGGTCCGGGTAGATAGCTCCTCCTTGGGGTCCTGGTATCTTTATGGTCCTCGGAACAAAAAAGTGTGAGATAATAGTACAGCACTGTATAAGCCCCTTTGGCTGAGATGTAAATCAAATGAGGGGGGTACTTACACTTTCCAGAGCCTCTATTTTCCAGGCTCTGGTTCGAAGTACACTGGGCCAAATAGAGAGTGGCCCATCTTTGATTTTCTTATTTGCCTCAAATACAAATAATTAGGAAAAACAGGGCAAACATAGCGTAACTTGAGGCGATATTCAAATGAATGTAATTAAAAATGGTCTCACTCACCGATGGTGGAGTCTTAATGATTCAGGCTCAATTTCATAGCATGCAGTGCTCCTTTGGTCGGTGGGCACCAGCACCTCTTTTGTCAGCTTGCAGAGAGTCTCAATTGGATTAATTGAGTGATATTCGTATTATATGAATGAGGTTTGTTAAGTGTCTGGATATGCAGACCGTTTAAAAAGCCAAGACGGATGTAGAAAAAGGGGGGGGGATAATTACTTTATTGTAAGAATAAAACAGTAAATTTAAATCAGGATAGAAGGATCAAAGGGGATACGCGTTTCGGCAATAGATCTGCCTACATCAGTCCATAGCAGCAAAAAAAAAAAAAATGCGTCCAGCATTTTTGACGGACAAAATGTTTTTTCATTTCCCATCTACATCCGTCAAAAATAACGTCAGTCACAAAAACGGACCGTGTGGCCACTACTGCGTCTTCCGTCAGAACGTGCGTCCGTACTACACGGACGCACAGTCCGTACAAAATGCGCTCATCTGACAGCCTTAGCCTCCCTGGATTTACTCCTCCGCCTCCATGTATTAGAAGGTACTTTTGCCTGTCAATTAAGCGGCTCATGATTAACCCCTGACACTGACAATGCGCCCCCAGGTGTGCCATAGCTTAACCACTTCAATGCGGAGGACGCGCTGAGCGCGTCCTCCGCATTACCGCTGGTATGCGGAGGACGCGCTGAGCGCGTCCTCCCATTGGGGTCAGCGTTCGGCCGGGTTCCGGACGATCGCTGGCCCCTCCGGTGCGGGCTGACATCCTTGATGTCAGCCGCGCATCCGGAACCCCAGCCGCTGGTATTAGGTGTCATTGCGGCAGCGCGATGACACCTAATTCAGGCGCCCCCCCCGCATGTGCGGCAGGAGGCGCCTGAAAGGGAGGGGGGGAGGTCCTTCGGACCTCTCTCCCTCCCGATTGGCGGCTCTGCGGGGGTTAACCCAGGCATCATTTGGAAGGGCACAGCCTGCCCTTCCAAATGGTGCCTGCCATTAACCCCTGGGGAGCTGGATCGCGAATCGGCGCTGAAAAGCGCCGGTTCGCGATCCTTTCCCGGAGCTGGCCGACATCTTGGATGTCGGCCAAGCCTCCGGGAACTCCCCCTGAGGACTGGCGTCATCGTGCATAGCACGATGACGCCAATCCTGGACTTAACCCCTAACTGCCACCAACGGTGGAGATAGGGAGTTCCAATGAACTCCCTATCTCCCGATCCATGGCAGCTAGGGGTTAAATTTTGGTATGGTTGGATCGGCCAGAGCATGGCCGTTCCAACGATACCAAACACTACTGTGAAAAATTTTGGCAAAAAAAAAAATGAAAAAAATAAATAAAAATAAATTAAAAAAAAAATTATAAAAAAAAAATAAACACTTTTTTTTTCTTTTTTTTGGTTTGTTAATGCAGCAATATTGTTCCCATTTCAATTATAATGTGAACAATGATGCTGCACTAACGATTTTTGTATGCGGTGCGTTTGTTAAAAATAGTGTAATTTTCCCCAAAAAAAATGTAACGAGACCCCATCTCTAATTTTTTTAACAAGCGCACCCCATACAAAATATAACCGCAATTGCTCGCATGTTAAAATGTGAAAAAAAAACACTTTACACATTGTAAATTATTGAAAATACATATTTTATTGCATTTTTTGTTATAATATACAGACATGACATAACGTATACATATAATAATGACATATTATGAATCTACCGAGTCTGACGGAAAGAACGATATATAATATGTCTGGGTCATATACTAAAATAAGCCTTCAAAACACGTTTAAACATGATGAGCAAAACCGGTAAAAATGACCTCAGCACAGGGGCGGGAAAAGCCTCAGCAGCGAAAGGGTTAATCACGCCAGACCTACTATTTCCCTAACGAGCAACATACTGCTTAAATACAGAGCCCTGATGATGCTGGTTTATACCAGGGAAACGCATTGAGTCAATAGAGATGTTCATTTAGTTTTTTGTTTTAGGGATCCTTTAATCCTTGCTGTGGAAACTGTGTTTTTTCTGGCTTAATATAAATATTCCTTACCTACTACGAGCGCTCCCAATTTAGGCATCTAGGTCAGTTCCAATGCACTGAGTTCAGGCTGTTTGTTTTTTGTTTTTTTTTCAAAGCCTGTATTGTTTGTTCCTGATAGGGCTCTTCATAAAGACTGTTTGTTTTCTTATGCTTTCCTATACCCACAGACCCTCGAAGGCCTGTTTCCATTCATTATATTTGATACTTGCAATGTTTCCACACTGCCTTTTATTCCCTATATCAGTTTCCAGGGAGGGTCCAGTATTGTGCTAGTATCTCCAGCCTAGCATACTCCCAAACTTGCTTTATGGCCTCTTTTTTGTAGTGGTCTTTTATTTTACTTATGCTCTCGCCTCCGCTGAGACATGTATACGTTATGTCTGTCCTAGGCAAGCTCTGTGTCTGTCTGCCTACCGCAATACAGCTTTGAAAGCATTCCATTACTGCATTTCTGTTTAACCCCTTCCCCACTGCTGACGTACCATGTACGATCTGTCCAAGGGTCTCTCTTAGCGGGCTCCTAACTTCCCTCCCTCGCTGGCTCCCACGGCGTCTATGGCAAGCTGCAAGCTTGCCTCGCCGTTTCTGGGGGCTGTCAGATCCGATGATGATGTTTCACGCTACGTGATGACGTCATCGGCAGGCACCGGTAGGGAAAATTCAGGAAGGGGAGGGTCCCACTATCTCCCGATCCGTGGCAGCTAGAGGGTCATACTTGACTTCATTGGAAAATTTGTTTTTTTTAAAAAAAAAAATTGTCTGGGGGGGGTTCACCCCACATAGGTGAACTGGCTCAGCATTTAAGGGGTTAAAAAGCAAAAACATGTAAAAATTGGGTATTTCTATTCTCGGGACAACATTTTGAAACTTTTTAGCCGGGTCTTTTTTGGTGGTTGTAGATTTTGGGGATTAAATTACAAAAAAGTGTGTTTTTACCATTTTTTTTTTCATCAACTTTCTTATTTCATATTTTTTTATAGTAAATTATACGATTAGAGGGAATTAATGGTATTTTTAGAAAGTCCTTTTAATGGCGGGAAAAACGGTGTATAATATTTGTGGGTTGCATAAACTAGTAAGAGGAAAATTTGATCTAAACACGAGCAGCGCATAAACGTAAAAACAGCAGCAGGCACTAAAGGACGGATTTGTGTAAATCCGCCCGGTCCCCAGGGCTGGCCCGACCATGGAGCACCGCGGTGCGCTTGCTCCAGGTGGCAAATATTGCAGAGCGGCAAATTTTTACTTGATTGCCGACGCTTGGCTGCCACTGCTGCTATATTCGTTTCCAGTGCGGCTGCAGCATCTACATTGTTTGCCGCCGCTGGCCGCTGACTGCGCCCACCCGTCCCACACGCATGCTAGACATGCGTCTACGGGAGCGCGGGCAGCAGTCTCGGATAGATCCTCTTCTCAGCACACGAGTTGTGAGGTGACTGTGTTGTTGACAGGCCCTGGACCAGCCACTGCCAGCACTACGTACCAGTGTGTGACAGACTGCAAAAGTAAGCCGGGGGGGGGACTCTGCCTGAGGTGGGAGCTGGGGGCAAATATATCCATGAGGGCAATATATAACCATGTGAGCCTGGGGAGTCAAATATATCCATGAGAGCTGGGGGCACTATATACCCATGAGAGCTGGGGCAATATATATCCATGAGAGCTGGGGGCAATATATACCCATGCGAGCTGGGGGCACGCACTATATACCCATGAGAGCTGGGGGCACGCACTATATACCCATGAGAGCTGGGGCAATATATACCCATGATAGCTGGGGCAATATATACCTAAGTGAGCTGGGGGCACGCACTATATACCCATGATAGCTGGGGCAATATATACCTAAGTGAGCTGGGGGCACGCACTATATACCCATGATAGCTGGGGCAATATATACCTAAGTGAGCTGGGGGCACGCACTATATACCCATGAGAGCTGGGGGCAATATATACCCAAGTGAACTGCGGGCACGCACTATATACCCATGAGAGCTGGGTGCACTATATACCCATGAGAGCTGGGGGCAAATATATATATCCATGTGAACTGGGGGCAAATATATATCCATGTGAGCTGGGGGAAAATATATCCATATATTCAGGGTGTGTGTGTGTGTGTATTTTTAGGGGCTCCTCCATATATTCAGTGTATGTGGGTGTGTTTTTAGGGGCTCCTCCATATATTCAGGGTGTGTTGTCTTTTTAGGAGCTCCTCCATATATTCAGGGTTTGGGTGTCTTTTTAGGGGTTCCTCCATATATTCAGGGTGTGGGTGTCTTTTTAGGGGTTCCTCCATATATTCAGGGTGTGTGTGTGTGTGTGTGTGTATTTTTAGGGGCTCCTCCATATATTCAGTGTATGTGGGTGTGTTTTTAGGGGCTCCTCCATATATTCAGGGTGTGAGTGTCTTTTTAGGGGCTCCTCCATAAATTCATGGTGTGTGGGTGTCTTTTTAGGGGTTCCTCCATATATTCAGGGTGTGTGGTTGTGTTTTTAGGGGCTCCTCCATATATTCAGGGTGTGGGTGTCTTTTTAGGGGCCCCTCCATATATTCAGGGTGTGTGGGTGTCTTTGTAGGGGGGGCGCATTTCAGCCTTCGCTGCAGGCAGCCCAATGTCTTGGGCCGGCCCTGCCAGTCCCTAAGGGGTTAAAAGCTATCTCCACTATCTTTTTCAATTTCAAAAGCAACTACAGGTGCCGTAAGGTTGAGTATACTCAATCTGGTCTGATTCTGGTACAATGCAGAGGAGATGCCACTAAAGGGAATTCAATCTAGAAATCATATTATTGATGGGTTGTGCTGGCCCATCATAAAACACCCCAGCAACCTCTTTATTGACGTCTGGAGCAAAAGTCTGCATAGTAAACATATCTGAGGCATTAAAATAATGTTTTGGGAGCATATAATTTATTTTGAATAATCATAAAAACACAACAAAGTGGAGGCCAATAGCTCAGGAATAAAAAAAGTGTGTGTTGTTTGAAACGCATCCCTTTACATTGCAGAGAATTTATATTAACTACCAATCCAATCCAGAAGATTAAAAGTGCTGTAAAAGTCACATTTGTTTACACGGCCTTGCACACCGACATATTACTCACCAGTCACCTTTAGTCCTAGTCACACCACATAGGATTTGAGATGTTGATTTATGGAAAGGGAAGTCAAGTTTACAGCTATAAGAATACGCTAGGAGTATGAATCACACACATTTTTACTGTATGTGCAGAGATCCTTTAACTCACTGTCATACGTACTATAGGAACTATAGGAACAAATGAACTTCGTTGTAACCCGCTTATGGACTGTGTAAAAACGTAAAAAATAATTGCAACAAACCAGCTTCGTACAGCACGGGTTTAAAAAATTCAGGTAAAGGTATTGTACGATGCCTTCCAGCAGTTTGAGAGCTAAGACTTCTCTTATTTCTTGGCTTCATTGTTTGTGAAGGGGCATTAGGAAACAGGGCATTGCTGTTCCAGAGAAGGTTACTTTACCCGTTTCCCTAACACATGTAGTTTAAAAATGTCTTAGATAGTCTATTTTTCTATTAAATCAAAAAACAGGAGGAATGATTACTTAAATCAATGCAATACAATTAAGGTGGTTATAAATAATTGTCAGATAGAAAGTAAAGGCAACTTGTACTGGCTTACTACTTGATTTATCATACATATTTTTCTTTACATCTAAAATAAAAAAAAGTGAGATTCCAATTGCTTATCCATTATGTGTCTGTCTATTCCTTATATGTAAGAAAAATTAGAAATCATAGCTAAATATCCACACAAAGGATGTCTATTTTTCCCTGTAAAAATATACTGTATAATAGCCCCACTCATTGATGTGAACAGCTCCCTTTCTATTCCAGCTGAGTTATAAACTCCTATAGTGGCCCGGCTGCTTATAGGGTAGCCAGATTGGCCATGTTTCCTGGCTACATATAAATTTCTCATGCTGATGGACAATGCATAAAAAAATGCAACCCTATAGAATGTAGAACTCATGCAATGCCGGTAAGAAATCAAAAGGGAATCTCAGGTCACTTGCCTTCTTTTCCATCTTGCAGCATATGAATTATACATGTTGCAGGGCAGCACTCTTCCTTGAGCTCCGCTCTGCATTAGATAGTAATATATGTCCATGAAAATCTGATCGATCTGTCAAAACTAGCTGCCTACAGTGCATTTACCATACATCTCCTACATGCCATATAGGAAGCAATAATGTGGAAGCAGCAAAGAATAATGAGGCCAAGGTCGATTACTATTCTATCCCGCAGCCAGTGCTAGGAAATAAATAGCAGCAGCAGAGCATGATGGAACTGCAGGTATCAATTAGCTACCCCCTTCTATTATGAGCCATGCTTGTATGTCAGACTAATAGTAGAGCCAGTAGCAGGGAGCTGCTAAGGGTTCACAGCTTGCACAACTTTACTCTTTTTTGTGGTTCCCTATTACCTGCTCAGCTGGAATAGGGGCCATCATTTTTTAATGTTCCTGTACAGGTTATATACAGGGTTATTCAAAGAGATCCGAATTGTGGCCTAAAGGTAACACTGAAATTCAGTGTTCAGTTACCCAGGGGCAGATCCTATATTTGGCACCCCCACCCAACTTTAAAATGTAATAAAAAAAAAAGCACACGCACTATTTTTATTCAGGGTTATCCAAAGAGATCCGAATTGCTTGAGAAAGGTAACCGAACGCTGAAAATCAGCGTTCGGTTACCTTTCCTGACCATTCGGCTATCCAGAGAGCAGGCAATTTGCCAAATCCTAGCGAATTGCCTGAACATACGGTGCCTGTTCGGTCCCTGTTCGAGGGCAGTGAAAACCCCATTAAAAGCACTGCTTTGGCTATTCAGAGAACACAAACCAGCAGTGAAAGGTTCCCCTAATGCCCTGCCATTCGGTGATTTCATGCGGCAAATTTATTCAGGAGAATCCCATAGGCTTCAATGTTAAAAATATTCCCGTTTTAATTCAATATCTAATAAACCGTTCATTATAAAATTCTGCAGTAAAGAGTCTCTTTATTTATAGATTTTTTAGGATACTTTAAGCATTTTTCTGAATTTTTTTTTTTTTAAAAGTCCGATTTTTATTTTTTTATTTTTTCTTAAGTTTACTTTTTTTTTCTGTAACAACCCTCTTTATTATCATTCCCTGGACCTCCTGTGTAAATTTCAGACATTTTCGCTCAGTAGTTTCTTTGCAAACAGTGTTTCATTTTCACAGATTCATACAAACGGTTTTGCTAATTTATTCACTGCCTCCTCTGCGTCTCAGCTGCTTCGGCTCTGTGTGATCGGCTCCTGCTCGGGTTTTTCGAAGGTTAATCCAGATGTTTTTGGTTGCTTTCAGCGTGCATTCGGTGGGTTTTGCGGTTCGTTTTCGTCAGGTTTTCGTCAGCTTTTCCCTGCAATTCGGGGACCCTGTGGTGTTTGCTGAATACACCGCAGGGTCACCGAAATGGGATCGGCAAAAGGAACCGAATTGAAGAGAACGAAAAGTCACTGAACGTGCGGTGACTTTTCGAATCTCTTTGAATAACCCTGATTGTTTTCAAAAATATTTTTAGCTATAGCATTCTGGCAGGACATGACGTATACATATAATAATGATATATTATGAATCTGCCGATGGTGGATCATTCAATGCGTCCTCTGTGCTGTGCAATAAGGAGTGAGTGTAGATTCTTTTTGAATAATTGTTATTTTTAAGTGGTTTTGCAAAACATATCCATCCTATAGTGTTTTTTCTTTTTTCTGTAAGAGACCTTTTTATTATCAATCATAGGACCTTATATGTAAATACCAGACATTTTCGTTAAGTAGGCCGACTCCCTGCACTTTGGGGACCCTGCGGTGAATGGTGAATTCACAGCAGGGTGGGGAAATTTGATACCCCGAAGTGCAGGGAACAACAGAACACCAAAATGTTGGCGTCATCTCGGTGCTCTGTGAGTAAGCCCTTTAGTGGTGGGTTTTTTGCCGCCCCCTGGAAAGTCCCAGCCTAGGCCTTGCCTACCCAGGACATACTTGAAAATTAGTGAAATCTCAATGTATCCCTCCTGGTAAAATACTTTGCAAAAGTAAAAAGAAAAAAAAAAATTTTTTAGGGTGTCATCCTAGGGGGTTATGTCACCTGGTGTGGCCCGCCCCCACCCCCCCCAGGTACGACCCTGCTTTACCTTTCCTTGGTTACCTTTCCTGGTCATTCAGCTATTCAGAGAGCAGGCAGTTCGCAACCCTAGCGAATTGCCTGCACATACGGTGCCTGTTCGAGGGCAGTGAAATCCCCAATAGAGAAGCAATGCTTCGTCTATTCAGAGAACAAAAACCAGCAGGGAAAAGTTGCCGAATTGCCCTGCTGTTCAGTGGTTTCATTCGACAGGTTTATTCAGGCGAATCCCATAGGCTTCAATGTTAAAAATATTCCCATTTTAATTCAATATCTAATAAACTGTTGATTATAATATTCTGCAGTAAAAAGTCTCTTTATTTATAGATCTTTTAGGATCTTTAAGGCATTTTACGTTTTGTTTTGTTTGCAAATTTTTTTTCTGTTTTTTTTTTAAATCGTTTAAATCTTTTTTCTGTAACAGCCCTTTTTATTATCATTCATTGGATCTTATATGTAAATTTCAGACATTTTCTTTCTGTAGTCAGGGTTATTCAGAGAGTGGTGAAAAGCAGGAGAACGACTGGAGAATGGAAAATTCTAGGTCAAAATAGCCAAACCAGAAAAATTCTCCCTTTCATCTCACTTTCCAAATTGGCTATTTTGACCTATAATTTTCCATTCTCCAGTCATTCTCCTGATTATCACCGCTCTGTGAATAACCCTGAGTTTGTTTGCAAACAGCGTTTCACTTTTCAACCATTCAAGCGTACTGGTTTTTGTTTTTTTCACTGCATTCGTCTGCGGTGTCGGGTTTTTCCGGCGGCTGCTCTGTGCTCTGATCGGTGGCTGCTCAGGTTTCTCAGGCATGTTCGGAGGGGTTAATCCAGATGTTTTTGCAGGTTTCGGTGTGCCTTCGCCGGGTTTTGCGGTGATTGTTCGTTGGGTTTGCGGCAACTTTTCCCTGTATTACGGCGGACCTGTGGTGCTTGCTGCATACACCGCAGGGTCGCCGAAATGGGATCGCCAAATCGGACTGAATTGAAGAGAACGTAAAGTCACCGAACGTGGGGGAACTTTTCGATTCTCTTTGAATAACTCTGTAAATGTTTTATAATATTGCACAAATACCTACATAAATTGCAGTTTGACACTCTCCTTGCTCCTATTAGCAAAAGCATATACAGTATACACATAAATTGTATAGTACAGCCAAGTACAAAGAAATATAAAAACTGCATTGTGAGCATATAAAGCAATTTTTATTGCATGTGACCACGAAAAAAAAATATTAATTTGATACTTGATTCAACACTATTTTTGTGACTTTTTTTTGTATGTTCCTTATATATTTATTAACTGTTTGATTTTGTGGTATCCGTATAGCTTGTGAACATTTTAGAGAAAGCTATGATGTTTCTATCAGGGTTATTCAAAGAGATCCGAATTGCTTGGGAAAGGTAACCGAACGCTGAAAATCAGCGTTCGGTTACCTCTCCTGACCATTCGGCTATCCAGAGAGCAGACAATACGCCAAATCCTGGCGAATTGCCTGAACATACAGTGCCTGTTCGGTGCCTGTTCGAGGGCAGTGAAATCCCCATGAAAAAGCACTGCTTCGGCTATTCAGAGAACACAAACCAGCAGTGAAAGGTTCCCCTAATGCCCTGCCATTCGGTGGTTTAATTCGGCAAGTTAATTCAGGAGAATCACATAGGCTTCAATGTTAAAAATATTTCCGTTTTAATTCAATATCTAATAAACCGTTCATTATAAAATTCTGCAGCAAAAAGTCTCTTTATTTACAGATTTTTTAGGATACTTTAAGCATTTTTCATAATTTTTTTTTTTTAAAAGTACGATTTTTTTTTGATTTTTTTTTCAGTTTACTTCTTTTTTCTGTAACAGCCCTCTTTATTATCATTCCCTGGACCTCCTGTGAAAATTTCAGACATTTTCGCTCAGTAGTTTCTTTGCAAACAGCGTTTCTTTTTCCCAGATTCATACAAATGGTTTTGCTAATTTATTCACTGCCTCCTCTACGTCACCGCTGCTTCGGCTCCTGCTCGGGTTTTTCGAAGGTTAATCCAGATGTTTTTGCTTGTTTTCAGCGTGCATTCGGTTAGTTTTCGTCAGGTTTGCGGCAGCTTTTCCCTACAATTCGGGGACCCTGTGCTGTTTGCTGAACACACCGCAGGGTCACCGAAATGGGATCGGCAAAAGGAACCGATTTGAAGAGAACGAAAAGTCACCGAACGAGCGGTGACTTTTCGAATCTCTTTGGATAACCCTGTATGATCTGTTAAATTGAAGCTCAGCTGCTCTTGAGAGAGAAAATAAATCCACCAGCGATGAAACAATCCATCAGTAACAAAATCTTTTCATCAACTAGAGTACTGAATAAATATTTAATACAGTACGGTATGTTGCAAGGGATACTTGATTCCACTGAGAGCAAGTCACAGTAAGTCACATCTAAAACGACACTGATTTGAACAGTTATCAGATTGCTTAAATGAAGGGGGACATGGTGGTGGGGGTGGGGAGCAGACATTTGTAACTACATGTAAGATATAGTGGAACTGGTCCATTCCATGCTGTGGTTTATCCTGGCCAAAGAGAAGCTATTTTTCCCAGAGAAGTGACAAGGACAGTGAGGAAGCAGGCCTGACACAGTAGCAGATTGTGGGGAGCACAGTTAATCATACTATAAACAAGAAAAAGAAAAGAAGATCAGGATAAGGCAGAAATTTTAAATGATTATTTTTCTTCAGTATTTATCAAAGAGAAACCTATAACAGGAGACATGAAATTCATTAATAAAAACTTACTAATACAAAGTGACTGGTTGACTCAGGACAAGGTTTTACAGAAATTAAACAATGTGAATGTTAATAAAGCCCCAGGGCCAGATGGAATTCATCCGCGAGTACTGAGAGAGCTATGTGTTGAAATATGTAAACCTCTGTTCTTAATCTTTCTTTTTTTTTTAAAGACTTTATTTATAGAAGTCAGGGCAAATCAGTATATACAGCAACACAAAATCTGAATGAGTGAAGATTCACCCCTGACCCAATTATAGATAATATATATAAACAAAGCCTATTGCGTAGCGCAGGAGAGTGATAAAAGAAAGTGAAGAAAAGAAAGACACAACACAGAGGAATAACATACTGGGAAGGGGAGGGAACGGAACACACTTAAACAATGACAGTACAGGACAACACGATACACCGACATACTAACTAACAAAACAGATAAAGGCACTAAAGGAGCCGATGATATACTAGGTTAGATCAGAGGGTGTTCAAACCAAGCATTCCCAGGAGTCTGTTACACCCCAAAGGCATCCCAAACATCCCAGACTTTCTGGTACGCCGGTAAGGTATGATGCATCTTTGCCGAGAGTTCGTCCATCAATTGAATGTGGTCCATGATCTGCAATATACGTCTCTGCGGAGGGAGTCTCGGAGCTCTCCAGGACTCCGCCACCGCTTTCCTTGCTGCTAATAGTATTTTAGAGCGGAGACGGTTGTGGTGTATAGTAAAGTCCGGAACCGGGTTGGCGAATAGGTATGTCCAGGGGTCTTTTGGGACTTCGGATCTGAAGATCTGTTCCACCAGAGCTTGTACTGAGTCCCAATATTTGGAAATTGCAGGGCATGACCACCACATATGAGCCTGAGTGCCCCTTTCTCCACATCCCCTCCAGCAATCGTCAGGAATGGCCGCGTTCGCTTTATGGAGGAGCACAGGGGTGGCGTACCACCTCATCATAGTCTTGAGCCCCTGTTCCTGCAAGGTTGTGCATATGGATACTTTCCGAGCTGCCTCCCAGATGTCCAGCCATTCATCCCCCTCGAGCGTCGATCAAAAATCTCTCTCCCATGCGGCCATGTAAGTGATAGCAGGCAAGGAGGGTGTGCTTGCTAGGTGGATATAGAGCCTGGAAATGAGACCTCGGGGCGGGTCTCCGGATAAGCATAACCGTTCAAAGAAGGTGAGAGGAGAGGAGCCAGCCGTTTTATTTTCTATGGTAGAGGCGAAGTGACGGAGCTGTATGTAGCGGAAGGAGTCCCGCGGAAGCAGCTGGGAGCGGGCTGACATGGAGTCGAAAGAGTACAATCCAGTATGATCCCGCAGGTCTCTGAGCCGCAAGATGCCCCCCTTGACAAATCTAGAGAATTGGTCCGGCGTTTGCCCCGGTGGAAACTGTGGGTTTCTCCACAGAGGGAGCATGGAAGATGAGACTTGGCGTAGTTTTTTGGAGGAGGCAAGGGAATCCCATATCGCCATTGAGTGACTTAGCGGAGGGCAGGGTACCGGTTCTTGGGGTCGCAGGCTTTTAGGGAGCCACATCCAGTATCTGGGATCCTCCGGGAACATACATGCCGACTCAAAGTCTACCCAGCGATGGGTGTTGGGCGGAGAGTGTAGTGCCACCACCTGGGATAGTTGCGCCGCCTGGAAGTACCATTGTAAATTAGGAAGTCCGAGGCCCCCCAATTCTCTTGGGCGGTATAGTGTAGATCGTGCCACCCGACGCCTCCCCCCCCTCCACACAAACGCGTCGATGTTAGATTGCAAAAATCGGAGGTCACTTGGGTCGACGGGAGATGGAAGCGCCTGGAACAGGTACAACAGGCGAGGCAACAGATTCATTTTAACGCAATGTACGCATCCAAGCCAGGAAATGCACTCCCTATTCCACACCTCCATCTCCCGCCGCAGTTTAGCATATAAAGGTGGGTAATTGACCTTGTATAGGTCCTTATACTTGCTTGGTAAGTGAATACCCAAATATGGGATTGAGGTAGACGCTATCTTAAACCCGAATCGGGCAATCAAGTCTTGGATCCCTGTGCGGGAGAGGTGGAAAGGTAAGATAATTGATTTATCAAGATTAACTTTATACCCCGAAACATTCGAGAAACGGGACAATAATGCAGTAGTGGCCGTCAATGAGGACTCTGGAGAGGTCAGGGTAAGCAGCACGTCGTCCGCATAGGCGGATACCTTGAAGGATTCACCCTGAACCGTTATGCCTTTGATGTCTGGGGAAAAGCGTATGTGCGTCAGTAGGGGTTCTAGGGTGAGAGCGAACAAAAGGGGAGAAAGAGGACATCCCTGGCGGGTACCGTTATAAATAGGGAAAGTGGACGTCCTGGAACCGGGTATGACAACGTCAGCCCTAGGGTTACAGTAAAGGGCCCGAACCGCGGAACAGAAATCAGGGGGGAAGGACATACGCTCCAGCAGGGCGAAGAGAAAGGGCCATTCGATACGATCGAACGCCTTCTCTGCGTCCAGGGACAAAAGCAAGGAAGGTTGGCCCCTCGCCTCTAGGTGCCAGATCGCGCCCGCCGCCCTACGGGTGTTCTCATATGCTTGGCGCCCCTGTATGAATCCCACCTGATCAGGGTGTATTAAAGATGGTAACAGCGGGTTGAGTCTGGTAGCCAATACCTTGGCATAGATCTTTACATCGAGATTTAACAGGGATATGGGGCGGTAACCCGATGGGCCGGAGAGGTCCTTACCCGGTTTAGGAAGAACTACCAAGGATGCCAGCAGGGAGTCGGACGGAAAAGGGCTACCCCCCTTGACCGCATTAAACAAAGTTACCAGGTGGGGACCAAGTATCGGGAGGAATGTCCTGTAATAGCGGGCTGTGTAGCCATCTGGGCCAGGAGCTTTATTCGGTTTTAGTGAAGCTATGGCTTCTGAGATCTCTTCGAGAGAGAAGTCCTTCGCAAGCGCCTCCCCTTGTGTCGATGAAAGTGTGGGCAAGTCAACGCTGGTAAGAAAAGAATTAATATCTGCTAGGTGGGAAGACGTGGGAGGCGAGTGTAGAGGGGAGTGATTATAAAGAGAGGAGTAGTAGTCTGTAAAGGTTCGTTTAATATGTTGTGGGGTATTGATCGGTCCATTGGCCGAGTCTCTGAGGGAGGTAATGCGGGTCGCTTGGGGACGCGGGCGAATCTGCCGCGCCAACAGCGTGTCCATCTTGTTCGCGGATTCATAATACCTGCGCTTTGACCAGGTCATTGATCTAGCGACATCATCGAGCAACAACCTGTTCAGAGCCTGTCGGGTGCCTTGCAAGCGGTCAAAACCCTCCTGTGAGGGCGCAGATTTATGATCCAATTCCTGCGCCTGCAGCGTGTGTTGTAACTCTAATACGCGTTGCAGCTTGAGGCGCTTACGATAGGAAACCTTTTTAATAATCTCCCCTCTCAATACAGCTTTATGTGCTGCCCATACGGTGGAAAAGGAAACCTCCCCCGCGCCATTTTCTCGGAAATATGTCTCCAGTTCCCCTTTAAGCTCCTCGACCAACCCCGCATCCTGCAATGTATGGGAGCCCAATCGCCAGTTCCACACCGGGGAGCAGTCAGGGAGACCAAGCTCCAGGACCACCTCCGCGTGGTCCGACCAACTGATAACCCCGATAGAAGCCGCCACCACCCATGGAAGGAGGGAGGGAGAGATGAGAATGTTGTCTATCCTGGAGTAGGACCCGTGGGGATTAGAATAAAAGGTAAAATCTTTAGTGGAGGGATGGGAGACCCGCCAAATATCTATCAAGGCCTTCTGGGTTAAAAAAGAGCCAAACATGGTGTCCTGTCTTGAGCCCCCAGTCAAGGAAGGGTCGGCGGCAGGGCGAAACCTGTCAATAGCGGGACAGGGGACCGCGTTAAAGTCCCCACACATGAGAACGTCCCCCGAGGCTAATCTGTCCAAGTCAGCGTGAAGGGCATCCCAAAACGGTTTATCGGGTGTGTTCGGAGCATAAACATTAACCAAGGTGACGGGTCTCAGACCAAGTGTGCCCGATAGGATAACATAGCGTCCAGCTAAATCAGTATATACATCATGTTTTGTAAAAAGACAGTTTTTATGTATAAGGATAGCCACTCCGTTGTGTTTGTTGAGAGCGCAGGAGGAAAACACTTGGGGGAAACGGGGGTCTCGCAGCCTGTGCGATTCCTGCCGAGGCAACCTTGTTTCTTGGAGAAACGCTATATCAACATGTTTGCGTCGAAGATCTCGAAACATTAGTCTCCTCTTCTGGGGGGAGTTTAAGCCCTTCACATTAAGCGAAAGGGCTGTAACCTTTCTAGGTGGGATCATAGGTCCTAGGAGTGAGGTGATGTTGTACTCCAGCGCTCTCAACCCACATCAGTGCCAGACACACATATAACAGAGACAGGGTAACATGCAAACAAACAAAACGAATAAGAACAAGACACCAAGAGGGAGATGCAGGAGGGGGAAGAAAAAGTAACAGAAAGAAACATAGAAGGAAAGCCCGAGACAATCTCAACAGAGTCCCGGGTAGTCCCTCGATAGGGGGGACGGATAAGGAGGACATGGTAACCACACATGCTACCTCCTTAATTGACGCGTGAAGCAGCATACATATGGACGTAGAAAGAACCCAAAAACTACAAATATGACAAGATAATGTAAACGCAGATCAGAGAATTGAACAAATAATCGATGAACTTGACAGAAAACAGAACGGCATGCAAAGCCCCGCTTGTGCTGTGGGAAGGGGGAGGCAGGAAAGCCTCCACCTCAACAGGGCACAATTCCCCAAGTGACCACAGGCCCGCTGTTCCCAGTACCCCACCATGTTACCCACAAGAGCGCCCATGAGTGGGAATCGTCACCCGGGAGATGTCAGCTGGGCGAAAGGGACCGGATCCACGATGCAGCCATGATGTCCCCCTCACGACGGAGGGCGAGGGGAGCCAGATGGGGGGATAACCTCCCACTCTACTTCCACCGGTTCCAGAGGCTGCAGGGAGGGATCCGTTATTTGTAACTCCAAGGCCGGGAGGCCGAGTTGGGCCAAGAAGGCGGGAGCCCCCGCCAACGAGGTGCAGATGGTCGTGGCGCCATTGTGGAAGGCCAGCATCTTTAGGGGGAAGCCCCAAGCGAAGCGGACTCCATGGCTCCTCAAATGGTCAGCGACGGGCCTCCAGGGATGGCGTCGGGTCAACGTGGTAGGCGCCAGGTCTTGGAAGACCTGTAGCTCTGCATCTTGGTATTTAAGAGGAGAGTCCCGCAGAGCCCGCAATACCGCTGCCCTTGATGTGAAATAATGAAAACGGAAAATCACGTCTCTAGGACCCGCTGGGGGGGCCACCCTTGCTTTCAGGGCGCGGTGCACTCGGTCTAATAAAAGTTGGTCCGCGGTAAAGTCAGGCATCAGGGTGTGCAGCAAAGTCATTACCGTCTTCTCCAGAGCAGCGGAGGGAACCGACTCCGGGAGCCCCCGGAGTCGTAGGTTATTGCGCCTCGACCTGTTGGAAAGGTCCTCCACTTGTTGTTCCAGGTGCTGGATACGTTCCGCCAATACGTTGGACCTATCCACCACCGTGTTATGGCCTTTGGACAGCGTGGTCACCGCTTCCTCCAAAGCGGAAGTTCGGGCGCCAACCGCGTGGATCTCTCCCCGAATAGCGCGCGCCGACCTGTCCAGCTCCCCCGCCAAAAACTGCTGGACCTCGACCAGCCGGCCGAGGATCTGCTGCACATCCCCTTTTGTTGCTGCCTCAGGGGGCCCACCGGGGCTAGAGCATGCGGAGGAAGCTGCCGGAGAGCTGCGGCCGCCATCTTGAGGAGTAGGCCCGGATGCGAGAGGGCGAAATATCGGGGCCACCGGCGTGCCCGGGGTCCCCTTTGCCCGCGACACCTTAGCGGGAGACATCAGGAGGTAGTCAGCGGTGATGGGAGTCGACTTGAGAGGAATCTGCTCCAGTTTAGCTCGGGTTCTACGATCGTCAGGACGGAGAGATCAGCCTACACGTCTGCTCTCATCCCGCTCCAGGCCACGCCCCTGTTCTTAATCTTTCAAGATTCTTTTATTTCAGGAATAGTACCAGAGGATTGGAGAAAAGCTGACGTGGTCCCTATATTTAAGAAAGGTTTAAAATTTGTGCCTGGGAATTATAGACCTGTGAGCTTAACATCTGTGGCTGGGAAAGTATTTGAGGGGTTACTAAGGGATAATATTCAGGAATTTATTGGGAGGTATAATGTAATTGGCAAAAATCAGCATGGTTTCATGAAACACAGATCATGTCAGACTAACCTAATTACGTTCTATGAGGAAGTAAGTAGAAGTATAGATCAGGGGGTCGCAGTGGATGTGATTTACTTAGATTTTGCCAAAGCTTTCGACACAGTTTCACACAAAAGGTTACTATTTAAATTAAGAAAAAATGGTCTAGATGAAAATACTTGTTCTTGGATAGAAAACTGGCTAAAAGATAGGGTACAGAGAGTGGTCATAAATGGTACATTTTCAAGATGGACACCAGTGGTAAGTGGTGTTCCTCAGGGGTCTGTTATAGGACCAATACTATTCAATTTATTTATAAATGACCTTGAGATAGGCATTGAAAGTCATGTATCAGTGTTTGCAGATGACACAAAGCTAGGAAAAGAAATACAATGTGAGCAGGATGTTACTTCGCTGCAGAGGGATTTAGATAGATTGGGGGACTGGGCACTTAAATGGCAGATGAAATTTAATCTAGATAAATGCAAAGTTATGCACTTTGGAGTGAAGAACACACAAGCAATTTATACCCTAAATGGTACGGAGTTAGGGAAATCCAAGCAGGAGAAGGATTTGGGAATAATCATAGACTTCAAACTAAGTAACAATGTGCAATGTCAAACAGCAGCCGCCAAGGCCAGCAAAGTACTGGCATGCATTAAAAGGGGAGTTCACTCACGGGATGAAAACATAATTTTGCCTCTGTATAAATCAATGGTCAGGCCGCACCTTGAATATGCCGTGCAATTTTGGGCACCTGTCTTAAAAAAAGATATTATATCGCTAGAAAAAGTGCAGAGACGGGCAACTAAATTAATAAGGGGGACGGAAGGGTTAAGTTATGAGGAAAGACTAGCAAGCTTAAACCTGTTTAGTTTAGAGAAAAGGCGCCTTAGAGGGGATCTGATAACCTTATATAAATATATACGGGGCCATTATCAACCATTGTCTGATAACCTATTCATTAACAGGACTATACACAGGACACGGGGTCATCCATTTAGACTGGAAGAAAGAAAATTTAGCTTAAAGCATAGGAAGGGTTATTTTACGGTGAGAACAATAAAGCTGTGGAATTCTCTGCCTGTTGAGGTGGTTGGGTCAGAGTCTGTACAGACTTTTAAAAAGCGACTGGATGACTTCCTGCAGACACAGAATATTAAGGGTTATAATATTTAATATGTGGGTAAAAGCTTCTTGATCCAAGGAGAAATCTGACTGCCATTCTGGGGTCAAGAAGGAATTTTTTCCCAGTATGTTGCATATTGGCGAGCATTTCAGACTGGGTTTTTTGCCTTCTTTTGGATCAACAGCAGTAGGTTATGTGGGAGAGGCTGAACCCGATGGACGCATGTCTTTTTTCAGCCTATATAACTATGTAACTATGTAACTATGTAACTATGGGTGGAATGCAAATTCCAGGTGAAGGAAAAGGAGCACAAAAAAGGCCAACGCTCTAAATGGTGCCATTCACACATCTGGGATAGCCTCATCCAGGATTAATTGATCCCAATTCTCATAATAGGGTTTGCTAGATTGAGTGACTCTGTCCATCCTCCTCCTGGACGGCAAAAACCTGAACTACCTTATTTTTAATGTTAAATAGCATCATTGTTGCATGTTCTAGCTGTTAAAAAAAAGTCACATTGCCCGGGCTATATATACACTATATTGCCAAAAGTATTCGCTCACCCATCCAAATCAGGAGCTGGGCAGGTGAGCGAATACTTTTGGCAATATGGTGTATATAGACAAGAATAGAGATGAATTATGTTGTTCATATGTAGGCAGCCAGTGTTGGGTTTAAAACTAGCATGCAGTAATGTGTTTAGTTCAGAATTGGATAGTGTAGGACATGTTTAAAATGCAAACATAGAATTTAAGATAGATAGGGCAGATAACATATTCTTGTTATCAGTACTTGTTTGCACTAAACGTTCTTTTTTTGTTCTTCATTCTCTAGTCACCACATCTGACGAAAACAGGATCAGAGCGGACAGCTCCCCGAGTCTCAAGCAGAGTTCTCCCAGAATGTGTGTAAGATACAAGTGGCAGAACCTCACTGCTGATCCACAGCCCCCCATTTCTTCCTGGCTTGTCTATTGGGAGAGGTTATTTGGAGTTGCATTCACCAACATGGTTCCTGAAATGACTGCTCCAGGAGGAATGTGAAAGACAGCTTATTGCTTTCCATGTCCCACCAGGGCCCATACAGTGCACCCACTGGCAGATTCTGGCACCACCGTCACCACCACCGCCTATGACAGAACAGCCACTTTACATGACTCCACAGGACTCTTGTTTCAGACCTCTATAACCTGAGCATTTGCTTCCTCCAACCACTCATGGACAAACAGACCATCTAAAAACCCTTCTGCCTACAGCAAGATATAAAGGTGCTTTTTATACATACGGACATGTGAAAAAAAGTACACCCTCTGAATTCTATGGTTTTATATATCAGGGCATAGTAAAAAAATCATCTGGTCCATAGCAGGTTTTAAAATGTGGTAAATACAACCTCAGATGAACAACAACGTATTACATATTACAAATAGGGATGTGCATGGCTGAAAAATTTGTTCTGTTTAGTTTCGTTTCGTTACATTTTTAAATAATTTAGTTTTCAGAATTTCGTAACTAATTTCGTTTAGTTTTGGATCGATTTGAAATTCCAAATCGATTTGAAATTTCGAATTTCATATATCAATTTGATAGTTGATATCAATTCAAATTTTGGATCACTAAATAAAACCCCAATTAATCATATTTTGCTGTTAAAAGAAAAGCTCAGGTTAAATTTTAAGCTGTGTCACAGATTTAGTATTTGAGTCAAATTAAACCGTGAAACAAAATTAATTTATTTCATAAAGTCCTTTGCTGACTATTACTTGTATTTTAAGTTAAGATCAATTCGATAGTTGATATCAATTTCGATAGTTCATTTCAAATTCGATAGTTGATATCAATTATTCAAATTTTTGCTCCCTCCAACTACCGCCCCGTGTCCCTGCTCCCTTTTGCATCCAAACTCCTTTAACCACTTGGATGCTGAGGACGCGCTCAGCGCGTCCTCAGCATTCCCGCTGGTATGCGGAGGACGCGCTGAGCGCGTCCTCCCATTGGGGTCAGCGTTCGGCCGGGTTCCGGGCGATCGCTGGCCCCCCCGGTGCGGGCTGACATCCTCGATGTCAGCCGCGCATCCGGGACCACAGGCGCCGGAATTAGGTGTCATCGCGGCAGCGCGATGACACCTAATTCAGGCGCCCCCCCGCATGTGCGGAGGAGGCGCCTGAAAGGGAGGGGGGGAGGTCCTTCGGACCTCTCTCCCTCCCGCTCGGCGGCTCTGCGGGGGTTAACCCAGGCATCATTTGGAAGGGCACAGCCTGCCCTTCCAAATGATGCCTGGCATTAACCCCTGGGGAGCTGGATCGCGAATCGGCGCTGAAAAGCGCCGGTTCGCGATCCTTTCCCGGAGCTGGCCGACATCTTGGATGTCGGCCAAGCCTCCGGGAACTCCCCCTGAGGACTGGCGTCATCGTGCGTAGCACGATGATGCCAGTCCTGGACTTAACCCTTAACTGCCACCAACGGTGGAGATAGGGAGTTCATTGGAACTCCCTATCTCCGGATCCGTGGCAGCTAGGGGTTAAATTTTGGTATGGTTGGATCGGCCAGAGCATGGCCGTTCCAACGATACCAAACATGAAAGTGAAAAATGTTGTAAAAAAAATGAAAAATAAAAATAAAAAAAAATTAAAACAAATTATAAAAAAAAAATAAACACTTTTTTTTTATTTTTTTTGGTTTGTTAATGCAGCAATATTGTTCCCATTTCAATTATAATGTGAACAATGATGCTGCACTAACGATTTTTGTATGCGGTGCGTTTGTTAAAAATAGTGTAATTTTCCCCAAAAAAATGTAACGAGACCCCATCTCTAATTTTTTTAACAAACGCACCCCATACAAAATATAACCGCAATTGCTCGCATGTTAAAATGTGAAAAAAAACACTTTACACATTGTAAATTATTGAAAATACATATTTTATTGCATTTTTTGTTATAATATACAGACATGACATAACGTATACATATAATAATGACATAAGTCTGACGGAAAGAACGATATATAATATGTCTGGGTCATATACTAAAATAAGCCTTCAAAACACGTTTAAACATGATGAGCAAAACCGGTAAAAATGACCTCAGCACAGGGGCGGGAAAAGCCTCAGCAGCGAAAGGGTTAAAGCTTATGTATGCCCGCCCGATTGACTACCTCAGCACCCACTCTCTCCTTGACCCTCTGCAATCTGGCTTTCGCTCACTGCATTCAACAGAAACGGCTCTTGCGAAACTGACCAATGAACTTGCAACTGCTAAATCTAATGGGTGCTACTCTCTGCTGATCCTTCTTGACCTCTCTGCCGCCTTTGTTACAGTTGACCACTCGCTCCTCCTTCAAACTCTTAGTGCTATAGGCCTTCAAGGTACTGTTCTTTCATGGTTTGCTTCCTACCTGTCCCAACTATCGTTTAGTGTCGCATTTTCTGGAATTACCTCCTCAAGGCAGCCTGTCACTGTTGGGGTGCCCCAAGGTTCAGTACTGGGCCCTTTTCTTTTTTTGATCTACATTGCCTCTCTAGGCAAACTGATCAGCTCCTTTGGATTCCAGTACCACTTATACGTTGATGACACTCAAATATACCTCTCCTCCCCTGATCTCTCTCCTGCTCTCCTGGATCTAGTCACTGACTGTCTCTCTGCTTTCTCGAATTGGATGTCTTCCCGCTTCCTTAAACTCAATCTTGCCAAAACTGAAATTCTCGTTGTTCCTCCCTTCAAGAAAAACTTACTGAGACCTATCGTTCTACAAGTAAATGGAACGTTTATTAGCCTAATGCCTCAAGCTCGCTGCCTTGGTGTCACTTTTGATTCTGAACCAACATTCTCTCTTCACATCCAGGCAGTGACAAAATCCTGTTACTATCAACTAAGAACATTGCCTGCGTCCACCCCTTTCTGACGCATTGGTACCTCAAATGTGCTGGTTCATGCGCATGTCATTTTGCGTCTCAATTACTGCAACTCGCTTCTAATTGGCCTCCCTGATGCCCGCATTGGCCTTTTGCAATCTGTAATGAATGCAGCGCCAGGGTTATTTTTCTCACCAGGTGCACCTAGCAGAGCTCTCCCCTCTGCCGGTCCCTCCATTGGCTTCCTTTATGTTTCAGCATATAGTTTAAATTTTAAACAAAATACTGACGCTCACTTTCAAATCGCTCAATAACTCAACCCCCCCTTACATGTCTTCATTGCTACACAAGAACCCCAGTCTAGTCAACTCCAGTCGGTGGGCCACCTCCGCTTGTCCTCTGTCTACACCCGCGCTGCCAACTCTCACCTCCAAGACTTCTCAAGGGCAGCTCTGGTCCTATGGAATGACTTACCTTGCCCTACAAACTCTCCCCTAATCTTCAGGCCTTCAAAAAATCCCACAAAACCCATCTCTTCAGATTAGCGTACCGCATCACCACTGCAACTCATCACCCTGCTCACCTACTCACACATGATTGAAGCCGCTTCCACTGCCCCACCATTCCTGACCCGCTGGCACCAACGATTCTGACATCCAGTAAAACTCCCCTTGTCTTCCTCCACCCCAATCCCGCTAGACTGTAAACTCCTATGAGCAGGGCCCTCTACACCTTGTGTTTCCATTCTATGTCCCTTTATCTGTATCATGTTCTCTTTTGGTCATTGTAAAGCGCTGTGGAAACTGTTAGCACTATATGAATAATTATAATATAAACAGTCTATTATAAGTGTATTGTCAAACCGCATAAATACAGATGTGTACAATGATATATGATTTCATTGTTATCACCTTTATGATCTGCTGTGAAAATGTGAAAGACTGAAATGCAACATTTTTCTTTAATACTGTAACTGTAGTAGTTCTTCACAATATATACTAAAGCTTTCAAGCAAACTAGAAAAATAAACTTTGTTTGCTTTATGTCCAAAAGGAAATCACAGAACTGTGAGAGAGAATGCGGCATTGTGAAGGCCTTTTGCCAAACAGGTAATGTGAGAACTGACCCCCACAGTTCTCCTATTCATTTCTCTATATCAGATTTCTCCTAATTCCTTATAAAAAATTTCTCCTAATTCCTGTCATTAAGACCTTTCGTCTATTTCTGTCGGCAGCACTACACACCTTGCATTTAAAATGATATCACTATATACATTTATATTTACTATATACTTTACTGATCACATATCAAATGACATTATTCTTTAAAATTTGACAACTCTCTTTTATGAAGAAATCCATTGCCCTATATATTGACTCTCATTTGCATCACATCGTCACATACATTATTTGAATCTCATTGGTGTTTTTCTGCCCACATGTCTATTTTCTCATTTGTTCTTTCTTTGCCACTATATTACATACAGTATATTGCTGTCACAGCCCCTCACAACCTTATACACTAAGGCTGGGGTCAGACGAGTGCATTCTGTGCGGACTGTGCGTCCGTGCACAACGGACGTACTGTCTGACTGAGGACAAGGTAGTGGTCACACAGTCAGTTTTTGTGACTGACGGTTTTTTTGACTGATGTAGAAGGGAAAATAAATTAATATGAAAAACATTTTGTCCGTCAAAATGCTGGATGTCAAAAATGCAGTCCGTCTGACTGTGTTCCATCACTCACACACAAAGCTATGCGGACGTTGCGGACGCAGCGCACTTTGTGTGTCCGTTCTAGCAGATTTACGTTCTTGCCTAACCTGCGTCCGTTTGCCATGTCCATTATGCGTCCGCAGTTCGGTGCAGATGTACTTCGTGTGTCGGACTCCATTGGTCTTAATTACAGTTGTGTTCAAAATTATTCAACCCCCACTGAAATTGAGTGTTTTGGCCAGTTTGACATTGATTTTGATCATTCAGTCATCTTGCTTCCAATTTAGGCTGCTGTCAGACGAGCGTAGTGTTCACGTCCGTGATTGCGCCTAAAAGTACGTCCGTGATAGCATGAAAGAAAGTCCATTGGAGCCTGACACACGAAGTACGTCCGCACTGAACTGCGGACGCATGACGGACGCTGCAAACGGACGCAGGTTAGGCAAGAACGTAATACTGCTAGAACGGACGTGCGGAGTGCGCCACGTCCACAACGTCCGCATAGCTTTGTGTGTGAGTGATGGAGCATGGTCAGATGGACTGCATTTATACGTCCAGCATTTTTGACGGACAGAATGTTTTTTCATTGTAATTTATTTTTCCCTCCTACATCAGTCATAAAATAACTTCAGTGAAAAAACGGACTGTCTGACCACTACTGCGTCATCCGTACTGACGATGTCCGTACTGCACGGACGTACAGTCCGTAGAAATCACGCTCGTCTGACCCTAGCCTAAATCAAAGAGGCACGT
This sequence comes from Leptobrachium leishanense, assembly GCA_009667805.1. NCBI lineage: Eukaryota > Metazoa > Chordata > Amphibia > Anura > Megophryidae > Leptobrachium > Leptobrachium leishanense. The sequence continues at coordinate 417,613,159 of CM019063.1, read as the reverse complement.
GTAGGTCAGACAAATATAACATAACATTTATAATGAAATAACCACAAATGTCTTTTCTGTGCTCACATCATTATCAGTTTTATTCAACCCCCAAGTGACATTCAATCTTAGTACTTAGTACAACATCCTTTTACAGTTATAACAGCTTTTAAACGTGAAGCATAGTTTGACACAAGTGTCTTGCAGCGATCTACGGGTATCTTCGCCCATTCGTCATGGGCAAAAGCCTCCAGTTCAGTTACATTCTTAGGCTTGCGCACTGCAACTGCTTTCTTTAAGTCCCTCCAGAGGTTCTCAATCGGATTTAAGTCAGGTGACTGCGATGGCCACTCCAAAATGTTCCAGCCTTTAATCTGCAACCATGCTCTAGTGGACTTGGAAGTATGCTTGGGATCATTGTCCTGTTGAAAGGTCCAACGTCTCCCAAGCCTCAGGTTTGTGACGGACTACATCACATTGTCATCCAATATCTCCTGGTACTGAAGAGAATTCTTGGTACCTTGCACACGCTGAAGCTTCCCTGTACCTGCAGAAGCAAAACAGCCCCAAAGCATGATTGACCCCCCGCCATACTTCACAGTAGGCAAGGTGTTCTTTTCTTCATAGGCCTTGTTCTTCCTCCTCCAAACATAGCGTTGATCCATGGGCCCAAACAGTTCTAATTTTGTTTCATCAGTCCACAGAACACTATCCCAAAACTTCTGTGGTTTGTCCACATGACTTTTGGCATACTGCAGTCGACTCTTCTTATTCTTTGGAGACAGCAAGGGGGTGCGCCTGGGAGTTCTGGCATGGAGGCCTTCATTACGCAGTGTGCGCCGTATTGTCAGAGCTGAAACTTCAGTACCCACATCTGACAAATCTTTTCTCAGTTCCTCAGCAGTCACACGGGGACTTTTCTCCACTCTACGCTTCAGGTAGCGCACAGCAGTCGAAGTCAGCATCTTCTTTCTGCCACGACCAGGTAGTGTTCCAACAGTGCCCTTTGCCTTGAATTTGCGAATGATGCTTCCTATGGTCTCTCTTGGTATGTTTAACATCTTTGCAATCTTCTTATAGCCATTGCCCTTCCTGTGAAGAGTAATCACCTCTTCTCTTGTCTTCCTGGACCATTCTCTTGACTTTACCATGTTTGTAACCACACCAGTAAATGTCTAGAAGGAGCTGAGTATCACAGTCATTTTAAAGCTGCCTAATTGGTGCTTATTATGCTTTATTGCTGCTCTGTGACATCCACAGGTGTTTTCAATACCTGATTGAAAACACTTGAATGAACCTATGTTCTTCAGAGTGGTAGTCTTTAAGGGGTTGAATAATTGTGTCAATGAAGAATTCACAAAAGAAACATTTACTACTGTATTACAAAACCAATTGATGTCATTTTAGTTGCATATGGTTCTTTAAAAAGTCCTTGTAGGATTTCATTCTGAATACAATTACAAATGTACACTAAATTCCCTAAAACCCTTTACAGCATTGGGGGTTGAATAATTTTGAACACAACTGTATATGCTATAACGGACGTACAAATGTGCGGCAACAAGGACGTGATCAGTGCGCTCGGCTGACACGAGCCGTAGTGGATACCCTCCCTGGGAAATGTACGAGCATTTAATATGCATAAAACTTTTACTAAATTTTCATTGATTTTACCCAAGATGGGTTTGAGTATGGACTAGATGTAAAAACGGTTGAGAGTTTTCAATTTCTAGAAAGTGTGTGAGAAATTTCCATGAATAATTTTATGAATGAAAAATAATTAAACATCTGAGAAACAGAAACAGCAAACAATGTCAACATTTCATTATAGCTCCACTATTATGAGAATTGGCAGGAGAAGAGAACAATCTAGACCAAATAGCCGATTTGGGAAGCGAGATGAATGGGAACATTTTTCTGGTTTGGCTATTTTGACCTCAATTTTTTTTTACTTCAGCCAGTTCTCCTGAGTGTCACCTTCAGTTAATAGACCTGTATATCTTCGGGCAGCAATTAGCTGGTGATTGCTTCCATCAGATTACTGTACTCTGTAAAATTTTCTTCTTTTTTTTTTTTGCTAAATGTTGTAACAAACAGCAGAAACATTCTATAAAATATTAAAAACACAAGCAACTTGCAATGTCTGTATACACAGTGGAGCTATATGAATTGCCTCAGGTAATGGCAGTGTTTTGAATTTAAGGTATCTGGTTTAGGGCTCAGGAGACTATTAACAATTTATTAACCAGCTCAAATAGCTCACCCGATATGGCTCTTTTTTTCTCATATGAATATTCCCACGCTGTCACTAAGGCTGGCTGGGAAGCAAAAGACTAGAAGACAAAAGCTAGTCAATATCTATCATGTGTCAGCAATGCTCACCTAGATGACAGCGGTCCCTTACGTTGCTAGCACGGGCTCCTGAGCTGTCTCTCTACCTGTACTCTTTGACATCGCTAATCATCGCCCTGCTTCATTTTAACATTGACTGACACGTGTTTTGACACAGGACGCTGCTTCCTAGCAGTACTTTATTATAACTCTACTATGTGTCATTCCATGCAATAAATTCGGCACATGGTAGTGACATTATACGCCTTTTCCTTTAAATTTCCAGGGCCTATTTTTCTCTCTACCCTGTTGTGGTTCTTGCTGTGCAGACCTCATAGTGCATTCTCATTCCTGGTTTGATTTCCACATTCTGATCCCAGATAAAAGCAGCAAGGAAAGTAATGTGAGTAATCATACCCACAAACACTGCCTCGCTTAATGAGACTCCGTCAAAATATATTAAATCAACAACACCTTTATTTATTGCAAATATTATAGAGAAAAAAACAAAACCCATATAAAGCTTAACAATCATATATAGGGAAATACATACAAAAAAAGCTGGGTGGTGGGGGCGCAAATTCCGATATGTATTTGCTATGACTGCTTTTCGCTCCTGATACTATCCAGTCTGCTGGATCGCTCACGGACTGGTTATACTCACTATTTGCGCCCTGGCTTCCAGCAGGCGATTTTCTTGTATGTGTGTCTGAAAGCATCTCCCACTTTAGACCCTCCACCGCAGTCCCTCAAAGGTCTGTTTCTTTTCTTCTGTGTAAGTTGTAGCTTGGGGCATCTAAATTACAGCAGAGTGGGCCAGTAGGGAAAGCTATATATTTATTAGGCATCCTGTGCATGTTGAACTACATGTGTTGTGAGTAGCCTATCATATATAGCTACCGTTAAACTTTTTCATCCAACACCAGGACACCAGGACGTGGCACCTATTGTTCCTGTTTATTTCCATTTTTGTATGTTTTTTGTCCATGTCTTGTGACTCCAGGTTGCATTGTGTGACATGTTTTTATACATATACTAATAAAAGGTTATATTTTATGCTATTTAGATTGAAACCCCAGCCTCTGTACCAGTGTTTCCCAAACCTGTCCTCGGGACACTCAACCAGGGCAGATTTTGCAGATCACCTTGGGGAAATGCAGACTGAATCCTGCAATTACTGAGCAGCTAATCATATCACCCGTGCTGTGCTTCAGATACCCTGCAAACCTCTGTGTGTCAGCGGGTCCTGAGGACAGTTTTGGGAAACACTGCTCTACACGCACACATAAAGGAATCCCAGGTCACCAGCCTTAATTTCCTTCCTGCAGCATATCGATTCTACATGCTGCACAATGGCATTTTTTATGCACTGCTCATCAGCATGAATAAATTATGTGTCCCTTTAACCCTTTCGCTGCTGAGGCTTTTCCCGCCCCTGTGCTGAGGTCATTTTTACCGGTTTCGCTCATCATGTTTAAACGTGTTTTGAAGGCTTATTTTAGTATATGACCCAGACATATTATATATCGTTCTTTCCGTCAGACTCGGTAGATTCATAATATGTCATTATTATATGTATACGTCATGACCTGTCTGTATATTATAACAAAAAATGCAATAAAATATGTATTTTCAATAATTTACAATGTGTAAAGTGTTTTTTTTCCACATTTTAACATGCGAGCAATTGCGGTTATATTTTGTATGGGGTGCGCTTGTTAAAAAAATTAGAGATGGGGTCTCGTTACATTTTTTTTTGGGGAAAATTACACGATTTTTAACAAACGCACCGCATACAAAAATCGTTAGTGCAGCATCATTGTTCACATTATAATTGAAATGGGAACAATATTGCTGCATTAACAAACCAAAAAAAAGAAAAAAAAGTGTTTATTTTTTTTTATATATTTTTTTATTTTTATTTTATTTATTTTTTTACAAACTTTTTTCACTTTCGTGTTTGGTATCGTTGGAACGGCCATGCTCTGGCTGATCCAACAATACCAAATGTTAACCCCTAGCTGCCACGGATCGGGAGATAGGGAGTTCATTGGAACTCCCTATCTCCACTGTTGGTGGCAGTTAGGGGTTAACTCCAGGACTGGCGTCATCGTGCTATGCACGATGATGCCAGTCCTCAGGGGGAGTTCCCGGAGGCTTGGCCGACATCCAAGATGTCGGCCAGCTCCGGGAAAGGATCACGAACCGGTGCTTTTCAGCGCCGATTCGCGATCCAGCTCCCCAGGGGTTAATGCCAGGTACCATTTGGAAGGGCAGGCTGTGCCCTTCCAAATGGTGCCTGGGTTAACCCCTGCAACGCCGCCAATCGGGAGGGAGAGAGGTCCGAACGACCTCTCCCCCTCCCTTTCAGGCGCCTCCTCCGCACATGCGGGGGGGTGCCTGAATTAGGTGTCATCGCGCTGCCGCGATGACACCTAATTTCACCGGCGGCGGTTCCGGATGCTGGGCTGACATCGAGGATGTCAGCCCGCACCGGGGGGGCCAGCGATCGGCCGGAACTCGGCCGAACGCTGGCCCCAAAGGGAGGACGCGCTCAGCGCGTCCTCCGCACAGCAGCAGCCATGCGGAGGACGTGCTCAGCGCGTCCTCCGCATCGAAGTGGTTAAACATGGCCAATCTGTTCACCCTATTTAGAGCGCTTCTAAAAATCCAAAATCCCATAGACGTTCATCGAGAGGATCAAACCTGAGAGCCCAGTTCAATTTTCAACTAGGTCACTGAGCACTGGATTCCGTAACTGGCAGGCAGCTGATTTTTTTTTCCCTTCACTGTCAAGCCGACTCCAAAGATTGTACTCAAACTTTAACCTTTCTAGTTGCTATTATTCTTCTAAGACCAAAATTTTGAGCTTTCGAGCTACGATCATCAACTTTGGCATGGACCCTCAGTATGTTCTGAATTTGCATGCTACATCTTTTGTAAGTGAACCAATTTAGGGATTTTAAACATTGTAAATCTGGTCACCCTACTTAGGGCGCTTCTAGAAATCCATAATTCCCATAGACATTCATTAAGAGGAGCAAACCTCTCACAACCCAGTTCAGTTTTTAATTGTCCCACTGAGCAGTGACATTGACAGACAGCTGGATTATTTTTTTTTTTTTAAACTGACAGGGAGCTTCAAATCCTTTCAAAAAAAATCAAATTTTAAATTTTTTTAACTGACTGCGCTTTTCACTGTCAAGCCAACACCAAAGTTTATTGTCAAACGTTAATGGGCTTTATTACAATCTTCGCGCAAACGTTTGCTCTGGCGCAAAAAACATTATCATGAGGCGTAAAACCCTTTGCGCTGAACATCGTATTACATTGTCATCGTAACAAACGCTTGTAATCGTCTACTGCGGGTGAACCTGCGCGAACCCTACTTTACTGCGTGCGTCCTATACTTAACATTGTGAGCGCAAACGCGAATGAACGCTGGTACGCGGATGGTATTACAATCTATGCGCAGGAATTACCGCATAGCCTTTGCGCGCATAATTTTAGCAACTCCTAAAAGCTGGTGTTAATGGCAAATCTGAACAACCTGGCTGAACTCAAATACACCAGCCCAAAAAAAAAATGCAGCAAAGTATAGTTACACATTCTACTTCTACCAAACCAATAAAATGGAGAAGTTGTGTGTGCATTTATTATTGCTGCAGCATATATGCTCATTGACTTTGACAGGCGCAAAAACGTAACGTGAAATAATTGTGGTTCTTAATTCTGATTGGCTGAATCGCGTGAAAAAACAGTCCGCACATTGATTTCTGCGCGCAACGTTACTGCGTGAGCATTTGTGCGCGTCCGTTCTACACGTGTTATTGCTCGACGGACGAAAAAATGTGCGAGGATTGTAATTCCAGCGGTGATTTACGCGCATTAACGCTTGCCGCACAAATTCACGTGTTTCTACTTCTTTAATACTTCTTTAATAAACTGTTCCACGCCTCTTTAATTTTTTTGTTGCGTTTATTTTTTCTATACACTCCTGCAGTCCTGCTGAATTATTATACATGAGACTGCTCACTTGAGATGTGTTTGTGAATATCTTTCACTCGCAATGCACTGCATTTTCCCACACCTGCTGAATATTCCCAGGCATATTTCCCTTAATTCTTCACTGGGATATCTATACCGTACCTGCTGCAAATTTTAAATTAAGAAACAAGTAGAGTGTGCGACTGTGTCTTGCTGACTTTTTTTTTATAGAAATGGAATCTGTTCAGCTACAATTGTTTTTCAAAATGAGTAAAAAAATAAGTAATGCCAGTGGTAGTCAGTAAAAGAAGGGTGGCCGAAGAACCAGAATTTTTTTAAGTCTTCAGATCCTTTAAAGCAGTGTTTCCCAAACCTACCCTCGGGATCCTCAACCAGGCCAGATTTTGCAGATCACCTTGGGGAAATGCAGACTGAGTCCTGCAATCACTGAGCTGCAAATCATATCACCTGTGCTGTGATTCAGGTATCCTGCAGAGGGTCCTGAGGACAGGATTGGGAAACACTGCTTTAACCCTTTCACTGCTGAGGACGTGTGTGACACGTCCTCATTGACGCACGTTTCATGCTGAGGACGTGCCCCACACGTCATCAGCTGTGCGGGACCCCGGGCGGAGATACTTACCTCTCTGTCCGGGATCCCGCGGCGTTCAGACTTCAGCGTCCTCCGATGCTGAAGTCAAGCTCCTACCGACGTAAATGATGTCATCGCGCCAGCTAAATGGTCATATTTGACATCATTGGAAAGGCCTGATCATGGCCTTTCCAATGATACCAAACATGACCAGGGTTGGTTTAAAAATAAAATTAAAAAAATAAACAAAAAACATTTTTTTTTTAAAAAAAAAAACATTGTCTGGGGGGGGGGTTTAGTTAAATAGGACCTAACCTGTCATCTAAAAATAATTAGCAGAAAATGGTCAGAATGAGCGCAGCGCACATAGGTGAACTGGCTAGGGGTTAAAAAGCAAAAACATGCAAAAATTAGTTATTTCTATTCTCGGGACAAAATTTTGAAACTATTTAGCCAGGGTCTTTTCTGGTGGTTGTAGATTTTGGGGATTAAATTACGAAAAAGTGTGTTTTTACCATTTTTTTCCATCATATTTCATATTTTTTTTTATAGTAAATTATTCGATATGATGGAAATAATGGTATTTTTAGAAAGTCCATTTTAATGGCGCAAAAAACGGTGTATAATAGGTGTGGGTTGAATAAACGAGTAAGAGGAAAATTTGAACTAAACACTATCAGCGCAGAAACGTAAAAACAGTAGCGGTCACTAAAGGATGGATTTGTGTAAAACCGTCCGGTCACTAAGGGGGTTAAATCCCTTCACTACTGAGATCGAGATATCTCGGGCTTCAAATGCACCATCTGGTGCCCTGATATCGAGATTTTTCGATCTCTTGATCTGCAGCCCAAAAGCAAATTAAATTTGTTTGCTGCAAACGAATTCTGTTAGTGCTTGGGCTGCAGAAGGTGCCCCCAAAGTTTTGGCCCTGTGGGCATAATGCCTAAAGAGTTAAAACTGAAATCAGCTGATGAAAGCTGAGAAATATCAGGCTTTCAGCAGCTGATGCAGGGGGAAAAAAATAGACCTGCAGCTCAGACCCCTGTAACTCAATTTGGCAGTAGATAGTGCCCTCTACTGGCCAAATAGGTTATTTACAGTAATAACTATTACTGTATAATTAATTAAAAATTATTTTACAAAAACCCACTGGTTTCGGACTTTGGTTTTTGGAAAATCACTTGGTAGTGAAAGGGTTAAGAATACAGATTTACAGTCACAAAGAAAGTGCCGTTCACAGCACAGCAAAATAATAAAATCTGAGCCTGCAAATATGCTAGAGAAAGTATTTCTAAACACCTTGTCTCATAATAAAGATGTAACCGCAAAAGTGTTTCGAACCGCTTTTAAAGTGGCGGGGGGGGGGGGAAAATCAATCGTTAACAATTTTGAAGATGAAAAAGACTTACAGAAACGTAATTGCCTAGAAATGGGATGTATCCTTTACTTGACAAATGCCTGCATTAACCTTGTAAATCATATTGCAAATGAAATGAGAAAACCATTGATAAGCAACATACTGAATTTGAAGAACAAAATATCCTTAAATATTGACAGACTTGTGCTCGGCCTTCTTGTTCCATTCCGTTTCAGACTGACGGTTTTTGTATTTAGGATCACTTCGTTTTTAATTTTTACGAGTTATTTCGTTTTTTGGGTTGATTCGTATTACGTTTTTATAAGTTATTTCAGAATGTGAAATGGATTACTACAAAAAAAATAAAAATAATTCCATAGGTTTCAATGTAAACAATATTCCCTGTTTTTCTTAAATATTCAACAGTTTATTTTTTTCACTTGCAGCAGGATTTTTCTGGATTTTTTGGGGAAATTTTACGTTTCCTAATTTATTTTAAAGTAACAAGGCTTTTTTTTGCTGAACACAGCTGTATTATTTTCTTACAGTCAAGCTGCATTCAGCAATGAATACTATCAGGTCTTTCACTAAAGGTGAAACTCAGGAGAACTGGCCAGAGAAGTGAAAATTCTTGGTCAAAATAGCCAAACCTGAAAAATTCTCCCGTTTATCTCACTTTCCAAATCGGCTATTTTGGGTTCTCTTCTCCTGCCAATTCTTCTGAATTTCACTATTTAGTGAATAGACCTGTTTTTTGCAGCACCATTGATAAGGCTCCGTAGCCCATATACGGTGCTGAAACATCGTATCCAATGAATACGGATTCAGAACCATGGACAGCAGCCCCGCAGCTATCTATGGTGCTGAAACATACAGGATTATCCAAAGAGATTCAAAAAGTCACCGCACGTTCGGTGACTTTTCGTTCTCTTCAATTCGGTTCCTTTTGCCGATCCCATTTCGGTGACCCTGCGGTGTATTCAGCAAGCACCACAGGGTCCCCGAATTGAAGGGAAAAGTCACCGCAAACCTGACGAAAACGAACCGCAAAACCCACCGAATGCACGCCGAAAACAAGCAAAAACATCTGGATTAACCTTTGAAAAACCCGAGCAGGAGCCGATCACACGCAGCGAAGCAGCCGAACAGGAGCCGAATCACACAGAGCCGAAGCAGCTGAGACGCAGAGGAGGCAGTGAATAAATTCGCAAAACCGTTTGTATAAATCTGTGAAAATGAAAAGCTGTTTGCAAAGAAACTACTGAGCGAAAATGTCTGAAATTTACACAGGAGGTCCAGGGAATGATAATAAAGAGGGTTGTTACTTAAAAAAAGTAAAACTTAAAAAAAAAAAAAAAAATTAAGAAAAATGCTTAAAATATCCTAAAAAAAAATCTATAAATAAAGAGACTCTTTACTGCAGAATTTTATAATGAACGGTTTATTAGATATTGAATTAAAAGAGGAATATTTTTAACATTGAAGCCTATGGGATTCTCCTGAATAAACTTGCCGAATTAAACCACCGAATGGCAGGGCATTAGGGGAACCTTTCACTGCTGGTTTGTGTTCTCTGAATAGCCGAAGCAGTGCTTTTTCATGGGGATTTCACTGCCCTCGAACAGGCACCGAACAGGCACCGTATGTTCAGGCAATTCGCTAGGATTTGGCAAATTGCCTGCTCTCTGGATAGCCGAATGGACAGGAAAGGTAACCGAACGCTGATTTTCAGCATTCGGTTATCTTTCTCAAGCAATTCGGATCTCTTTGGATAACCCTGATAGTATTCATTGCTGAATGCAGCCAACTGAAAGAAAATAATATACAGGGTTATTCAAAGAGATTCGAAAAGTCACCGCACGTTCGGTGACTTTTCGTTCTCTTCAATTCGGTTCCTTTTGCCGATCCCATTTCGGTGACCCTGCGGTCTATTCAGCAAGCACCACAGGGTCCCTGAATTGTAGGGAAAGGCTGCCATAAACCCAACAAAAACGAACCGCAAAACCCACCGAATGCACGCCGAAAACAAGCAAAAACATCTGGATTAACCTTCGAAAAACCCGAGCAGGAGCCGATCACACGCAGCGAAGCAGCCGAACAGGAGCCGAATCACACAGAGCCGAAGCAGCTGAGACGCAGAGGAGGCAGTGAATAAATTAGCAAAACCGTTTGTATGAATCTGTGAAAATGAAACGCTGTTTGCAAAGAAACTACTGAGCGAAAATGTCTAAAATTTACACAGAAGGTCCAGGGAATGATAATAAAATGGGCTGTTACAGAAAAAATAAGTAAACTTAAAAAAAAAAAAAATCGGACTTTTAAAAAAAGAAATTCAGAAAAATGCTTAAAGTATCCTAACAAATCTATAAATAGACATTTTGCTGCAGAATTTTGTAATGAATGGTTTATTAGATATTGAATTAAAACGGGAATATTTTTAACATTGAAGTCTATGGGATTCTCCTGAATAAATTTGCCGCATGAAACCACCGAATGGCAGGGCATTAGGAGAACCTTTCACTGCTGGTTTGTGTTCTCTGAATAGCCGAAGCAGTGCTTTTTCATGGGGATTTCACTGCCCTCGAACAGGCACCGAACAGGCACCGTATGTGCAGGCAATTCGCCAGGATTTGGCGAATTGCCTGCTCTATGGATAGCCGAATGGCCAGGAAAGGCAACCGAACGCTGATTTTCAGCGTTCGGTTACCTTTCTCAAGCAATTCGGATCTCTTTGGATAACCCTGATAGCTGCGATCAGCAAAGAAAAAAAAACCTTACTTAAAATACTTTAAATTAATTTAGGAAACCTAAAATTTCACCAGAAAAATCCCAAAAAAGCTTAAAAAATAAATATATAAAAGAGACTTTTTGTTGCAAGTGAAAAAAAATAAACAGTTGAAAACATATTTAATAAAAACGGGGAATATTTTTTACATTGAAATCCTATGGGGAAAAAAAAAACTTGTAGTTTTAAAATAAATTAGGAAAGCTAAAATTTAACCGAAAAAAACCCCACAAAAAGTGCCTAAAAAATCCTAGAGGTGAAATGGCGCAGCAGTGAAGGGGTTAATTGATAGAGACAATTTGTAGATTCTGTGAATATCTTATTGACAGAAATGAAGTTCCAGGCAAACTAAAGAACACCTTAGCCACAATTGCAATATCTTCCAGTGAATGTGAAAATCCTCTTTTCTCTCCGATTAATTTCTCTCAGATGAATCTTGTAACTTCATCAGGATCATCCCTGCTTAGGCCCCCGGCACACGAGCGGTAATTTTGCGTCCGTCTGTACGCAAAATTTGACGTCCGTTGTAGATTTTCAAAGAAGTCAATGTGAACACCACACGATGCACTTGCGCACTGTTTCACGCACGGCATTCGCGTACTGCTACGGACGTCAAAATGGCATGGACGTAAAAAAGCTAGACGGACGCGGGAAATACGTGCTGCTTCCTGTGGGCGTAAACAATTGCGCAAGTGCGAAAGCCGACACGCTGCAGCATCTGCGTCCGATCTTCTCACCACCTCCTCGCTGTTGTCCTTGTGGGACCCTGTGGAGCCTGTCCTGTTGGAGCCTGTGAGACCCTGTGGGAGCCAGACCCTGTGGGATCCTGTAAAGACACTGTGGGAGCCTGTAAAGACCCTGTGGGAGCCTGTAAAGACCCTGTGGGAGCCTGTAAAGACCCTGTGGGAGCCTGTAAAGACCCTGTGAGACGCTATGGGAGCCTGTGAGACCTTGTGGGAGCCTGTGAGACCCTGTGGGAGCCAGACCCTGTGGGAGCCTGTAAAGACAGTGTGGGAGCCTGTAAAGACCCTGTGGGAGCCTGTAAAGACACTGTGGGAGCCTGTAAAGACCCTGTGAGACCCTGTGGGAGCCTGTGAGACCTTGTGGGAGCCTGTGAGACCCTGTGGGAGCCCCCCAAGATGACCATCGATGTCGAAGAGCTCATCCATCTGGTACAGCAACACCCACAATTGTGGGACACCGCGGATCAAGATTATAAAGAAAAGGTGAAAAAAGGAAATGCCTGGTGTGTTGTCACCAAACATCTATTTCCAGAGTATGACTCCTGGAGTGAAAGTCAACAAAAAAAATCAAGATATGAACAAAGTATATCTGTCTATACATATAGAAACAATTCCCACTCGGTCTTGGTGTAAACATTTCCGCCTCCAGCGCCCAGCATACGCAAATTTCCACACGCCAGGCTAAAGCTTTATTATATAAAAAAAAAAAACACAATCGAATGCAAATGAAAACTCAGGTTAACTACATACATTTTAATTAACAAGTATTTGCAATGAAGACTTGTGAGATAGAAGAAAACACACAGTATTTACATTAGATCCTCCCCATCTGCCATGCTACTTGACCACCATCTGACATAAAAAATTCGGCCAACATGTCCCGAAAACGAAAGTTGGCTCGATTTACATTCTGAGGTGTGGTGCTCTCACAGTCCTCAAAGCCAGCAATATTTAAAGAGTCTTCAAAAATGTAGCCGTCTCGGCTTCTGACAAAGTTGTGTAATACACAACAGCATTTTACAATATCTACTGCAAAATCCACATTTACACACAATGGTCGATGAAAAATGCACCATTTATTACTCAGGATACCAAAGGAGCATTCCACATAGCGTCTAGCTCTGGACAGACGATAGTTGAACGAGAAAAAACGTGTGTTCAATTGTGTTCCAGAATATGGACGCAGTAAATTAGGGGACAGTCCAAATGCCTCGTCACCCACAAAGGCAAATGGTACAGAAGTGTCTGTGCCAGGTAACATTTTTGGGAGAGGTATGCTCAGGTTCCGCTTCTGAATTTGGTCCCAGAGGGTCGAGTTTCTAAACACTGTGGAGTCCGAGTCCTTTCCATATGATCCTATATCCACGTATGTGAAGCAGTAATTTGAGTCGGCTACAGCCAGTAGTCCGATAGAAAAAAAATGTTTGTAATTTATGTAAAGGGAACCACTATGCTCAGGCTTTATAACTCTAATGTGTTTCCCATCCACTGCTCCAAGGCAGTTGGGGAATTGAGCTCTTCGCTCGAAACCTTGCGCAATTTGGGCCCATGTGTCCTCTGTGGGTGTCGGAATACATTCGTCCTTTAGTGTGTCCCATATCGTCTGGCAGACTTTCCGGATCAGTACACCCGCTGTCGACCTTCCAATACGGAAGATGTAATGAATATCCTGCAAACTGCATCCACTTGCAAGATACCTGCAAAAACAAAATAAAAGATTTTAGGTTATGAGTACATTAACTCACTTTTCTTATGTCATTCTTGTTATGTTTTTTAGTACAAGAAGTAATGGTGAAATGGAGAACAGTGAGAGACAACTATATACGCAGCATGAAGAAACAGGAAGAAACGTCACGATCAGGATCAGGGGCCAAGAAGGTCCGCACCTATCTTCATGCTAAGCGGCTGTCTTTTCTTAAAAAAAGTATAGAGCCAAGAACCACAGTCAGCAGTGTTGAGGCGACACCTTCAACCTCCAAAGAACCGGCACAGCCAAGACCATCTGGCTCAATGGAAACTGGTCCATCGATCGTTATACCACCAAGCCCAACGATGAGCACTGATGTGGACCCAGAGCAGGAGCTAGAGATGCTACCTGAAGAAGGAGGTGATCAAACAAGCCCTGTTCCTACATCTGCTGCGGGGAAAAAAACACCAAGGCGCAAAAGGGGATCAGCAACCATGGATGAGGAGCTTCTTAAATTTATGCAAACACACCAGCCAAGACCATCTAAGATCGAGGAGGATCATGATGTGGCGTTTCTTTATTCATTGATTCCAATGATTAAAAAATTAACACCGCAGCAGAATTCACAGTTCCGGGTACACATTGTCCAGACACTTGATCGCATGGTGTAGCCACCCTCAAACCCCCCTGTGCCGCATGCTGTAGTACCTCCATCCCAGACATCATCATCTGGCAGTGGTTACTATAGTGAATACCTGGCAGAACCATTAGACCCGGAAGAGCCAGGCTATACAAATTTATAGTTGAATATCTCTTTATATTGTTTGTTATTGTTTTGTTTTTGTACTTCTACAAAATTTTTTTTCGAATGTTTTTGTGCATTTATTTTTCATAAAAGGATAAAAATTGTAGGCACTATTAAAAAAAATCCAATTAATACTTTTCAGCCTTTAAATTTTGAAAGAAAAGATTAAACATTTTTAGGCACCAAACTTCGTTGTTTTTGTCATTTATTGAGTAAGGCCGGGCTTTGTGTAATTGTGTGCAGCCAAACTGTTTTTAACCCCTTAGGGACCTTGGACGTACCATGTACGTCATGGCAGCGGGTCTCTTTTAGACCCGCTGACGTACATGGTACGTCCTGCGGTGTTTTGAGCACTGGAAGCGATCGGATCGCTTCCAGCAGCTCAAACGCCATTGCAGGATGCCTGGGAATCCAGGCATCCATGCAATGGCGGTTACAAGTGCCGGGGCACCTTGTGATCGCTCCCCGGGAGCGATCAACATCCGGTTTTACCAGAGAGGTGCCCGGCACTTGTAGAGAGCGCTGGAAGCGATCGGATCGCTTCCAGCAGCTCCAGGGCCATTGCTCACTGCCTGGGAGTCCAGGCATCCGTGCAATGGCGGACAGAAGTCCCGGGGCACCTTGTGATCGCTCCCCGGGAGCGATCAACATCCGGTTTTACCGGAGAGGTGCCCGGCACTTCTAGAGAGCGCTGGAAGCGATCGGTATCGCTTCCAGCTGCTCTGTGTATATTGCAGGGATGCCTCAACATCGAGGCATCCCTGCAATATGCTTACCTGCCGCCGGTCCGTCCGTCCGTGATCGCTCCCCCCGAGCGATCACTTCCGGTAGTGGCAGGAAGTACTGAGTGCCACGAGGTATCGTGGCACTCAGTACATAATAGATCACATGAGTGATCAGGTGCTCTGCTGGGTGCCTCGAGGGATCAAGGCACCCAGCAGAGTAAAAAAAAAGTGTAAAAACAGAAAAAAAAAAAGTTAAATAAAAATAAATAAAAATGAATAAAATAAAATAAACTGACAGCCAAGATGGCGCTGCCCTTCTAAGGGCAGGGTCATCTTGGGGCTGAGTGGGATGTTCCTAGCCTGCCTCATCAGAGAGGCAGGCTAGCAACATCCAATCAGAAGTTAGAAAAAGTCAAAATAAAATTTCTAATTTGTCAGGTCAGGTCAATATTTTGTAAATATTGGCTCTGACCTCTGTGATTCTCCCTCCCTCTCCTCACTTGTGTTTTGGTGAGCGAGAGAGAGAGATCAGATTTGACAGGTTAGAGATTTTAGGTAGATATAGTGAGATTAGAAAAATTGAGGCAGATTTAGAGAGAATTTAGGGAGATTTAGAAGAATTGAGGCAGGTTTAGAGTGATTTAGAGAGATTTAGGTGTTTATTTGTATTTTCTTGTGAAACCCAACGGTTCTTCTAAGAACCAATAATCCGCTTATATATATAATAATTATAAAATTTTATAATCTATTATATATAATGTCTGAGAGGGTGTACAGCGCCGAGGAGGCATATGCCATCCTGGCGTCAGAATCTGAGGCATCTACGTCAGACTCAGACCCTGATTTCGACCCCGCTAACTGCTCAGAGACGTCGCTAGATACATCATCTACGCTGGCTGATGTATTTAGTGATGTTTCTGATGCAGATCCTGGGTCACCACATGCCAGCAGGAGATGCACAGCTCCAGCCTAGGAGTGGGTAGTGCCTCATCGCTAGAGGCCAGATATCCCTCCTTTCACGGCAAATCCTGGCATCAATATTGATGTTGCAGGATTTACCGCCACACAGTTTTTGCAGGTGTTTATGGGGGATGATTTGTTGGGCCACATCGTGGCCCAATCAAATCTGTATGCCCATCAGCATTGTGCTGCGAAGCCAGACTCCTACCTGGCAAGGCAGCAATGGACCCCGCTAGATGTGCCAGAATTTCTGAAATTCTGGGCACTTACTATGCTGATGGGCATCATAAAGAAGCCCTCAATTCGGTCCTACTGGAGCAGTAGCCCCATCTGCTCTACCCCCATTTACCCCCAATCAATGTCACGTAGAAGGTATGAAAACATTTTCCGTTTCATGCACTTCAGTGACAACAGCCTGTGCCCTCCTAGAGAGCATCCCCAGTTTGACAGGCTGCATAAAATCCGCCCCCTGATTACCCACTTCGCCGCCAGGTTTGCAGAGGCTTATACACCTGGAAGGAATATCTGCGTGGATGAATCCCTAATGAAATACAAGGGAAGGCTGGGATTCAAGCAGTATATTCCTTCCAAATGCTCCAGGTATGGAGTGAAGGTGTATAAGCTCTGTGACAGCGAGAGTGGGTATACTCAGGCCTTCCGGGTGTACGAGGGAAAGGATAGTAGCCTTGACCCTCCAGGTTGCCCAGAACACATGGGAACCAGTGGCAAGATTGTGTGGGACCTACTTTTTCCCCTGATGAACAAAGGGTACCACTTGTATCTTGATAATTTTTATACGAGTGTCCCTTTGTTCAAGCTGCTGTATTGTTTTGATACAGCAGCATGCGGTACTGTTCGCAAGAACCGCGTAGGTTTCCCAGCACAGTTTGTCCGCACCCGGCTAAAAAGGGGGGAGACCCTCAGCTCTGCGCCAAGAGGAGCTGTTGGCGGTCAAGTACAGAGACAAGAAGGATGTATACCTTCTATCCACCATCCACACTGAGAGGTCTGTGGAGGTCTCTGTACGTGGCAGAGCTGAGCGCATCAGGAAGCCAGTGTGCATCAAAGACTATAACCGGCATATGGGTGGGGTTGATCTGGCAGATCAGCTGCTCCAGCCCTACCAGATTATGCGGAAGTCAAGGGCCTGGTACAAAAAGGTTGCAATTTACCTGATGCAAATTGCAACCCACAATGCCTTTTTGCTCTGCAAAAAGGCAAACCCCAGAGTGACGCTGTCCTTTTTACAGTTTCAGCTCCAGGTCATTTCGGGGTTTTTGTACCTGGATGCACATGCTCCCCGGGCGGTGATGGGGGACAGAGTTGGGGCTACACATTTTATTTATAAAATCCCCCCTACTGAGGGCAAACAGAAACCCCAAAAAAGATGCAGGGTGTGTTTCAAGAGGGGGCAGAGGAGAGACACAATCTTTTACTGCCCAGAATGCCCTGGACAACCCGGTCCGTGTCTTGGGGACTGTTTCAAGCTATATCACACTGTGCGTGATCTGTGATTTTTTTTTTTCCCTTTCTATTTTTTCTCACACTCCAGTTAGTTAGTTCAGTTTAGTTTTTTTTTCTTTTACTGCACCAGACTTTTACATTTTATTCGTACATTTTTATGTTCTACAATTGGTGCTGTATTTTGCCAAAATCTTTGCACACCTATGCATGGGGGGCATGGGTGTACTCAGGAGACCTTGCAGAAAACAACCTGGAGAGTTTTCATGCAGTAACAAACAACAGTGTCTCCTAAATCACAGTCCAAATCTAATGTGGGCGTAAAAATCTGAAAATTGAAAAATTACCGCCACACACCTTCTCAAATGTTTTGGGCTAAAACCGTTGCATCCATGGCATCAAAGCACTCCATATGCAATACCTTGGGGTATCAACATAACAAATATAATCAATTTTCTGGCAATAATTCAAACTGGGGTATGCGGTAGACCCAAAACCAAAGCTAGGCCTAGCTGAAGAAATAATCTCAATTTCAACTCCAATGTCAAAGTCATAAAAATTGTATTTGAACCTTCCCAAAATCCTGGCAAACCTATGCATGGGGGGCATGGGTGTACTCAGGAGACCTTGCAGAAAACAACCTGGAGAGTTTTCATGCAGTAACAAACAACAGTGTCTCCTAAATCACAGTCCAAAACTGATGTGGGTGTGAAAATGAAAAATGACCACCAAACAGTATCCAATTTGTTTGGAGCAAACGGTTGCATCCATGGCATAAAAACACTGTATTTACAATAACTTTGGGGTGTTAGCTTACCAAATATATGCACGTTCATAAAATTGGGGTATGTAAAAAGGCCCCTAAAAAGATGATAAGCAAAGAAGATACTGTATGTCAAATTAGAAAATTGACAAGCACATGTCAAAAGATTGGCGTAGCACCCCAAAAACAACAGAACAAATCTATATATGGGTGGTATCAATTTACTCAGAAGATGTTGCTGAACATATTTTGGGGTGTTTTTTGGCAGTAACCCATAACTGGATTTGACAATTCATGCCTAAAGTACAATGTGTGTGAAAAAAATAACACAAAAAGTGACTACCTGAAAGTTTGACATAGAGCTAGTGCATGGAAAGTGTTAAAATACAACTCTTTGAAGCACCCTAGGGTGTGCCCTTTCTAAAAATATATGGTTTGATGGGGGTAAATTACTTTGGCCGGCTTCAAAAATGTCCCAAATAGGACATGGGTGCATGATGACGAAATGTGAAAATTCCAAGTTGGAAAACTGAAATGCGCACCCCCCAAATAAGGCCTATTAGCCCCCAAATGACCCGACATACCTATACATGGGTGGTATCAATTTACTCAGAAGATTTTGCTGAACATATTTTTGGGTGCTTTTGGCAGTAAACCTTAAAGTTCACAGTACATGTATTCTTAAATTGCGTTAAAAAAAAAAAAAAAAAGAATCACCAAAACTTTTTTTTTCTCAAACTTTGGCATAGATTTGTGGTAAAATGGTTTGCATGGAAAGAGTCAAAATACCCCAAGTTTAATACCTTGATTTGTGTACTTTAAAAAAATATGTATATGTGGAGGGTTATTCAGGAATTAGTGACAGATATCAGTGTTACAATGTCACTAGCACTAGTTTTGAAAATAAACTCTTTGGAAATGGCAAAGTGCTACTTGCACTTATTGTTGCATTAAATAAGGAAAAAAGCTAGGAATATGCAAACATTGGGTATTGCTAAACTCAGAACTAAATTTAGAAACTACTAAGGAATTAAAAAATTTTGACGGTTGTTGATACATAAGAAATTTTGGGGGTCAAAGTTCGAAAAAGTGGTGTTTTTTCAATTTTTTTGTCATATTTCACAATGTTTTTTATAGTAAATTATATGAAATGATGAAAAAAATGGTATCTTTATAAAGTCCATTTAATAATGAGAAAAACAGTGTAAAATATGTGTAGGTTGCATAAACGAGTAAGAGGAAAATTTGACGTAAACACTAACAGCGCAGAAACGTAAAAACAGCAGCGGTCACTAAAGGACGGATTTATGTAAAACCGCCCGGTCACTAAGGGGTTAACATCGAAACCTATGGGAATCACCTGAATAAACCTGTTGAATGATACCACCAAACAGCAGGGCATTTTGGCAAATTTTCACTGCAGTTCAGTGTTTCTGAATAGATTAACCATTGCTTCTCTATGGGGGATTTCACTGCCCTCGAACAGGCACTGTATGTGCTGGCAGTTGGCAAAAATTTTGGGAACTGCCTGCTCTCCGAATGGCCAGGAAATGTCACCATACGCTGAAAATCCGCATTCATTTATATTACGAGGCCTGATCGGCTCTCTTTATAACCAGTTGCATATGTTGTGAGGTCTTTGCGTGGGTAGGAAACTACAGAGTTCATTTCCTACCGTAATGTGAGGACCAGCAACTCCTCTGGTGATATGGCAGTCCTCATGTTGGTGTCCATCTTCATCAACTGCTCTCTCACAGTGGCCAACAGCTCGTCGAATGATGTTATTGACATGCGGAGGTAATTGAAGAACTTTACCGGGTCTTCCTCACGAAGTGGCCTGTACAGCGTCTGGAACGCACCATGGTGGTGTCGGACCGAGTTGATAGGATGCACCCACCACTTTCGTCTTTTTTTCTTCAGATAAACATATGTTGCGATAGCAAACGCCACAGCCTCTTCTGTGTCCATCTTGCTCCAAACACCAAAATACTCTAATTTTTTTTTTCACTTTCCCTCTTTTTTTTTTTTCACTTTCCCTCTTTTTTTTTTTTCACTTTCCCTCTTTTTTTTTTTCACTTTCCCTCTTTTTTTTTTTAACGTCCGTAATTATTAACTTTGTCTGTTTGAACACATTATCTCCCGTGAAAATTTGCGTCCGTTGCGGACGCACTTTTTCAGTACACACAATATCTCCCGTCAAAAATTACGTCCGTAACGGACGCACTGTGCGCAGTACCTATACGCTCGTGTGCCGGCAGCCTTAGGTTGGGGTTAGACGAGCGCATTGTTAACGTCCGTGTTGCCGCACATAAGTACGTCCGTGATAGCATACAATTGTGTTAAATGGAGCCCCACACACGAAGTGCGTCCGCACAGAAGTGCGGAGGCATGACGGACGCTGCAAACGGACGCAGGTTAGGCAAGAACGTAATACTGCTAGAACAGACGTGCAGAGTGCGCCACGTCCACAACGTCCGCATAGCTTTGTGTGTGAGTGATGGAGCGTGGTCAGACGGACTGCATTTATACGTCCAGCATTTTTTGACGGACAGAATGTTTTTTTCATTGTAATTCATTTTCCCTGCTACATCAGTCAAAAAATACGTCAGTGAAAAAAACGGACTGTGTGGCCACTACCTTGTCGTCAGTCAGTAAGTACGTCCGTACTGCACGGACGCACAGTCCGTACAAAATGCGCTCATCTGACCCTAGCCTTATAAGGACAACTTCTGCACTAATGTGCATCAGGATGGAAGGATCTCCTTTTACTCATTTTAGCCCTAGAAAATGTCTCATGGCTTCTACAGGGTTGTCACTCTACAGTTAATACAAAAAGCAGAACGCGATCTAGACAAGATTAATTATTATTATACTTTATTTACATGGTGCCAGCATATTCCGCAGCCCTGAACAATGGGCACCATATAGACAGGATTACAATACATTTGAGACTGAAAATTTTGATAAACCAGTACAGGAGAAAACGAAGGCCCTATTCCCGTGGGAACTCACAAACTAGAAATATTGAGGAAATCTAGAAAGATGAGGATGCATCACAGGATATATTAAAAGTGGAAGATACTTTAAAAAAAGAAATAAATAATAATAATTCATGTTGAGGTAATGCCATGGTGAGCATATCAGTTGCAGAAAGGTTTAACACTCACTATCAGGGTTATTCAAAGAGATCCGAATTGCTGGAGAAAGGTAACCGAACAGTGAAAATCAGCGTACGGTTACCTTTCGTGGCCATATGGCTATTCAGAGAGCAGGCAGTTTGCCACATCTTGGCTAATTGCCTGCACATACGGTGCCTGTTCCTTGCCTGTTCGAGGGCAGTGAAATACCCATAGAGAAGCAATGCTTCATCTATTCAGAGAGCAAAAACCAGCAGTGAAAAGTTGCCGAATTGCCCTGCTGTTCGGTGGTTTCATTCGACAGGTTTATTCAGGCGAATCCCATAGGCTTCAATGTTAAAAATATTCCCGTTTTAATTCAATATCTAATAAACCGTTGATTATAATATTCTGCAGTAGAAAGTCTCTTTACTTATAGATTTTTTTAGAATCTTTTAGACATTTTTCTGGATTTTTTTTTTTTTTAAATTGTTTTTTCTTTTTTCTGTAACAGTCCTTTTTATTATCATTCATTGGATCTTATATGTAAATTTCAGACATTTTTGTTCTGTAGTTTCTTTGCAAACAGCGTTTCACTTTTCAAACATTCAAGCGTACTGTTTTTTTGTTTTTTTTACACTCCATTCGTCTGCAGTGTTGGGTTTTCCCGGCGGCTGCTCTGCGCTGTGATTGGCGGCTGCTCGGGTTTCTCCGGCATGTTCGGCGGGGTTAATCCAGATGTTTTTGCAGGTTTCGGTGTGCGTTCGCCGGGTTTTGCAGTGAGTTTTCGTCGGGTTTACGGCGGCCTGCATCCAGCGCCGGATTTGCACCTCAGGAGTCTGTAGGCACAGAAATGCGGAGCGCCCCTACCCCCCAAACAAAAAAAGAAACATGCCAAAATTACTATTTTAATTTTTGTTTGAGGCAAAAAACCTAAAAAAAGACATTTTAAAAAACTGAAACGGTTTACCTCTGTGCTCAAATCAAAAGAAGGGGCAGAATCTATTGCCTTAGCTGAATTAGTTACAGTTACAAGAATTTAGAAAGCGTCAACAAATTCCTTATCGCTGTACAATGGGAGAAACAGAACAAATATACATATATGTTAAACACACGGAACAGAAGGAGGGAGGACCCTGCTCAAGAGCTTACAATCTAAGAGGTGAGGATGAATAGGGTATTTGAAGTAGCGGGTTGCATGAGGACTGAATGGGAAGATGGAGCAGGATATGCCAGTGGGGGATCATGGAGTGAGCTGATAGGCTTCTCTATAGTAATGCGTTTTTAGAGACTTCTTGAAGGACTGGAGAGATGGGTGAGTCTGATGTTGCGGGGGAGGGAGTTCCATAGAAAGGGTGCAGCTCGGGAGAAGTCCTGAAGGCAAAAGTTGGGGGGTGCGGGTACGAGGAACTCATAGCACCAGATCAAAGTGGTGGGGATGGAATGTACCTGTTAATAAGGGAGGAGATGTAGGCAGGGGTGCGGTTATGGAGAGCTTTGTATGTGAGCACCAGTATAATGAATTGGATTCTAAAGGAAACAGGGAGCCAGTGTAGAGATTGACAGAGAGGTGAGATGCAGGAGGTGAGGTGAACGAGTCTGGCACAGGCATTCATTACAGACTGCAGAGGCAGAATCTGGGATCGCTTAAGCCCAGAGAGAAGGAGTTTACAGTAGTCAAGGTAGGTGATAATAAGAGCTTGGATGAGCATTTTAGTAGAGTCTGAATTAAGAAAGGGACGTATGCGTGCAATGTTTTTTTAGGTGGAAGTAGCAAGATTTGGTTAGAGACTGAATGTGAGGAGTAAAGGATAGATTGGAGTCCAAGAGGACCCTGAGGAAATGGAGCTTGAGAGGTAGAAGTAATGGTGGCACCATTCACCTGAAGAGAAATTGGCGCAGGAATGGAGGTTTTAGAGGGAGGGAAGATGAGAAGTTCAGTTTCAGAGAGGTTGAACTTTAGGAAACGGGAAGTCATTCAGTCGAAGACAGCCGATAGGCAGGCTGTAACACGATCAAACACCGGAGGAGAGAGATTGAGAGAGGAAAGGTAGTGTAGCGCTCACTCCCGGAGGAGCCGCTGAATTTGAACCTCGGGTCAGTCTCCCCGCACTAGGGAATAAATATACTCCAGCACCGTCGTGGATTTTATAAATTATATAGTTTACTGAATAAACGGGCATATAATGAGTAACATGGTATATGTATATATTTTTACAGTACTTCGTAATGCGAGAAACGCGCAGCGGAAAAGGAAAAATACAGCACTTCGTAATGCGAGAAACGCGCAGCGGAAAAGGAAAAAAAGTATTTTTAACCCCTTAGTGGTTGGAGTGTGAGTCTCGTACAGGTTACGTCCCAAGGAATGTATGTGTATGCGTGTATTGGTACCCGGGTACAATATTCAACTGGCCAGTGAATTATTTAGGAGGTATCTTCGACTAGTCACGTTGGGGCCCTGTAGGTTTTGTAACAAACTGTAGTGTGCTTTAGTATTTCACTGTGGCCTGGAAGGCCTCTCACCCATCCGCCAGATACTCGGTGCTCCGCTCGACCCAGGACGTCTCTCCACTCGATTTTGACTGGGGTTCTCTGTGTCACCGGATCCGCTGTCTTGCTCCTCTGTATCGGCCACAAGATGTCCAGCTCACCGCCTGCACTCCCTGTTAAATCGTCTGCGGTTCTCCTCACTCGGGGTCCTTCAGCTTACTCTGTCTCAGCGTGGGTTACTGGGTCTTCATTAAATAGGAAGGAAAAACCCGATCTCTAGCTCCGCTAGGCCGCACCTGCGCTCTGGCCTGGTCGAGATCACTTTCTGCTACACTGCGTCTTGCTCCTCTCACTCCTCGGCGCGCTGTGCCAGCTCTTTCCACGAGGCTGCGGATATCAGTGTCTCTCTCCCACCCACTTCCTGTTCCCGCCCGCAAAGCATGCTGGAAAATGTAGTCCCAATGTTCAGTGTCTTACATCGCGCTTGTCTCCCTCCGGTGGCCAAAAACAAGTACTACAACGACAGGGAATTTAAAACCAGCGCTACACTCTCCCCCTCCTAGAACTCTTGGGTCTCTCCAAGGAGGTACAACAGTTGCATTACATTTTTCACATATATTAGGCAACATATACAGGCTCAGCAGCAAGCATACAATGGATTAGATGGACTACCTCAGCTAACATAGCAGAGACTTCGGGCAACCTTCGCACTGTGGTGACGGCCTCTTCAGTGCTATGTCCTGGTGAGTCGTAGGTGAGTCGCTGGGGCGGTCGAACAGAGCGTTTTGGTTCTGGCTCAATCAGTTCCTCTTCGGGTGGAAGTACTATAGGCAGGGGGCTCAGTTCTTCTTTCTACCACTGGAGCAGACATCTCTTCAGAGTATGATCCTTCCAGTGAAGGCATAGAGCTGTAGTCATAAGATTCGGCTTCAGGAACTACAGGGATTTCAATAGTCTCAGGGACTTCTAACTGAAATTCAGGAGCCTCAGGCCTCAAATTACTTTCCCTCCGTTCAGGAACTGAGATAACCTCTTCAGGCTCTGGTGAGAGCATCCAGTCCAGACAAACACTTTCTTCCTCACTGTCCCTTTCGCTCTCTTCGATAGCCTGGGTATGCTGAGACTGAGTAACGGGAGTCAAACGTGGAGCAGGCGGATTCGGCAGAGAAAGTTCGTCCCCAACTGGTATCCTCACAGCCTCTCTCAAAGGTAATAAATGATTCCGGTGCCAGTTCTTAAGAGGCCCAGCCTTTCCATCCGGCCGGATTTGATACACCGGCAGACCCGGCAGTTGCTTGCAGACAATGTAGACCTGAGAACTCCATCTATCCGCTAACTTGTGCCTTGCAGCAGCACCCAAGTTCTTCAACAAAACCCTATCACCGGGTTGTAGATCTTGTATCCAAACTTTCAAGTCATAGTTCCGTTTATTCCTTTGTTCCCTGTTTCCTGAGGTCAAACGGGCCTGTTCAAACACAGAGGCCAGATTCTTTCGAAGTCTATCCACGTAATTTCTATGGGAAGCTACCGACGTCTGGTCCAGAGATAGCCCAAACGCCAAATCAACCGGCAGTCGAGCTTCTCTTCCGAACATAAGACGGTACGGTGAGCATCCAGTGGCGTCACTCTCCGTACTGTTATATGCATGTACTAGCGTAGCTATGTGACGACTCCAGCTCTGTTTCTCTGTGTTTGACAGTGTCCCCAGCATATTTTTAGTAGTGTGCGATTGAGGGTGATATGGTGTAGTTCGGGTCTTTTGGATTCCCAGCAGTTCCAGTAATTGCCCAACAAGCCGGCTTTCAAAGACTCTACCCTGATCAGAGTGTATTCTCCTTGGTAGGCCGTAGTGAACAAAGAACTTTTCCATCAGAACCTTCACCACTGTCGGAGCGCGTTGGTCTTTTGTAGAAAAGGCTTGGGCGTAACGTGTGAAGTGATCAGTCACTATTAGAATATTTCCCTGCCCACTAGCATCCGGCTCTAAGCACAGGAAGTCAATGCACACCAAATCCATGGGTCCTTGACTTTGCAGATGGCTCATTGGAGCGGTTCGGGTCGGTAGGGTCTTCCTTTGAATACACCTCAGACATGAATGGCAGTAACTTTCCACTTCAGCTCTTATGCAAGGCCAATAGAACCTGTCTTGCACCAGCTTAAAAGTCCTTTCTGTGCCCAAATGTCCATGCTCATCATGTAGCGATCGCAGTACATTCTCCCTATGTTTAGTGGGAAGGAACAACTGTTGGGTCTCTTCAGCATTGGTTGAGGGGCCCCTTCGGTAGACCACCCCATCCAACATCTTCAACCGTTCCCACTCTTTGTAGACCAATCTGGCTCCATCTGGGGAATTGGTCAGCAGAATTTCCTGCTGGTTCGCAGTTAGGGCCTTTATGGTTAACGCAATTAAAGGGTCTCTAGCCTGATCAGCTTTCAGGTCCTGTTTTGAAAAGGTAGGCAGACTTTCATCCCTCAACTGCGTAGGGTTGCAGTAGAACTCCGGAACAGCCGCAGCCATGACTCCTATTGCCTCCGCTTCAATCCCTCCCTTGACCCGGCGCTCTGCTCCTTGACACAAAGCTTGTACCCCGTCTGGAGTTAACTGAGTCCATTCTGTAGTGTAGGGTCTTCTCGACAAAGCATCAGCATCTCGATTATTCACCCCAGGGCGATAGAGCGGCCAACCACCGATGTCCCGTTGTGTCCAGTTTTGCAGTAGTAAGGACGTAGGTAAGAGGATTGTTATCCGTCTTTATCACAAACTCAGCCCCCTACAGATAGTCCTTTAACTTGTCTACCACTGCCCACTTTAAGGCTAGGAACTCCAACTTGTGGGTAGGATAGTTCTTTTCTGAAGGCATAAGGCTCCGGCTCACAT
This sequence comes from Leptobrachium leishanense, assembly GCA_009667805.1. Lineage (NCBI taxonomy): Eukaryota > Metazoa > Chordata > Amphibia > Anura > Megophryidae > Leptobrachium > Leptobrachium leishanense. The sequence goes on along the minus strand of CM019063.1, from coordinate 417,586,500 downwards.
ACGCTACAGGCCTCAGCAATCCACCATACTCTTGAAACAGGACTCCTCCTAGACCTTCTCTGCTGGCATCCACATGTAGCTCGTACGGCTTGTGAGGGTCCGCACAGGTCAAGACAGGAGCTCGAGTTAAACTCTCTTTCAGCTTCGTAAAAGCACCTTCGCATTGACTGGTCCATTCTCCCTGGATGGACTCTCGAGCTTTCCTTGGCCCTGGAGCTGACGGATTTCGGTCAGAGACCTTGTGGCCTTCTTCTGTGCTTTCCTTCTGTAGGAGCTTGTTCAGTGGTTGAGCTATTTTTGCGAATCCTCCTACAAATCTTCGATAATAAGAGCAGAACCCCAAGAAAGATCTAAGTTCAGTGCCGTTTCGGGGTCTAGGCCAAGAAGCTACGGCCTCCAACTTCCGAGGATCTGTTGAAACGCCTTCTGCTGAGACCACATGTCCCAGATACGTAACAGACGGTAAACAGAATTGACATTTCTCCAGAGATACTTTCAATCCCTCTTCATGGAGCCTCTTCAAGACCTTCTCCAAACGTTGTTCATGTTCTTCCAGAGTCTTCCCGAACACAATTATGTCATCCAGGTACATTAATACTTCGATCAGATTCATGTCCCGACTGTCTTCTCCATTAACCGTTGGAACGTGGCTGGAGCCCCCGTAAGGCCTTGAGGCAGTCTGTTGAATTCGAAGAACCCCAATGGGCAGATGAACGCAGTTTTCTCTTTGTCTTCAGGATGCATTGGTATCTGGTGATACCCACTTCGCAGGTCTAGTACACTAAACCATTTTGCTCCAGACAAACACTGTAAGGCATCTTCTATCCGAGGAGTAGCATATTGATCTGGGATGGTTCTCCGATTCAGCGTGCGATAGTCTATGCATAGGCGGACAGAACCATTCTTCTTCCGGACCTTTACTATTGAGATGCATATGGGCTCCTGGACTCTTGGATCACCTTGGTTCTTTGCAGTTCATTCAGCTGTTCTCGTAGATCATCCAAGTCTCCCAGCGGAACTCGTCTTGACCTTTCACGAAACGGCTTGTCCTCTTGTAATCGAATGCGGTGCTCAGTACTTTTAGCTAGGCCTACGTCGAACTCATCTTTCGAGAACAAGTCTCTCCACTTTAGAACTTGGGACTGAAGACGTTTCTTCCATTCAGGTGAAATGGGAGCGTCCTTGGGGTAGAATCTTTCATCTGGAATCTCTTTATCCACTCCCCCTCCTAAATCGGTAGGAGAGAGGGGCGTAACGGACGCTACTTGCCCGATAGGCATTCGTGCTTTTAAGGACTACTGGAGAATCAGACACATTGCACACACTGACTGAGACTCTTCCTCGTGTTCTTTTCAAAGCTTTAGTGGAGATTATTTCAGGGATTACTTCTACTCCGGCTTCACTCCCATGATTAAAATCGGTTTCCAGTACTACATAGGGCCCTGGTTGCGATCCGTTCAACTTGACTGAAGCCCGGAAACTCGTTACTTCTCCTGCTTGCAGAACCTTCTCTGTTCCTTCCAATCTCCACAGGCGCCCCACTTCAGCAGGTGCCTTCTGTTCTTCGACCATTCTCTGATAGACTGGACGTAACATTGGGTGTACTCCTTTTAGTAGAACCTTCTTCCAGTACGATAGGTGTCAGGAGACGTCGCACCAAATCGGTATTCGTCCCCACTATCATGGAACTCCTGTTTGCCCCTGAAGGCCGAGGACACACAATGGCCAATGCATCACAACCTCCGGACTGTCCAATGACTTCGGATCCGATCTCCAACTTCACCTGTAGATACCCGTCATAGGGGAGTTTCTCAGTTCCGATACCCCAGATTTCCAGATCCTTCAATTTCTGTAGAGGTATGTGCTTAAAGTGTCTCTCATAGAAATCTCTGTAAATCAATGTCACTTGAGCCCCTGAGTCCAACAGAGCTTTAGTGTAGACTCCCTCCACTTGGATTGGCACAATAGGGGAAGGACCTATCAGCTGGTCAGGAAACTTGGTGGTGGCAACAGGACATTTAGACCCAGTTTGTTGTACCCTGGCCTTCTTCTTGGCCCGTGCAGGTTTTGGGTGTGCATTGCTTCCCCATGACGTAGGACCAGATGCTAAGGGAGTGACTCTTTCAGTCCTGGCAGGCTCGGCAGTTGGCCAGACTTTGGGCCCTCTCAGTCCTGGCTTGATTTTTGGAGCGGGTTTCAGCCTTCGGGCACCTAGGTTGCTCCTTCACTTGTGCCCTCTGGCGTTTCCCGCCGGTGAGGTAGATAACAGCCCTTCCAAGGCTTTCAAGAACTCCTCAACTCTATTTCCTTCAGGCTTTTGGCTTTTGCATTGTGCGCGGAAGTGGCCCATTTCTCCACAACTGAAACATCTCTTCTTTGAAAGCGGAGACGCAGTTGCCTGCTGTGATTCGGTTGAAGGACCCTGGCTAGATGCCACAGCAACTCCGGTTGTCTGCATGTCTGTAAGGAACTTCTGCATCTCTGTCTGTGTCTCTGTCACCTTCAACAATACTCGGCACAGTTCCGCGTGCGCCTGTTGCAATTCAGCTTGAGCTTCTTGTACCTTCTTAACAGTTTTGTGCAACTCACCATGTGCAGAGAGGTTTAATTCTTTGACAGCCTTCTCTGTGGATTTAAAAGCGATCAGATGCTCTTGTTCGTCCACGTCGGATCCATAGGTATCCAACGAGTCACTTTCAGGCTGCAAACATTCGTTATGCCTCACAGGTTGCGCGTAAGCTCTTTCTCCTCTCCTGAAGGATTTTTCTTCCAGTAAAGCCTCCTCCTCTCTGACAGCTCGGATCAGTTCCAGGTACTTCAGTTCTTGATTACCTTTCCTGCTTCTCAGCTGCAGCATCACTGGATCTAGAGGTTGAGCGCCCCTCAGGATCTGTTTTATTCGGATCTTATCTACTTCGGCCGGTTCGGCCCCTTTCTTGAGGAGTATCTGGTGCAGAATCTTATCTAGGCGCCTCGTATATTCGGTCATTCTCTCACCTTTCCGCTGGTAGGTGTGTTCATACTGATACACGAGCTCTGCAGCCTTTTCCGTTTGCCCAAAAACTTCCTCCAGAACATTTAGATAATCTAAAGCAGTGCAGTCTTTCTTACTCAATTTTAGGTTTCTTACAGCCTCTGACGCAGGTCCCTTTAAGCTCTCAGTAATCCTTTGCTTTTTCTGTGCTTCAGGGACGTCCCACTCATCCAGAGCCTGCATCGCCTGTTCCACCCATTCTTCGAAGGTCTCTTCTCCCGCCGGAGTTGGTACGTTTCCTGTAAAATTTCTCAACCGTCGATAACCAAAGTTAGTGTGCAGAGGGCTTGTTCTCTGACATTTAGCCAGCAAATCTCCAATAGCCACTATAAATTCAGGCCCGATCATGGCCAACGGACTGGGCGCGGGAACACTCGCGGATTCGCCACTTGGCGCACTTGGCTGAATCAGTTGGACTTCCACCTCATCGGTCAGCTTCACGCTTGCGCCCTGAAAACACACTGGAACACCCTTTCTCCACTCAAAAAGAACATACGTGTGAGAGGTATCTGGGTTCTCTTTAATGTCCAGGATTAACCCCCGATGATCTGGTGTCAGTGCGGCCACGGCCTGGCGAATCTGATCTTCGGTCCAAGTGTCTGCAGGAATATCCATGACTAAACACAATTCTAACTGACTACTGTGCTCCTCACACTAATTGGCAGCAGTGTCTGGATCCATATTTAACCCTTTAAATGCGTTTTTTCCAGAGACTGGATCCCGGACGAGCCCCCACGTGTAGCGCTCACTCCCGGAGGAGCCGCTGAATTTGAACCTCGGGTCAGTCTCCCCGCACTAGGGAATAAATATACTCCAGCACCGTCGTGGATTTTATAAATTATATAGTTTACTGAATAAACGGGCATATAATGAGTAACACGGTATATGTATATATTTTTACAGTACTTCGTAATACGAAAAACAAGCAGCGTAAAAGGAAAAATACAGCACTTCATAATGTGAGAAACGCGCAGCGGAAAAGGAAAAATACAGCACTTCGTAATGCGAGAAACGCGCAGCGGAAAAGGAAAAAAAGTATTTTTAACCCCTTAGTGGTTGGAGTGTGAGTCTCATACAGGTTATGTCCCAAGGAATGTATGTGTATGCGTGTATTGGTACCCGGGTACAATATTCAGCTGGCCAGTGAATTATTTATTTAGGAGGTATCTTCGACTAGTCACGTTGGGGCCCTGTAGGTTTTGGAACAAACTGTAGTGTGCTTTAGTATTTCACCGTGGCCTGGAAGGCCTCTCACCCATCCGCCAGATACTCGGTGCTCCGCTCGACCCAGGACGTCTCTCCGCTCGATTTTGACTGGGGTTCTCTGTCACCGGATCCGCTGTCTTGCTCCTCTGTATCGGCCACAAGATGTCCAGCTCACCGCCTGCACTCCCTGTTAAATCGTCTGCGGTTCTCCTCACTCGGGGTCCTTCAGCTTACTCTGTCTCAGCGTGGGTTACTGGGTCTTCATTAAATAGGAAGGAAAAACCCGATCTCTAGCTCCGCTAGGCTGCACCTGCGCTCTGGCCTGGTCGAGATCACTTTCTGCTACACTGCGTCTTGCTCCTCTCACTCCTCGTGCGCTGTGCCAGCTCTTTCCACGAGGCTGCGGATATCAGTGTCTCTCTCCCACCCACTTCCTGTTCCCGCCCACAAAGCATGCTGGAAAATGTAGTCCCAATGTTCAGTGTCTTACATCGCGCTTGTCTCCCTCCGGTGGCCAAAAACAAGTACTACAACGACAGGGAATTTAAAACCAGCGCTACAGTAGATTTGTGTGTCATCAGCATAGAGGTGATATTGGAATCCATAGGAAGAGATGAGGTTGTCCAAAGAGGCGGTATAGATTGAGAAGAGTAGGGGACCTAGAACAGAGCCTTGCGGTACCCCAACTGAAAGAGGAACTTGTGGTGAAGAGACACCATGGAAGGAGACACTGAAGGAGCGAAAACAGAGACCGGAAGAGGACAAGGAGAGAGTGATGTCACTGAGGCTAAGTTGACGCAGCGTGAGGAGCAGGAGAGGGTGATCACCAGTGTTGAATGCAGCGGATAGGTAAAGAAGAATAAGGAGGGAGAAGTGACCTTTGGTTTCAGCGGCAGTTAAATCATTAGTCACCTTGGTCAAAGCAGTCTCAGTAGATTGTTGGGAGCGAAAGCTGGACTTGTGCGGATCAAGTAGCGAGTTAGCAGCAAGAAAACTGGTGAGTTGGTTATAGACCAGACGTTCTAAGATTTTGGAGGCAAAGGGGAGCAGAGAGATGGGACAGTAGTTCAAGAGGGAGGTGATCAAAGCACATTTGAATACAGAGGAGAATATTCCAGAGGAGAGGAAGAGGTTAAAAATATGAGTCAAAGCAGGGACAGTAACTGGTAGGACAGGCCGAATAAGGTGTGAGGGGATAGGATCAAGTGGACAGGTGGTCGGGCAGGAGGACATAAGAAGTTCTGTTACATCCTCCTCCGAGACTGTAGAAAAGGAAGACATAGTAGAAGAGGGGGCAGGGAGTGAGGGAGTCAGTGATGTAGAATGGTTAAAGGAGTAGGGCATTGAATGCAGCAGCATTGTTTTATATATAAAAGCATATATTGCCTCTGCTGTAGAACAGGAAAAAAAAATTTTGCATTTACTTTTTATTAAATTTTTATTTTTACACATTACATGGTCATGTTTGGTATCATAGTAAAGACTAGACTCTGACCTTTCCAATGACACCTCACTTAACCTTGTGTGCTGTACAATTCAGGGATGCAGGTTTCATAGTCCCCTTGTCCCTCCTCACTGCAGCACCAAGGTCTAGGTTTTGAATTAAACAATGCATTGCTTCACCAGATCCATACTTGCTGGCAGTATGGTAAATGAGGTGAGTTAGTGCAGCATCACTGTTCACTTTATAATTGTAAACTGAATAAAAGTGCTGTGTTAAAAAAATGAGAAAAATAGATATTTTTTATTTTTACATAATTCTAACCTGGTTATATCACTGGAAATGCTATAAGCTGACCTTTCCAATGATACCTTGTATGTCCCTCCAGTCCTTAGGGCTCCAGAGATACAGTGGTCTAAATTATTGCAAATTGTAAAAAAAAAAAAAAAAAAATTACCATTGCACATGCCTACTCTGCCTAATGGTAAATCCGGCCCTGCCTGCATCGTGATCTGGTGCTAAACTGTGAGCATCCCCTCTATGCAGTCCATAGGACTCCATTGAGGCAGATGCTGCTGGTCACATGACCTGCCGGATCACGCCGTAGTGATCCGCAGAGGGAGACTTTTCCCCAGTGTCTCCCTGCTCCCAGCGGACAGAGGAGGCGGTTGTAGCTGCCGTTCCCGCTGCGGAAAGAAATGGTGAGTATTTGATTAATTTGGGGGGATTTTTGGCTGGTGCTGACAGATTCTGTAGCAGCGGAATCCGTTAGCACCATGTCCTGGCTGTGGTTAACTGTCGGGTTACCCACAGCCGGACAATAATTAGCATTAGTGCCTTGTAATACTAACGCTGATTAACACTTTGTGCTTGTCAGGATTCCTCCCTTACTGGCGGTATAACCCCTGTAGCGGTGCCTCCTGCGGGTACCCGAGAGGTGATCGTACGGCATGGCAAGGCGTTGGCGCTGCCACGTGTCGACGCGCAGGCCGGAGTCTCCTTCGTCGCCGGAGAAGACCTTCCGCGCATGCGCATGGTCCCGAGCGGCCTTATGGGCACAGAAAGATGCCGGCGCAGACGGATGACGTCGGCGCTATCCCCGGCTGCCTAAATGAGACACCCTATAAAAGAATCCTCAGTGGGGTAAGTCGAGGCTCTAATATTTTGTATGATTACTGAGCTAATTTCCTTCCTTATTACCTGCGATTGCTTATATGCTGATTGATTCCCCTTGTTGACGACCTTATTGCCTGGATACGACTTACGCACCGAACTCTGCCTGCCTCACGACCTTATTGACTGAATACGACTACGTACCGAACTCTGCCTGCCTCACGACCTTATTGCCTGGATACCACTTACGCACCGAACTCTGCCTGCCTCACGACCTTATTGCCTGGAAACGACTTATGCATAGAAATCCTTCGGGCCCATGACCTAGGCCACTACATCGACCATTTCTAACGGGGTAACTATTAAAAGACATACTTACTATCAAGTCGCCTGGTATAACATCTACGAGTACCACCTGATCTACTACGAACCTGACGCCACTGGTACCAGCAGACAGGCAGCGTTGTATATCGTTCCTCCTGACTCTGATACTCACTACGTACAGGCAAGATTGCTACATAGTGGTTCCTCTTATACTTATTATCATATAAGAAACTCTTTTCTGGTCGATTCCTGACAGTGCTCCCCATGTTAAGTATAGGGAGCGCAAAGTACAGTAAGCTTGCGCTGAAAAGTACAAGATCCAAATCGCTAACGGGTTTTTCAACCCGTTAGAGTCTGGATTGTAATATGGTGGGCCCGCGCTAGGACCACCAATGCTAACGTTAGCGCTCAGCTCACCTGTGTGAGTGTTAACATTAGCGTGAAGAATGTAATAGTGCCCTAAGAAAGGTGAATTGCTCAACCTGTTCATTTAAATTGAAGCCACCAGAACAAAGTTTAGTGGACTGAGCAGAGCTTTAAAACATATAAAGGAGTATTTATTATACATGAAACTAGTCATAATAATCAGTTTTTCCTTGGGCGCAAGGTACCCCACCTTTTTTCCCAGAAAAAAAAGCACTGGTGAAAAGGAATAGGGAAGTATGATGTATGATTAGTCATAAGGATGAAAGCCAAGACACACAATACTTTACACAATACTATACTGAAAATGAAACTGGTAAATATTTAGACAAAGCATACACAATGCATATCAAGCAAAACAGTAGTGGCCCTTTTTTTACACTTGAGAAAAAGAATTGGAGCAAGGTAATTTTGCTTACCAGCCCCCTTTTACAGCACCTATTCCAGCCTTGGAATAAAACGGAAGCGCAGACAGATACTGGAAACAGCGTCGTGTAGGACCGCAGGTGTCGACTCCTGCGGGATCAGCGTGTCCCTGCTACAAGCTTTGAATGAGCTGCAATAAAACCATGGAGGCACACTGGGTACTATTTGGTCCCAGTCTCTTTGCTTTCGGGACTGATTTTTGATTCTCCTTTATACTGTGTTAAGTGATTTTCTAAAAGCAAAATCAAGTAACACCAGGTTCTAGAAGTTGGTATTTCTTTGTGAAATGCTATCTCCAAAATAGAAAAAACAGCTTACTTACAATAGCTCATTCGTCTACTCGTACTAGAAGGTGTAGGAGACACTCATTTGCAGTATGGATGTGCCATGATTGAGCCACAAACAAAACATGAAGCAAGGTCGCAATATCAACTCCAGACGATCATTAGTGGATGGGGGGGCAGTCCCGCAGAGATGGTCTACACTAGGGATGAGCTGTTCGGGTTCGGAGTTCGACCCGAACTTTGGCAGTTCGAAAGTTCGCGAATTTCGAACTTTTTGGGTGTGTTCGGTTCGAGTTCGAAAAAAAAAAAAAATTTTGAATAAAGTATAGAAAATGCTTAAAAAAAAAAAAAAAAATCTAGAAAGAGACTCTTTACTGCAGAATATTATGAGCAACGGTTTATTAGATATTAAAAACTAATGTGTACGTGGAAAGATTATCAACTCTAAATGACCTCTGTTCACAAACGGGCATAACACCAGGTGTTTTTAGTCTGGTAATCAATTTGATACAGTGTACAATATACTGAGGGTGGGGTGGTGTCTGCTTCTGATTGAGATTTGAGAATTAATTTTCCTAAAACATCCTAATATGCTGCATTTAACCCTTTCGCTGCTGAGGCTTTTCACACCTCTGTGCTGAGGTCATTTTTACCGCTTTCGCTCATCATGTTTAACCGCGTTTTGTAGCCATATTTTGATATATGACCCAGACATATTATATATCGTTCTTTCCGGCAGACTTGGCAGATTCATAATATGTCATTATTATATGTATACGTTATGTCATGTCTGTATATTATAACAAAAAATGCAATAAAATTAGAATTTTCAATAATTTATTATGTGTAAAGTGTTTTTTTTTCACATTTTAACATGCGATCGTTTGCGGTTATATTTTGTATGGGGTGCGCTTGTTAAAAAAATTAGAAATGGGGTCTCGTTACATTTTTGTTTTGGGGAAAATTTTGCTTTTTTTAACAAACGCACCGCATACAAAAATCGTTAGTGCAGCATTATTGTTCACATTATAATTGAAATGGGAACAATATTGCTGCATTAAAAAAAAAAAAACAAAAAAATATATATATTTTAAAAAAAAATAATTTTTTTTAAAAAAAAAAAAAACATTTTTCATGCTCATGTTTAGTATCCTTGGAAAGGCCATGCTCTGACCGATCCAACGATATCAAACATTAACCCCTAGCTGCCACGGATCGGGAGATAGGGGGTTCATTGGAACCCCCTATCTCCACCATTGGTGGCAGCTGGGGGTTAACTCCAGGACTGGCGTCATCGTGCTATGCACGATGACGCCAGTCCTCAGGGGGAGTTCCTGGAGGCTTGGTAGACATCCAAGATGTCGGCCAGCTCCAGGAGAGGATCACGATCCGGCGCTTTTCAGTGCCGATTCGTGATCCGGCTCCCCAGGGGTTAATCACAGCCACCATTTGGAAGGGCAGGCTGTGCCCTTCCAAACGGTGCCTGGATTAACCCTCTGCCCCCCGGCGATCGGGAGGGAGAGAGATCCGAAGGACCTCCTCCCCTCCCTTTCAGGCGCTTCATCCGTACATGCGGGGGGGCACCTGAATTAGATGTCATCGCGCCGCTGCAATGACATCTAATTTGCTCCGCCGGGGTCCCGGAGTGCTGGGCTGACATCCAAGATGTCAGCCCGCACCGGGGGGCACAGCAATCTGCCGGCATCCGGCGGATTGCTGCCTCCTGTGCATGGACGCAATCAGCGTGTCCATAGCACAGGAGAACCACTTGGCTGGACGCGCTGAGCGCAGCCATAGCAGCCAAGTGGTTAACTGGTGTTTGAAAATATTCTAAAGCAATGTTATTTTTCACCTCGGGATTAAACATTCACAGGGTTATTCAGAGAGCGGTGAAAAGCAAGAGAATAACTGGAGAAGTGAAAATTCTAGGTCAAAATAGCCAAACCAGAAAAATTCTCCCATTTAACTCACTTTCCAAATTGGCTATTTGGTCTAGATTGTTCTCTTCTCCTGCCAGTTCTCCTGGCTTTCACCTCTCTCTCGGGGTTGTTCAGAGAAAGGTGAAAACCAGGAGAATGGCAGGAAAAGAGAACAATCTGGACCAAATAGCCGATTTGGAAAGTTAGATAAGGCTAGGGTCAGACTAACGCATTTTTCGCAGCGATCGTCAAAAAGTGCGTACGAACGCATTGCCGTATTTTTTCACGGATTGTGCGAAAACGGTCATACGATGCGCATTTTTGTGCGTGATTTTTTACGGATCCAAACCAGGAAACTTTGGGTGTCTGGACGTTATGTTGGCCGGACATGAGCAGGGTCTGACGTCTCCAAATCCACACACGCCGCTAGTGGACGCAGCGCACTCTGTACGTCCGTACTAACGGTTCTGCGTTCTCGAACAAATGCGTTCATTTTCCACTTGCGTTGCGCAGCCGGACTTTCGTGCGACCGTACTTCGTATATTGGCTGTCTTTGCCTGTCATTTGCTGCTAGTGCGGCCGTGATTAAGTGCGCCTAAACGCACGTTAAAAATTCGCTAGTCTGACCCTAGCCTAAATGGGAGAATTTTTCTGGTTTGGCTATTTTGACCTAGAAATTTCCATTCTCCAGTCATTCTCCTGCTCTTCACCGCTCTCTGAATAACCCTGACAGGGTTATTCAGAGAAAGGTGAAACTCAGGAGAATGACTGGAGAATGGAAAATTCTTTGTCAAAATAGCCAAACCAGAAAAATTCTCCCATTTATCTCACCTTCCAAATCGGCTATTTGGTCTAGAATTTTCCATTCTCCTGCTTTTCACCGCCAAAAAAAATCAGTAAACATTTTCTGCGTGTCCGAAAATGTCTCCTCTTTTCATACAGACTGCCGCCCCAAGCAGTTGTTTATGGATAGATTAAAGGAAAAGCATTTACCGTCATTTGAAATGTCATTTTTTGGTTTTTACATATTTCTATACATCCTAGAAATCCGCCACTTCACGGGCAGGTTATGGGGACCTCCTAGGCACGATATTTGAAGGAATTTTTCATTTTTATTTTTAACCCTTATTTCATGGAAAACTCACTGTCCCTTTAACCACTTCAATGCTGAGGACGCGCTCAGCGCGTCCTCAGCATTACCGCTGGTATGCGGAGGACGCGCTGAGCGCGTCCTCCCATTGGGGTCAGCGTTCGGCCGGGTTCCGGACGATCGCTGGCCCCCCCGGTGCGGGCTGACATCCTCGATGTCAGCCCGGCATCCGGGACCGCAGCCGCCGGAATTAGGTGTCATCGCGCGGCAGCGCGATGACACCTAATTCAGGCGCCCCCCCGCATGTGCGGAGGAGGCGCCTGAAAGGGAGGGGGAGGTCCTTCGGACCTCTCTCCCTCCCGATCGGCGGCTCTGCGGGGGTTAACCCAGGCATCATTTGGAAGGGCACAGCCTGCCCTTCCAAATGGTGCCTGGCATTAACCCCTGGGTAGCTGGATCGCGAATCGGCGCTGAAAAGCGCCGGTTCGTGATCCTTTCCCGGAGCTGGCCGACATCTTGGATGTCGGCCAAGCCTCCGGGAACTCCCCCTGAGGACTGGCGTCATCGTGCATAGCACGATGACGCCAGTCCTGGACTTAACCCCTAACTGCCACCAACGGTGGAGATAGGGAATTCCAATGAACTCCCTATCTCCCGATCCGTGGCAGCTAGGGGTTAAAGTTTGGTATGGTTGGATCGGCCAGAGAATGTCCGTTCCAACGATACCAAACACTACGGTGAAACATTTTGTCAACAAAAAAAAAAAATTTTTAAAAAAATTATAAAAAAATAAAAAATAAACACTTTTTTTAATTTTTTTTGGTTTGTTAATGCAGCAATATTGTTCCCATTTCAATTATAATGTGAACAATGATGCTGCACTAACGATTTTTGTATGCGGTGCGTTTGTTAAAAATAGTGTAATTTTCCCCAAAAAAAAAATGTAACGAGACCCCATCTCTAATTTTTTTAACAAGCGCACCCCATATAAAATATAACCGCAATTGCTCGCATGTTAAAATGTGAAAAAAAACACTTTACACATTGTAAATTATTGAAAATACATATTTTATTGCATTTTTTGTTATAATATACAGACATGACATAACGTATACATATAATAATGACATATTATGAATCTACCGAGTCTGACGGAAAGAACGATATATAATATGTCTGGGTCATATACTAAAATAAGCCTTCAAAACACGTTTAAACATGATGAGCAAAACCGGTAAAAATGACCTCAGCACAGGGGCGGGAAAAGCCTCAGCAGCGAAAGGGTTAAAAACATTTTTTTTAAAACTTTTTGTCCTGGTTTCCTGTCCCCCCAGGGCACTTCTGTCAGGTTTCACACTCTTTGGTAGATAATGACTCTAGTGTCTGTTAGATCAATGAGTTTGATATGATAGCAAATGACTATAAATTCTGACACCGGTGTAGAACCAGGGCCAGATTTACATCTCAGGAGCTTGTAGGCACAGAAATCTAGGACCCCCAACACACACACATGCTCCCAGCCCAACATGCATGCTGCTTGCTCCTCCAATATAGACACAAAGCAGGCTGCCAGCCCCCATACACACTGCCAGCCCATTTTACAGCCACACAAACATGATGCCTCATCCTATTCCCTCCCTCCGTCCTCCCCCTTACACAAGCAGAGAACTGATTCCTGCATTTGAGTCTGACTGTTTCAGGGATCCCATGTCTCCAGGAGGTCCCGGGAGTCTCCCTGAAGTGAATGTGGGCTCCTTGATGCCCACAAACCCTTCTGAAATGCATGGTTTTGGGAAAGGTGGGACCCCTAGTGATGAGAGGCAGGCCAGGCACCAAGCACCTCCTGGCATTTGCAGCACCCATTATTGAGCCGGTTAGTGAATATACTTCCATCTGCCAGTTTATTGATTAAACTGGCAAAGGAAAGCAGATTTTTTTTTTTTTTTTTTAGAAAGGATTTTACCAGGAAGGATACATTAAGATTTCTCTTGTTTTCAAGTATGTCCTGGGTGGTGAGTATGTACCGTTAGGTGTCTTGCCCAAGGACACTTACTGGAGAGGTTGCTCGCTGGGATTGAACCCATGACTCCACAGGCTCTCTCCATGCAGAGCAGTGACATTACCTCTACTCCACCCACCCGGTTCACTCACCGGCTCAACACGTACGCCTTCTTTGCCGACAACAGAAGAAGAGAAAGCGGTGCTGTGATGGTGGAGAGCAACCAGAGCATCCGGAGTTTGCACAGTGGTGCCAGGGGGTACTGTATCCAGACAGCAGGGCCACATTCCTCCAAAATTCCCATACTACGTGTCCTTATGCAGAGAAAAATAAACATCCCCATACTGTGTGCCCTTATAAAACGAAATATCAGAAAATCCCTATAATGTGCATTCTTATGCAGAGAAACTCCCCAAATCCCCATAATGTGTGCCTTTTTATATGGAGAAAAAAACAAATCCTCATAATGTTTGTCCTTTTCAGAGAAAACCCCAAATCCTGATAATGTGTGTCCTTATACAGTGAAATACGTGGAAACCCCATAAGTTATTTGTTCAGGTTGGGATGTCTCCGGTCTCATCCTCCCTTGCACCTGATCACAGGATCATGCCAAGCTGCAGAGGGGGAGCAACCTGCCTTCACGCTGGAGCAAACGACCTGTCGCGCTGTCCTACTGCTCCAAGCCTGGAGCGAACTTGCTCAGTCACGGAGTCAGCTCTCTGCACTAACGGTCCTGACTCCCTGAGCAAAGACCAGGCATTAAGATTTTTTTGTGCCCTCCTCTCTGGTGACGTAAGGCAGCAGCCTGTGCTGCCTGATAGGAGGCGCCAGACCTGTCTCTAATCTGTAGGTTTCCAGAGAAGGTCTAAATGATTCTAAATTGACTTTTTTTTACACAGCAAGGCAGCCATTAGTGGTAGGAGCCTGTAGACACATGTATACTTTGCCTATTTATAAATCTAGCCCTGTGCAGGACAATATTGCAGTGCTAACCTACAGGCAATGTTTCTCTATGCATGCCAACAGTTTGCGAAATTAAAGGGTCCATTTTCACTCTATCTCACCGTAATCTTCCACTACCTAATCCTCCAATCTGAATCTTAGAGTATGGTAGTCTAACTAATGCCTCGACTAGCTATCCCCCACATTACATAACCCATATGTCAAGGCAGCCCACTCATCTGGCCTTCTCCGATCTACGTTTGTCCTGTCCTTGGCCCTTGTCTTCAACCTAAATGACATGTTGCACAGCTTGAGTTGGGCTCCCAGCATGGTTCCTTGGCCCTAGGTTGGACTTTCAGTGAGATCCACACTTGGCAGGCTCCTCTTGTCCAGCATTGCACCTAGCCTCCACCTATACCACTGCTCAGTGGCTCATCTTCACCCCAGTATGTGCTTCTGCCCATCAGGAGGTTGAACTCTTGCTTTGAGTATGAAGCATGCACAACCCGGTCCTGTTCTTAAAAGTACAGGTACCATTAACGATGACCTCAAATATGCTAATCCAAATTAGGGGCATGTTTACTAAGGATTTCCATATGAATATTCATTCAAGCTATGTGTCCTTTGCAAGTTAGTTGTGTGCACTCTGTATTTTATTTTCTGTTGCCGATGATTGCTCGTTCCTTGAACGCACTGATTGTTGTCTGCCCTTGACCTTTGACTTGTCCACCAGTACGCGTCTACTAGGTCCTCGAGTACTTGGTTTCCTTGATTTACTTATCTCCTATGCAACACTCCATGACACTTTGTAAGACCAACATATGATAATTGTTTGATAGGCTGATGTAGTCCAGCAAACTTTATCAAAATTGGTCGAGATCTCATTCCTGCAGCTCTCTCATTGTCCTATTTAAAAGAGAGTCCAATGAATTTAGCCAGAGGAAAGCTCTGACCTGTGTAAGCTGTGACTCATGTGTGACCTGAAGCCTGAAAATATGTGGAAGTTGTCTAATAAAACATGTAATGAAAAGAAAAAGCAGACATTGTGTAACTTTGTACATACTGTATATATATTTATGGTGTTTTTAGACTTTAGCTTCTTCATTATCAGTGTTTGCAGATCCCTTTTCCTTAAATGCAAGAATACAACAAAATAATCTATAATGAGGCAATATTGTGTGTTAAATACAGAAAGAGGAAGTTCATTTTTTTCTTTTTTTTTCTTTTAAAAAAGTAAACCATGTTATATGTTGAAAGGTTTGATTCACTTCCAGCATGCATCGCCCATTTATCCCAAAAGGCATAGAATGTAGTTGGTTGTTTGCTGTAACTATTGAGTATTTTAAACTGAGAGCTGAGAGCAATCATTTCTTCGTCAAATTAAGTCATGTATTTAAAGAAAGAACGTTTACTTACTTTCTGCTGTGTATAAACACCCGAAATTATGTTTATACAGGAAAATGATCATGCTGTCTCAGGCAAACGTACAAAGAACATCTACTTTTTGTTAGGGATGAAACACCTAATCCCTAACCTTTGGACTGAATACATATTTATGCTGATAATTAGTTAATGGAGGTTGAATAGTTATTATTGATTGATTTTAGAGAACGGAAATATGAATTGTGGCATGCATAGCACCAGTATTGAATGAACAAGAAGTTGAGGGCATTATAACATTATTCTCGCTAAAACGGGGACGTTAAGGAGGAAAACCTGTGCCTGCAGGTTTCTCCTTAGCGTTCCCGTTTTAGCTCCATAGAAACATAGAAAAATGTCGGCAGATAAGAAACTTTCGGCCCATCTAGTCTGCCCAATTACATGGATACTTTACCTGGATTTATCTTTTGTTTAGGATAGCCTTATGCCTATCCCATGCTTGCTTAAATTCAATTACTGTTTTGGACTCTACCACTTCAACTGGAAGACTGTTCTATGTATCCACCACCCTCTCAGTAAAATGCTTCCTGATGTTACTTTTAAACCTTTGCCCCTCTAATCTAAAGACTATGTCCGCTTGTTTTGCTACTTTGTTTCCGTTTAAATCTACTCACTTCCTCTATCTTGTGGATTCCTTTTACGTATTTAAATGTTTCTATCATATCTCCTCTGTCTCGTCTTTTTTCCAAGCTGTACATGTTAAGATCATTAAGCTTTTCCTGGTAACTTTTCTCCTTCAAGCCGTACACCATTTTAGTAGCCCTTCTCTGAACTCTCTCTAAGATGTCTATATCCTTCTGGAGATACGGTCTCCAGTACTGCACACAGTACTCCAAGTGAGGTCTCACCAGTGCTCTGTACAGTGGCATGAGCACTTCCCTTTTCCTACTGCTAATACCTCTCCCTACACAACCAAGCATTCTGCTAGCATGTCCTGCTGCTCTATTACATTGACTACTTACCCTTAGATCCTCTGAAATAATGACCCCTAAATCCCTTTCCTCAGATGTTGAGGTTAGGACTGTTGGAGATACAACAGCATATATTATACTATGGACTGCAGGTGGCGCTGTTAGTACAGGTTAAATGTGTTCTAAACTCGTTGGTATATGTTCACAGGAAATAAGTCTCTATTGTCTCTGCTTTACTTCCTTCTTCCTTTCTAGCTGTGTGATGATGAAGCATCCTGATATATATCCAGTGACTAATCTGTTATAAGTTGTTTTATTGCTATATGCACAAAGTAAAGTTCTCTACTGCAGATTCACAAGACTCCAGTGCCTCTTTCATACATAACCAACAGGTTATGGGCCCAGACACTGAAAACGAAACTACAAATCAGTAAGTGCTGCAGCTATCATCCAAATACCTGCTGTGTGTGAGGAAAGGAGCTGCATCCAATATACTGAAAGATGGCAAGTGGCTCAGATGTGAAATATGCAATAGCAAAGCTAAACAATACCAATTATCAGCTGTGGAAGTT
This sequence comes from Leptobrachium leishanense, assembly GCA_009667805.1. NCBI lineage: Eukaryota > Metazoa > Chordata > Amphibia > Anura > Megophryidae > Leptobrachium > Leptobrachium leishanense. The sequence goes on along the minus strand of CM019063.1, from coordinate 417,569,376 downwards.
TAAGCTGGAAATGCTGTTATCCAAAGATGATCTGTGGCAGGTGCTGGATACAATCAGACCCACTGACAAAACAGAAGAATGGGACAAAAGAAACAGGCAAGCAAAAGCAGTTATAAGCCTGTTATATGGATTAGTTGATCATCCTCCACTAAGAAAAGAAAACACAGCTAAAGGTATGTGGACTGCGCTACAGAAACTGCACGAGCGTTCAAACTTAAACAGTAAACTATATCTGCTACGTAAACTGTATAAGATGAGGCTGGAAAAAGGCCAGGAAATGTGTGAACATGTGAACGCTATGCTGGAAATTGTGGAGCAATTACGTGCAATTGGAGAAGAAATAAAAGACAATCATGTAGTGGCATTACTATTATGCAGCCTTCCAGAATCATATAGTGCCCTGATAAACGCTCTAGAAACCAGACCAGAGGAAGAACTAACACTGGAATATGCTAAAGGGAAATTAATTGATGAATACAACAGAAAGAAGGAAAATATACGTGGTGAAGAGAATGACAAAACAGAAGTAGCTCTAAAGGTGAATGAAAACACAAAACAAAGAGACCAGAGTGTGTTTTCGCTGCAAAAGGACAGGTCATTTGAAATATAATTGTTCAATCTGGAAAGCAGAACAGCGAAGGAGAGAGACATTCACAAAAGAAAGAGCTAAAGCAGCCACACAGGAAAGCAAAGACACAGCGTGGAGTGCAAGTTTTAAAGTAACTCAGAATACTACCCCGCATGGATGGTACATTGACTCAGGAGCAACAAGTCACATGACCAGTGATGAGACCTTCTTCACAGAAATTAATTTTAATACAAAAGACAAAGTCTTCCTAGCAAATGGGAAAAGTATTACATCAGAAGGTAAAGGTCAAGGATTTCTGAACTGCATCACACCATCAGGAGGTAACCGAAGCATCCTTGTAAAGAACGTTCTGTATGTTCCAAGTCTAGAAGGAAGCCTCCTATCAGTAAAAAACCTTGCTAACAATGGACTTACAGTACAATTCCGAGGTAATGAATGCACAATTCGAAACAGAAAAGAAATCGTTGCAAAAGGAAGGTTGAATGAACACCTATACAAAATCGTCACTGAACGTGTTCAAGTCAAAACAGTCACTCATAATCCACATGACAAGTGCATCCATCTATGGCACAGACGATTGGGGCATCGAAACTCAGAAGCTATAAAGGAACTTTCTAAGAGAGAATTATCAGAAGACATGATAATGATACCTTGTCCAAAGTTGATGAAGTGCACGTGTTGCATCAAAGCAAAGGCCACACGTACACCACTTCCACAAGCCAGTCAAAGAAAAACCACTAAACCCATGGAACTTATACACAGTGACGTGTGTGGACCAATGAAAACCCCGACACCCAGCGGCAACAAATATTTAATAACCTTCATTGATGACTATTCCAGGTACACAACGACATATCTGATGAAACACAAAAGTGAGACAACTGATAAACTTCAAGAATTTGTAGCGATGACTAGCAACAAATTTCAAAGGAAACCCGGAATAATACGCACGGACAATGGAGGGGAATATATGGGTAAAGAAGTGGAATCATATCTAAAGAAACATGGTATCATACACCAGACAACCGTACCGTACACTCCAGAACAAAACGGTGTAGCTGAAAGAAAAAAAAAATCGCACTCTTGTAGAAATGGCCAGATGCATGCTTTCAGATGCCAACCTACACAACAAGTACTGGGGAGAAGCAATAATGACTGCAACATATCTACAGAACAGACTACCATCTAAAGCTATTGAAAGAACCCCTTATGAAATGTGGAACAGATCAAAACCTAGTATAGGTCATATTAGAGTGTTTGGTTGCAAAGCATACGTTTACATTCCAAGTGAAAAACGCTCCAAGTGGGAGAACAGAGCCATAGAAGGCATTCTAATAGGCTACAGTGAACAAAGTAAGGGATACAGAATCCTTAATCCAAAGACCAACAAGGTCACAGTAAGCCGCAGTGTTTATTTTGATGAAAGCCAAACATCAGAAATAATGACTCCCGAAAAAAACACGAAGAAAAGGTGCCGATTGAAATAGCAAGAGATGCTGACCAAAAGGAAACTGTGCAGGAGTCAGACCAAGAAGTGGAACTCACAATTGATGACTTAACTGTTCACAATCCAGTAGAACCGACAGAACAACCAGAAATCAGAAGATCTACTCGGACAACAAAAGGGATCCCACCGCGCAAGCTGTCATACACTGTTAAGACACAGGAGACATTTGAACCAACATCTTGGGAAGACATAGATAAACTACCAAAAGGGGAAGCCAATCAGTGGAGAAAGGCGGCTGAAGAAGAACTAAAATCACTTCAGAAAAATGAAACCTGGACTCTCACAGAGCTCCCTCCCGGTCACAAAACTATAGGAAGTAAATGGATTTTTAAAGTGAAGTACGACGCAGAAGGAAACATTCACAGATACAAGGCAAGAGTAGTCGCCAAGGGATATTCCCAGAAATATGGAGAAGATTATGATGAAACATTTGCTCCAGTGGTAAAGCACACAACCATTAGAACATTCCTCAGCATTGCAGCTGAAAAACAAATGCAAGTGAAGCACCTGGATGTCAAAACAGCTTTTCTATATGGAGATATCAAAGAGGAACTCTACATGGAGCAGCCACCAGGGTTTAATACAGGACAGAACCTTGTGTGTAAACTGCAAAAGAGCATCTATGGTCTCAAACAAGCAGCAAGAATGTGGAATGAAAAAGTGAACGAAGTACTCACAACAGAAGGATTTTCAAGAAGTAACGCTGATCCATGCCTGTATTCAAAGAATCAAGACAACAAATGGATCTACCTACTAATTTATGTTGATGACATCATAATTTGTTTTGAACAAGAAGGGGATTATGATCAAATAACTAGCACATTGAAACAAAACTTTGAGATTAAAGAGCTTGGGAACATTGCTCACTATTTAGGAATCCAAATCGAGAAAGAAGAAGACGGAAGTTATCTTCTTCACCAAAGTCAGAAAATTACAGATATTCTAGCAGAGTTTCACATGCAAGATGCAAAAGAGGTGAAAACGCCTATGGAACCAGCTTATCAGAAAGACAATGGAATGGAAAACTTGTTACCTAACAATGAGAAGTACCGCAAAGCAATTGGAAAATTGTTATACATTGCAACTGTGACAAGACCAGACATTGCCGCAGCATTGAGTATACTCTGTAGAAAAGTTTCAACACCCTGTCAACGTGATTGGAATGCCGTAAAAAGGGTGATACAGTATCTAAAAGGAACAATTCATATGAAACTGCGACTGCCAGCAACACCCAATGCAAACTTAATTGGATATGTAGATACTGACTGGGCCGGAGATATCACAGACCGCAAATCTACTACTGGTTACATCTTCCAGTACGGAGAAGGAACCATCAGCTGGTCTAGTCGAAAACAAGCGACTGTTGCACTCTCTTCAACTGAAGCAGAATACATAGCAGCAGCACATGCATGTCAAGAAGCAATTTGGATTCGTCAACTTCTATTAGACATGGGACTGGATATGTCTAAACCGATACCCATCTTTGAAGACAACCAGGGATGTATAAAGTTGACACAATCAGAAAGGATCAACCCTAGAACCAAGCACATAGACGTAAAATATCATCTGCTCAGGGACACACAAGAGCAAGGACTTATCGATATTCAGTATTGCCCATCAGAAGAGATGACTGCAGATGCACTCACCAAACCGTTGCCAAAGGAATGTTATTGTTTTCTTCAAAAGAAGCTGAATGTTGTATGATTATGCACATGCTGTTGAGAAGGGGTGTTGGAGATACAACAGCATATATTATACTATGGACTGCAGGTGGCGCTGTTAGTACAGGTTAAATGTGTTCTAAACTCGTTGGTATATGTTCACAGGAAATAAGTCTCTATTGTCTCTGCTTTACTTCCTTCTTCCTTTCTAGCTGTGTGATGATGAAGCATCCTGATATATATCCAGTGACTAATCTGTTATAAGTTGTTTTATTGCTATATGCACAAAGTAAAGTTCTCTACTGCAGATTCACAAGACTCCAGTGCCTCTTTCATACATAACCAACAAGGACTGTATCAAATATTCTATATTCAGCACTTGGGTTTTTACGTCCCAGGTGCATTATCTTGCACTTATCCACATTAAAACTCAATTGCCACAGCTCCGACCATTTTTTTAGTTTACCTAAATCATTTGTCATTTGGCTGATCCCTCCAGGAACGTCAACCCTGTTGCAAATCTTTGTGTCATCAGCAAAAAGACATACTTTTCCATTAATACCTTCTGCAATATCACTAATAAAAATATTAAATAGAATGGGTCCAAGTACTGACCCCTGAGGTACCCCACTGGTAACAAGAACTTGCGCCGAATAAACTCCATTTACCACAACCCTCTGTTGCCTGTCACTCAGCCACTGCCTAATCCATTCAGCAATATTGGAATCCAAGCTCAAAGATTGCAATTTATTGATAAGCCTTCTATGCGGAACAGTATCAAAAGCCTTACTGAAATCTAAATAAGCAATGTCTACTGCACCACCCATGTCTATTATTTTTGTTACCCAATCAAAAAAATCAATAAGATTAGTTCGTCATGATCTCCCTGAGGTAAACCCATGTTGTTTCTGATCCTGTAATCTATGTGTTTTTAGATGTTCAACAATCCTTTCCTTTAACATGGTTTTCATTAATTTCCCCACTACTGACGTAAGACTAACTGGCCTATAGTTCCCAGATTCCTCCCTACTACCCTTCTTGTAAATGGGCACAACATTTGCTTATTTCCAGTCTTCTGGGACGACTCCCGTTAGCAAGGATTGGTTAAATAAATCTGTTAATGGTTTTGCTATTACATCACTGAGCTCTTTTAATAATTTAGGGTGGATCCCATCAGGCCCCATTGACTTATTTGTCTTTACTTTAGACAGCTGCTGTAGAACCTCCTCCTCTGTAAACGTCTATGTAAATGTCTCTTTAGTGTTCTCTCCTAACTGAGGTCCCTTTCCTTCTGCAAAGACTGAACAAAAATATTCATTGAGGCAGTCAGCGAGACTTTTATCCTCTTCTACATACCTTCGTTTTTAATCTAACTAATCCTTGTTTTACTTTTCTTTTCTCGTTTATGTATCTAAAAAATGTTTTGTCCCCCTTTTTTTACTGACTGAGCTATTTTCTCTTCTGCGTGTGCTTTGGAAGCTCTTATAAATTGCTTTGCCTCTTTCTGCCTAATCTTATAGGTTTGCTTATCTTCTTCACTTTGAGTTTTTTTATAATTATTGAATGCAGTCTTTTTGTTCTTCACTATTTTGGCCACTAGTATTATGGGGCAGGCGCTAATTCAGCAGCCTTCCCAGTAGCAGCGCTGAGCCAGAGGATACTTGAGGCAGCGCTAACGCGCCGCCCGAGCATTCCCTCCTGGAGCCTATAGGAGTCCATGGAGCCTTCGACTGCTGTGTCAAATGACCTGCATGATCTCGCCTCTCACGAAAACCTGCAGGTAGGCGGAGAGAGACTGGGGACTTTTCTTCCCCAATCTCACTCTGCTCCCGGCAGCCAGAAGCGGCAGATCGCAGAAGCAGAATCAGTTACCACCAGCTCCAAGCTGTGGTTAACATTTCAATTAACTGCAGCAAGGCGTAATTAGCATTAGGACTTTGTAATCCCAATGCTAATTAACTCTATGTCCTCTCCATGTTTAGTATAGGGATCGCAAAGTTCAGTAAGCTGTCGCAAACAAGCGCAATCTTTGATGCGCTAACGGGATTTTTAACTTGTTAACGTTTGGAATGTAACATCCGGAATGTAATATGGACAGGCAACGCTAGGGCCACTTAGCTGAACGCTAACACTAGGTTATGTGAGTGATAAGAATGCAATATAGCCCTAAATGGCGTTCGCAAACGATGCACGTTCACGTCTAATGCAAGTGACCCTGCGTGAACGAAAGTTCGTGCACGCATCCCATACTTAACATTGCGAGCGCAAATGCGTTCATGTGCTGGTATGCGGATGGTATTACAATTGATGCGCAAATTTTTACGAACGACGTTTGCGCGCATAATTTTAACGTCTTTTAGGAGCTGGTGGTAACTGCAAATCTGAACGTTCTGGCCGAAACCAAATACACCAGCAGGAAAAAAAAAAAAAATACAGCACAGTATAGTTACACAGTCTACACATACCCAAACAATAAAATGGAGAAGTTGTGCGTGTTTTTATTATTGCTGCATCAATCTTACAAAAGCTGGAATTCCCACAGTAAGTGTCATGGTGTCCTGCTCAGTGCCTCACAAAGCTGCTTCGTGGCAGGCACCATCTTCTATCTTGGTTCCATATCCATTGTGCCTTTCACCTCATGGTGCCGCCCGGCAGTAGGCATAGTCCCTCTCTACTACACTGGCAGAACAGGACAGGACTCAGGCTTCCAAACAGCCCATCCTCTGGGCACAGGTTGGACTCCAGCTCAGTGCCACAATTCCCCTCAGGCATAATCCACTTGGAGGCAGTTGGCTGCTTGCTGCCCTATGTTTGAACTCCCACAGCAAGTGTGCATTTACAATTGTGGCTTGCACCTATTTAAAAAGGACAGAGTCTTGGCACACAGTGATGCAGGGGGGGTTCCAGCCCAGCTTGGAGGTTTATCTCCATAAGTTACACCTATAAATGCTCAGTTTGTTACCAGAGCTGATACTGATTAGTTGTATTTTTTTTCTACCTTCTGCAAACCCAGCATGCCATATCCAGTGTGTCTTATCGTTGGTCAGGTGCTGGTCTTCACCATATACCTCTTCCGATTCACAGGACTTACTGAGATCCTGGTGGTGTCCTCCGGCCAGGCGAGGGGGGGGGGGGTCGCACACCACCATCCGCTCATCGTGTGCTGGCCCTCCAACCTCTGTATCAGGGGGGTCCCTCCACTATGGTGTTCAGGCCTCCTCGGCTTTCCTGTGCCTAGTCATGTCGACTTGTGTGGGATGGGGCCTGTTCATCACAACCGGAGTAGCGGTTGTTGGGGATGCCTGGGTCTCCCCCTCTGCTCCATTGGTGGAGAAGGAGGACCAGGGAGGCAGGTTTGAGGGGTGGGCTAAGCTAGCCCGTGGCTCCCAATATAACCCCTGAGCTCCAGGAAATGGACACTCACTTGTTTTGGACCTCCAACAGTCTCAAGATGATGAGTGCTCTCTCTTCTTGTTACCAGACCCTGCTTTTCCTTATTGACCTTGTTACTGTGCCACCCGCCCCCGACCTCTGATCTACCTGACCTCACTACTTGGATTTCCCCCTTTTGTACCGATGTCCTGGTGTCTCCATTTCACATCCTGGGTTCCACATACCTAGACCCTGACATAACAAGTGAGCCTCTCATGGAAACCACAGATCTGGCTGATGGGGTCACTCTCCCAGTGATTGCAGGACCTGCAAACAAATCAGGTCCATATCCAGGATCAGCTGAAGGACTTCCAAGGGTTCCGTCAGAGCCCTTTGGCAATCTCAACCCTCTTCCTTCCTGATCCCTCCAACTCAACTCAATGATGCCCTCACTCCAGAACCTGCCATCCTTTATAAACAGGCTGTCTCCCATACTTCGCTCCTAAGTACTGAACATAAAGCTCAGACCATGTCAAGATGTAAACGGTCATAATCCTCCTTACAGGGGACGAGCACACTTAAGGATCATGAGCATGGATAAGAGTATGAACTTAACTGAACTCTGGACTTCATTTATTTAAGCAATATTTCGGGATCCCAAACTGCTATTAGGACTCTAAGACTAGGCAGATGTCCCATAAAGGACTATGTTACCTCCTTTAAGAAATACGCATTAGACACACCCTGGAACAAAGCTGCTTTAGTGGACCAATTCTGTAGAGGCCTGACAGACCATGTGAAGGATGAACTGGCTAGAGGTGAATGACCTAGTACGTTGGATGACCTCAAGCGTCTGGCCATCTCTATAGATTGTTGCTGGTGCAAGAGACAACAGGAAAATAGCCCGGTTCTCAGTAGGGATGTGCGTTTCGGGATTTCGGAATTTTCACGAAATTTCCCGATTCGTGTTTTCGGATGCGGCCGAATTTCCGAAAATTTTTAGTTCCGAAAATTTGGCAGATCCGAAAAAGGTTTTCTGAGCCGAAACGAAATATTTTCGAATGGACTTGAAATGTGTCAAATCGAAATTTATTGCTTTGAAACGAGGAGAACAGACGTTCTGAAAAAACGAAAATTTCCGAAATTACGAAAAGTAGATACAAAAAAACGAGCAAAGTGACACGAAAATACGAAAAATGGTCGATATTCCGAAAAAAAAATGTACACGAAAAACGAATCGAGCCGAACCGAAACGAAACAGAAATCGGTCGAAACGAGCCGAATCGAAAAGTTTAAAAATCCGAAAAATCTAACCGAAAAAAATAAATAAATAAATAAATTAATCGGTGCACAAGCCTAGTTCTCAGCCAGCAGTACCAACACCTCTGAGAAGGTCCGGTCCCGTGACACCCAGACTCCTGACCTTACCTCCTTCCCTTTCTAGTGCCAAAGGGCTTGGGCAGATCAGGCTTACACGGGGCCACCTACCCCCACCGGAAGTAAAATATAAGGTACAGTGGCATAGCGTGGGGGGGGGCCCCTCGGGGCAATTTTCTTAGGGGTGCAAAATTTCAAAAGAAATTTGAACCACTAATATTTTCCAGCAGGGATGGTGTCCGCTCACAGACACTGGTGTCCGTGAGAGGCCCTTGCACGGGCAGCCTCCAGTTTTGCAACGCCGGCCGTCACTCAGCGTCCAGAAGGGAGGACCAGGACAGAAAATTCTGGTCCTGTCCTGACTTCTCCTTAATGCTGACATGAGTCACATGAAGCAGCGCAGCATTATCCGATGGAACACCCTGTACCACGCTTGTCAGCCTCCCTTGAAGCCCTGTGCCAGCCCCCCACTGCTGAGCAGGAAGGAAGGAGGGAAGGAGGGACGCACCTGCCCTGCAGCACATTTAACCCTTTCGCTGCTGAGCCATTTCACCCCTGTGTGGTGAGCTAATTTTTACTGGTTTCGCTCATTATGTTTAAATGTGATTTGAAGCCACATTTTATTATACAACCCAGACATATTATATATCATTCTTTCTGGCAGACTCATAATATATTATTACTATAAGTATTCGTTATGTCCTGCCTGAATATTAACACAAAAAATGCAATAAAATTTGAATTTTCAATCCTCTACAGTGTGTAAAGTTTTTTTTTCACATTTTATCATGCAAGCCTTTGCAGTTATATTTTCTATGGGGTGCGCTTGTTAAAAAAAAAAAATTAAATGGGGACTTATTACATTTTTTGGGGGGAAATTACTTGATTTTTAGCAAATGCCCCCATAGAAAAAATCGTTAGTGCAGCATCATTGTTCACATTAATCATTGGAACCCTTATCTCCACCATAGGTGGCAGCTAGGGGTTAACTCTGGAACTGACGTCATCGCGCTATGCGCGATAACGCTAGTTGGCAGGGGGAGCTCCGGGAGGGGACCGCAATCCAGCCCCAAAGGGGTTAAAGGCAGCTAACGCTTGGAAAGGCAGGCTGTGCCCTTCTAAGCTGTGCCTGCCTTTTTTCATACCCCAAGCAGATCGGGAGGGAGAGAGGTCCAAAAAGGACCCACCTCCCCTGCACTGGCTGGGGGGGGGGGGAGCCTGGAATAGACGTCACCACGCCCAGTGCAATGACGCTATTCATGCCCCCGGGGTCCTGGAGGCTGGGCTGACAAAGATGTCAACCCGCACTGGGAATCTGCAGCGATCGGCTGGAATCCGCCCAATCACAGCTGCAAAGGGAGGAAAAAGCTCAGCGGATGCCCGGCAGCCAAGGCTTCGCGGGGCTTGACGCACATAGCAGGTCTGCTGCAGCGAAGTGGTTAAAAATCTGGTCTCCACTAAGCCCCATAGACAGCTACCCCCAGGCCACCAGCAACTTCACGCAGGTAGGCGACACTGTGTGACACCAGAGCAGCGTGACCAACACACTGAGGGGGTACTGGGGGTATGAGGAGAGGGTGACTGGAGCTTCAGGGATAGAATGACTGGAGATACTGGTAGAGAGTGACTGGGAGTACTTGGATAGAGAGAGTGACTAGGGGGTACTGGGAGAGAGTGACTGGGTTACTTGAGGGAGAGAGTGACTGGGGGAACTGGGAGAGGGTGACTGGGTATAGAATGAGAGTGGAACTATGCTAGGGTATACTGGGAGAGGGTGACTGGTATTAGTGACATAGTGTGGGGGGGCATGTGTGTTTCATTTTTTATTAGATCAGTATTTTGTTAATATACAATACATGTGCTTGTGGGGTAAGTGTAACGGGCGCTGTAGCGCTCACACAAGAGTAGCGGAGTAGTGATCTTAATGGACAGAAATATCTGCTTGACGGTTACAAAACACTCGATAAACACAGACTTATACTCCAAAGCCAAGGAGTATAAATGCACAACTGTATTGCAACTAAGATCAGATGGTTTCAAGACCAAAACACAACTTAGTGCACATACAGTGACTCTCAACAATACAGATGACTTAGATACCGGAGTATATGTCTCAAGCTGGACTTCAAGCAGATTTCTTTGACAGTCGATGAATTGATTAGACTGCAGCGCAGTCACAGAATAAACAGAAAATACGTACTTAGATAAACCTGACTGGGCTTGCGATACCTTGATAGAATCAGAGGCTGATGACACACGTGATAGTATTGGGCTGTTTATGAACGGGTTACACTTGGTGTAAGTATTACAATAATATTTAGTAGAGAACAAGCTGTACCTATCTTTCCCTAATCTCACATAAAGACATCTTAACACAGATTCGGAAACCTTAGGTCTCGAACACAACCCCGATAAGGCTGCAGATATTACCCCAGAACGAGAGAGGTATGAACCCAGGTGGCGGGCCCAAACCCCAGTGGCATACATAGGGTTAAACAAATGACGCACAGCAATATGAGCCGATATGGGATGGTCAAAGACAAGCCGGGTCAAAAACAGGAGCAGGATTCGTAGACAAAATGGGTCGGCAACTGAAAACACAATGAAAGCAATAGCAGGCGATGCGGGAACTAAACTTCACATCAGTGTGACGTGGCAACTCCTCGCGCCCTGCTTTAAACCTGACGGCTCCTCGTGACCACGCCCCCTCAGACGCCGATTGACCATCACAATGTGCTGGTACTTGACCAGCCAGGGGCACAGAACCATGCCCAGACCCTCCAGGGAGCGCAGCAGGGGCTGAGGATGTAACAGTAAGGGGGTCAATAGTCTACTGGCAGAAGGGAATCAGGGTGTGTTACCATGTTCACAGGTTAGGGGGCACACAATTCTTGCCTTGCCCCAGGCGTGGACAACCCACACTACACCGCTGATAAGGAATACACACCGCCACTATAAATCAACGCATTATACCACCAAATTTAGGGATTGAAGTGTGGCTTCATTAGGAATACGAACATCCTTTGGGATAGAGGAAAGGACTAAGCGGGTCCTATTACATTCTTCGCGCAAAACGGTGCGCGTGCACAAAAAGGCATTAACGCAAGGGGCAAAACCCTTTGCACAGAACGTCGTATTACAACGTTCGCGCAAACGATGCACGTTAACGTTTAACGCGGATGGACCTGCGCGAGCGTGATGAACTGTGCGTGTAGTATACTTAACATTGTGAGCGCAAATGCATTTGTGCGCTGGTATTCGGATGGTATTACAATCGATGCGCATCTTTTTACGAACAACGTTTGCGCGCATAATTTTAACGTCTTTGAAAAGCTGGTGGTAACTGCAAATCTGAACGTTCTGGTCGAAACGAAAAACACCAGCACGAAACAAAAAAAATACAGCAAAGTATAGTTACACATTCTAAACATACCCAAACAATAAAATTGTGAATTTGTGCGTGTGTTTATTATTCCTGCAGCATGTATACACAGATTTACTTTGACAGGCACAAAAACTTAAGTGAGTCAATTAAGGTCAATTAAGGTTCTTAATTCTGATTGGCTGAATCCCGCTTTAAAAACAGTCTGCACACTTTCTCTTCGTTTTGCGCGTCGGTTTTATGAACATTCTTTGACGGATGAAAAAAATGCGTTCGGATCGTAATACCACTGTTAATTTTCACACGATAACGCTTGACGCTGCGCGCAAAAAAAAATTGTGTTTCGCGTACGAATTTACGCGGAGAATGTAATAGAGCCCAGCATGTCCAATTACAGCACTGACCTGTTTTGCATATATACATGATAATACACCAATCACCGCTGTTGGGATTCATTGTGTTAACTGATCTCTGACAATTCCTCTGCAGTCTGGCCCCACCTCATTGACCTCTGCAGCCCACCAATCAGCGTGTGCCTCCTTCATGCACCACCAGTAGCGACATGGTAGTTTTACCATGCATGCGTGAGTGAGGATGGCCCGATTAGCCACCTCCCACAGACCTGACGTTCTGCCCCACTGGGAGGGCGACAACTGAACCAATCAGCCTCCGGCTCCTCCGAGCCCGACTGTGCATGCACCCAACATCACGTCCACTGCAGCCACTGCTGGCTTGTCCGACCTTTCCTCTATCCCAAAGGATGTTTGCATTTCTGATGAAGCTGCCTCTCAATCCGTAAAATTGGCGGTGAAACGTGTTGATTTATAGTGGTGGTGTGTATTCCTTATGACCACCAACCACACGCAACCAACCCTTTGAGACTTAACAACTCATAATGGCACTTAATTTCTCTTATAGACATTGTTGTTGCTGACACTTGCTTTTACCCTCCTTTAATTTATTAGGTGGATTCACCCTGTATCTAGCACACCCAATAGGATAGATTAAGAAATAAAAAACTGTCTGAACCCCTGATGGCCCAGTTTCTACTTAGTCAGTTCTATCCTTCTAAAGTTTGGGAGTGACAGATTTAATTGAACAAGATATTCAGGGTATTGTAAGTTCTCACTTATATTCTTTGAAGTGCTTCATCTATTGTTCTCTCCCAACATAAGCTCATTCGATCAATTTATATACTTATTTTTTGATCTAATAAAAAAGTTACATTTTAATTCTAGTTCGCTGCATTCAGTACTTTGGATATACATACATGGTTACCCCCTCATTTTCAGCAACTTCCTCTCCCATATAACCTTCCTAATTTTTTCTTTTGTAGATCGCTAGTATGCACTTTTAATCTTTTTTGCTGTTGCATTGTTGCCAGACCCTGCTGTTCCTTAATGACCTCATTACTGTGCCGCCCACCGTAACTTACCTGACCTCACTGCTTGGCTTGCCCCTTTTGTACTGACGCCCTGGTTTAATCACTCCACGTCCTGAGTCCCACATACCTAGACCCTGACACCATTGACAAACTATTCGTCTGTTGTTATGCCGCCTGCCCTTGACTTTGGCAATAACCATGACCACGTCTCCCAGCCTCTATATTGCCAGTTCCGTACCAGTATCCAGCATACTTTTGCAATTAACACTAACCCCGTGACCGTAAGGCTACAGACTATTTCAGTAGGGGAGAAGAAGAAACTTACTGTGGGAGTTTAAGGGTATTTTATTGTGGTCCAAATGTATCAATAGAAAAATATAAATAGGAGTATATCTGAGGAGATACAAAATAAACACATAGCATAATTCAGTAGGTATTTTCTGAATACATTGTCAATAGTAGTCAGAAGGATGCACATGGTCTATCTTTTGCCCTTTGTGTACCATATACCATGTACTGAATGCCACTTTTCGTCTCTGTGCCTTTAATTATAATTCTTTCAAAATGGATTAATACAGCACCCTGTATGCTCTGTGAAATATGTGTGTGGGAAGAGCGGGAAATGTTAGAATGTTTTCCTTGCAAAGGGCAGACTCAAGCTGTGAGACAGTAATGTCCCCCCTACATATTTTATATGAATATTTGTTTCTTAAATATACGTTATAGTTTTCTTAAGAAAAAAGTGTGTGTGTGAGATATATATATATATAAATATAAATACACACACACTGTATATACCCAGTTGCAAGAAAAAGTATGTGAACCCTTTGGGATTACGTGGAGTTTTGCATGAATTGGTCATAAAATGTGCTCTGATCTTCATCTAAGTCACAACAATTTGAAAAACACAGTCTGCTTAAAATACAAACACAAACATTATATGTTTTTATTGAACAGAACATGTAAACATTCACAGTGCAGGGTGGAAAAAGTATGTGAACCTTTGGACTTAATAACTGGTTGACCCTCCTTTGGCAGCAATAACCTCAACCAAACGTTTCCTGTAGTTGCAGATCAGACCTGCACAACGATCTGGAGTAATTTTGGACCACTCCTCTTCACAAAACTGTTTCAGTGTAGCAATATTCTTGGGATGTCTGGTGTGAATCGTTCTCTTAACCCTTTCACTGCTGAGGACGTGTGGGGAACGTCCTCATTGATGCCTAAGGAAAGATAGGGATGGAGATCAGGGTTCCTTTAAACCCAGATATCTCCTGACTGTTTTCAGCTAGCAGGGTCTAGGTATGTGGGACTCAGGACGTGGAGTGAGGAAACCAGAGCGTCGGTACAAAAGGGGCAAGTCAAGCAGTGAGGTCAGGTAAGTCAAGGTGGGCGGCACAGTAATGAGGTCATTAAGGAACAGCTGGGTCTGGCAACAATGCAACAACAAAAAAGATGAAATGAAAAGTGCACAGTGTGGCATAGCATTGATTTTAGGGATCTGTGTAATAACAGGCCCAGGATGCATAAAAGTGGGACAGATGTCATTTGCATATCCTACCCAGAATTCCTTGCTGCATATGGGGAATGTGGCGCAGGAGCTCTGGGATGCAATTCATTGACTTGCTGTGATGTGCAAGTGGCTTCTGCAATAAAAACACAAACACACATTTTTTTTTAAATTAGGAAAATAAAATTAAGTACATTTTAAAAATCATGTGATTGCATTAAATAACTACTGTATCTATATCTATCTATAGACTAAATGGCACTCTTCCTTACTTAGAGTAACTCCAAAAATCATAGGTCCATTGCTAAAAGAGAAGCATGCACAAAGGGTCTTCTTATATTGATGATTTTGTTTAAAAGGTGATTATATTAAAAACACCAAAAGAATATATAGGAAGGAAAATCATAAAATGTGCCAGTCATTGAACTCCTCTGCAAGAACCACAGTGCACTGTGTGTTTCACTTATGGGACCTTACCAGCAGTGTTCTTGCAGATGAATATTGTGATTGTTATATTTTACCAAGTCTCTTCCTGTTATAGTCTTTATTAAGGTGAGTTTTATGAACTCTAGGAGATATTCACTAACCACCATTATTTCAGTGAAAGAACGATGTTTTAAGTTTGGGAAATTTAAGTTAATTTACTATTTACTGAACTGCCATTATAGAGAATATATAGTAGACAGTGTGGTATACTAGCGCCTTGTTTATTGTTCTAATGGAATTCAGAGACTCGATGCTGGTCTACATAGGGTTAGAGCAAACTCAAATCATCCGAGGGCCAATGGACACGTTTTCATATCCCATGGAAAACTTCAAACCTTTTTTTTCTATTAAACCGTTTATTCTTTTCATTTACAGCAAAGTCTATTTATTGTTTGCTCCTAAACTATGGCATTGTCCATATTGTCACGTATAAAATGAACAATACCATTTTACTCACCTTCACATTTTCCACGCTGCGTGCAAAGTCAATGGTGTTTTATACAAACAAGGTTATTCAAAGAGAATCGAAAAGTCACCGCACCTTCGGTGACTTTTCGTTCTCTTCAATTAGGCGCGATTTGGCGATTCCATTTCGGCGACCCTGCGGTGTATTCAGCAAGCCCCAAAAGGGTCGCCGTAATGCAGGGAAAAGTTGCCGCAAACTCAAAACCCAGCGAAGGCATACTGAAACCCGCCAAAACATTCGGATTAACCCTGCCGAAAACGCCGGAAAAACCCGAGCAGGAGCAGATCACAGCGCAGAGCAGCCCCTGGAAAAACCGACACCGGAGACGAATGGAGTGAAAAAAAAAAAAAAAAAAACAGTACACTTGAATGTTTGAAAAGGGAAATGCTGTTTGCAATGAAACTACTGAGCGAAAATGTCTGAAATTTACATATGAGGTCCAAGGAATGATAATAAAAAAGGGCTGTTACAGAAAAAAGAATACATACATACATACATACATACATACATACATACATACATAAAAAAATATATAAAAAAAATACTTAAAATATCCCCAAAAAATCTATAAATAAAGAGACTTTTTACTGCAGAATACTATAATGAACGGTTTATTAGATATTGAATTAAAAAAACGGGAATATTTTTAACATTGAAGCCTATGGGATTCGCCTGAATAAACCTGCCGAATTAAGGCAAATTGCCTGCTCTCTGGATAGCCGAATGACCAAGAAAGGTAACCAAATGCTGATTCTCAGTGTTCGGTTCCCTTTCGGCAGCCATTCGAATCTCTTTGAATAACCCTGTATGTCATAATAGTCATCATAAAACACAATGCGGCAAAATACAAAATACTTATTGCATCTAAGGCTGCGCCACGGCACAGAAGGTCCCTGTGGCACACGTGGGAAGCTGCCGCTCGCTTTTCAGGTTTGTAAGATAGTGTACCTTAGTGGTACACCGCACAGAGCTCAACAGCAATAAAACGCAAACAATTATGTTGAACTTATTTATTAAACTAAAGTTATATTAAAATGCAGTGTTTTATTAAAATATATTTAATTTAAATAATTATAATCTAAATAAGATTTAAAACTATATTCAAATAATTATATATAAAAATTTAAATTTGAATGTATTAAAAAATATCTATGAAAAAATTAATGCAATTGCATAGGTAATTTTATAAGGGGAGAATAAACAATGCCCTTGTTTTTAGAACTATAAAAAATATATATATTTTAACCCCTTCGCTGCTGAGCCATTTCACACCTGTGTGCGGTGCTCATTTTTACGAGTTTTGCTCATCATGTTTAAACGTGTTTTGAAGCCACGTTGTGATGACATCTAAATGGTGCCCGCTGGGGTCCCAGAGGCTGGGCTGACAAAGATGTCAGCCCGCACAGCATTTGGCCGGAATCTGGCCAATCGCTGGCTGCAACGGGAGGACGCTCTCAGCGTGTCTTCCGCAGCCAAGGCTTTGCGCGACTGGACGAGCTGAGCGCGTCCTCTGCAGCGAAGTGGTTAACTATTTAATTGTATTATTTTTTTTAAATTTTATTATCTTTGTTTTTACACATTAGTTACGGACCTTTGCATCTCCTGTACTTCTGGACAGGGGGAATCCCAGGGCGTGACGTCATCGCACATGCACGCGATGACCCCTGCGGCCCGGGGGGGGGCATCCCACAGCTAGGGATGATGTCAGCCCACTGTGGCTGAAGCCCCTGTTCGGTGCCAAATCAGCACTGGGGTCAAACAGGACGGGTGTATTGCGTCCTGCGCGTTGGGGAGGGAATCCCCAATACGCTCCACGCTCGGCCATTCTGGACCATGTCAGTCTACCACTGTCTGCGGGCCATTTATAACTGGTCCACGGGACACAAATGGCTGGCGGGCCGGTACTTTGAAAACCTTGGGATAGAGGGTAGTGAATCCCACTGTGACAGGTGCAATGCCACGGGGTCGAGGTTGTAAGCCCAGGATGCAAGTAATACACTTGAGACACTCGGTAGGGTGAAAAAAATCAAATGGGGATTTATTAAAGAAAGACAATAAACATGGAGGGGCAAGGCTGGAAAGTCTCTTGTTGGGGAGTGCATAAGGGGAGTCTTGGAACAGGTACAACAAAGGGGTCTCAAGGCACAATACCAGTAAGGATGATCCAGAGTGCAGAGTCCAGGGGGAAAGCCAGGGGTCCGGTAGACAGATGTCAGGTTAGCAATGGAGCTTCTAGGCAGACTGGAAGGGGTGGCAGTTTGCAAACAAAATGCAGAAGCATCCTGGGACAGGCATGCCTCTGCTAAATACTCACTGCAGGTCCTCATTAGATGCACCTGCTGATCCTGCAAGTGTGTGTCTCAGAAAGCAAAGTCCAGCAAGACAGGGCTTGAAGGGTGCTGCCTGGGGTAATCAAGATGGTGCAGCACCAGATCTGCCTTTCTTCCGCTGGCGGCGGCGCGGCGCGGCACGGCATGTGACACACTGGAACTACCAAAACTTTCCAACTGCAATCATCGGGCCTTATTACAATTCTGATGCTAACGTTAGCGCTCACCTGTGTAATCATTAACTTAAGCAATGGTGTCCCTAGCGTGGACGCACCATATTACAATCCAAACGCTAACGGGTTGAAAAAAACGGTTAGCGTTTTGGATCTTGCGCTTTTCAGCACGAGGTTACTGTACTTTGCGCTCCCTATTCTTAACATGGGGAGCGCAAAGGTTTAATTAGCGTTTAGTATTACAATGTACTAATACTAATTACCGTCCAGCTGCGGTTAACTCAAAAGTTAACCACAGCCAGGACTTGGTGCTAATGGATTCCACTGCTGCAGAATCCATCAGCACCAGCCAAAAATCCCCCCAAATAATTCACATACTCAACTTCCTTCCCGTGGCGAGAACGGCAGCTCCATCCACCTCCTCTGGCAGCTGGGAGCAGGGAGAGACTGGGAGTCATGTGACCGGCAGCCTCCATAGAGTCCTATGGACTCCATGGAGGGGATGCTCTCTGCTGCCGTGCGCATCCCGAGACTTAGCGTCGTGTTATTGTACAGGCAGCTTTTTTAGTGCCTGCATCATAATATCACGCTAAAGGGTTTTTCTCCCTAGCATCCCTGTTTTAGCGTGATGATCGTAATAGTGCCTATAGCCTTTTAAAACTGCTTTTTTTGCTACAGAATAAGATGGAAGAATGTGGTCATTCATATGGAGTGCTCATTCCTGGTATTTTTGTATTAAATGTCTTCAAGGCACCCGCTGTTGTTGCTAGTTTAGGTTGAGTACAACCTTCCTGCTGTGTATATATATATATATATATATATATATATATGTGTCTTTAAGGGTTGTGGTGAAGGACTAAAAGGGAGATAAAAAGCCTCCACACTATAATAAGTGTGTTTAATATTGCAGAAGCCACCTGCACATCATAGCAATTCAAAGAATTGCATCCCAGAGTTCCTGTACCACATTCCCCATAGGCAGCAAGGAATTCTGGATAGGATATTCAAATGACCTCTGTCTCACTTTTATGCATCCTGGATCTGTTATTACACAGAACCCTAAAATCAATGCTATGCCACACTGGCTTTGTAGTAAAGATAAGGTTATGCAACTGGTCAAAGCCACTCCTAGGACAGCACTGTTTCAGGTTTGTTGAACCTTCATCAGCTAGGAGACAGGCATGACCAGTTGCCGTGGATGCTTGGACCATAGGTAAGTAAGTGTCTACAATGGTTGTGGTGAAGGACTAAAAGTGAGATAAAAAGCCTCCACACTATAATAAGTGTGCTTAATATTGCAGAAGCCACCTGCACATCATAACAATTCAAAGAATTGCATCCCAGAGCTCCTGTGCCACATTCCCCATATACAGCAAGGAATTCTGGGTAGGATATGCAAAGACACTTACTTACCTATGGTCCATTCGTGATCCAGCTCCCCAGGGGTTAATCACAGCCACCGTTTGGAAGGGCAGGCTGTGCCCTTCCAAACGGTGCCTGGATTAACCCTCTGCCCCCCCCCCCCCCCCCCCCCCCCGGCGATTGGGAGGGAGAGAGGTCCGAAGGACTTCCCCCCCCCCCCTTTCAGGCGCTTCCTCCGCACATGCGGGAGGGGCGCCTGAATTGGATGTCATCTAATTGCTGATGACATCTAATTGCTCCGCCGGGGTCCCGGAGTGCTGGGCTGACATCCAAGATGTCAGCCCGCACCGGGGGGCGCAGCAATCTGCCGGAATCCGGCGGATTGCTGCCTCCTGTGCATGGACGCGCTCAGCGCGTCAATAGCACAGGAGAACCACTTGGCTGGACGCGCTGAGCGCGTCCATAGCAGCCAAGTGGTTAACTGGTGTTTGAAAAAAATCTAAAGAAATGTTATTTTTCACCTCGGGATTAAACATTCACAGGGTTATTCAGAGAGCGGTGAAAAGCAGGAGAATAACTGGAGAAGTGAAAATTCTAGGTCAAAATAGCCAAACCAGAAAAATTCTCCCATTTAACTCACTTTCCAAATTGGCTATTTGGTCTAGATTGTTCTCTTCTCCTGCCAGTTCTCCTGGCTTTCACCTCTCTCGGGGTTGTTCAGAGAAAGGTGAAAACCAGGAGAATGGTAGGAAAAGAGAACAATCTGGACCAAATAGCCGATTTGGAAAGTGAGATAAGGCTAGGGTCAGACTAACGCATTTTTTGCAGCGACCGTCAAAAAGTGCATCCGAACGCATTGCCGTATTTTTTCACGGATTGCGCGAAAACGGTCATACGATGCACATTTTTGTGCGTGATTTTTTACGGATCCAAACCAGGAAACTTTGGGTGTCTGGACGTTATGTTGGCCGGACATGAGCAGGGTCTGACGTCTCCAAATCACGCACACACGCCGCTAGTGGACGCAGCGCACTCTGTACGTCCGTACTAGCGGTTCTGCGTTCTTGCGCAGCCAGACTTTCGTGCGACCGTACTTCGTATATTGGCCGTCATTGCCCGTCATTTGCTGCTAGTGCGGCCGTGATTAAGTGCGCGTAAACGCACGTTAAAAATTCGCTAGTCTGACCCTAGCCTAAATGGGAGAATTTTTCTGGTTTAGCTATTTTGACCTAGAATTTTCCATTCTCCAGTCATTCTCCTGCTCTTCACCGCTCTCTGAATAACCCTGAGAGGGTTATTCAGAGAAAGGTGAAACTCAGGAGAATGACTGGAGAATGGAAAATTCTAGGTCAAAATAGCCAAACCAGAAAAATTCTCCCATTTATCTCACTTTCCAAATCGGCTATTTGGTCTAGAATTTTCCATTCTCCAGTCATTCTCCTGCTTTTCACCGCCAAAAAATCAGTAAACTTTTTCTGCGTGTCCGAAAATGTCTCCTCTTCTCATACAGACTGTCGCCCCAAGCAGTTGTTTATGGATAGATTAAAAGAAAAGCATTTACCGTCATTTGAAATGTCATTTTTTTGGTTTTTACATATTTCTATACATCCTAGAAATCCGCCACTTCACGGGCAGGTTATGGGGACCTCCTAGGCACGATATTTGAAGGAATTTTTCATTTTTATATTTAACCCTTATTTCATGGAAAACTCACTGTCACTTTAAAAACGTTTTTTTTAAAACTTTTTTCCTTGTTTCCTGTCTCCCAGGGCACTACCCGGACCCCCATACACCTTTTATGGCAAATATCTAGCATATATGCCCTCTTGGAGGGCACTCTAAAAACCGAATTTTCAGCCCCATTGACTTGTATGGAGTTCGGGTTCGGATCAGAACATTTGGAAACATTTGGCTTCGAACCGAACTCGGGGAGTGTTCGGCTCATCCCTATTCAAGATCATTCTGTAGCTCTTGATAGAGTCTGCTGATCTGGTCATGGTAAAGACTAATGCAGAAGGCACTTTGCATCGGTCAAGCTATCCAGTGCTAAGTGTGTTCTAGGGACACGTAGTGCCCGTGGAATTCCTGCTGGTGCTGGAGACAGTTGCGTTTGAGATAGCAGCATACAATTAGGAACGCACATGCCACAATTCTTACATGCCTGATGACATCCATGGTGAGACTCAGACCTTGGTGAGACTCAGTCCATGGGCTCTGCTACATTCCTTTTTATGGGTACAGGCAGGCCCGTCTTTAATATTGATTGGACCCTGGGCAAACATTTCTTGGGCCCCCCACCCTGATAGCCTGCACACCGCATGATTTTTCTCTCTACCCCCAACATCCAAAAAAAATAAAAATACACAAATACATCATGGACTTACTGTATATTAGAAGACCTATATTTACACACATTCTATATACATAAACACATAATGTATAGACTGGACAAAAAGGAAATTCAACATAACGCATAGCTTTCTTTTTACAGGAAGAGCAATAAATTGAATTCTCTGCCTGTTGAGGTGGTTGGGTCAGAGTCTGTACAGACTTTCAAACAATGACAGTAATGTGCAGTGTGTGAGCATAACATCACAGAGCTCCACAGCAATAAAACTGAAACGTTATATCATTACGAACTTTGAGAATTTAATAGATCTCATTAAACAGAAGTATCTGTAAAGCAGTTTAATCTTTATTAAATTGTAGAATACAAATGACACCACACTGGTCCTTATGCCTGGTGTCCTTTTCATTCTACATTTAATAATGATTATGCAATTTTATATACTTTCGTCATAATATAGGTATGAATGGCATATTCTAGAGATCAAACAGTTCTCAAATTTAGTCTGTATTTAGTCTGTATTCCTTGGATTACACATTGTGGTGCCATTAACTATAGATTATCGTTTCAAATGTCTAGACTTTTTTCAGGTTCACTGCTTTTTAGTCTTCATTATACTGTTAAAATTTTAAGTATGAAAATATATTTTAACTATACTAAAATGATTATTAAACATTTTTAAAATAATGATATATTTATATTTAAATAATTCTAAAATGTTGAAAAAATAATGCATGTGAATCCATGTTTGCCCATTCCATGCAAATTGTGAGAGCTTACGTAAGAAGAACCTGCATTTATTTATATGACAGTAGTAAGCTATAAAATGAAAGTGCAATATCTGGGGTAGTGAGTGGAGAGGGTTAACTTCCCTTACCCAAGGAAGTTTAAGCTCACTCCCCACATGCTGCTCCCGGAATGCAGCCTGAGGCGCGTTCAGTTGCTCAGCCGCTGCAAGTGCTAAGTTAGCAATTTGCCACTGAACACTGTTCTGCAGCTCAGCGCTCGGCACTGCTAATTTAGCACTTGCATCCAAGTCGAGAGGTGCTGCGGGATTAGCTGAGTGTGACGTACGAAAGATGGCCGCCTCCACGGAGAAAATAATCCAATAAGGAAATGTTCAGTTTGTAGGTTTGGTGGAGCAAAACAGTAACACTAAAGATGTAATAAAATGGACAAAAGTTGATTTTGCAGACACAGCACCTTTCATCAAGCAATCCTCTGCCCTTCCATATTCACAGCCAAAGCGTTCAGTGAGACAGCTGCAGCAAACTGATCTGCTGCAATGGATCAATTCAGCAGCTGCTGAGGAACTGAACACACCTCAGATCACTGACAGATAAGTGCTGCCTCCTTGAAACCATGGGCAGCTCCTTCTCCCAAACCTCTGCAGCCCCAGAGTTAGATTGCAAGCTCAGAGGTTTAATTTCTCCCTGTATTAGGCTGTGCACACAAACCTTGCTACACACAGATTGTGACAGTCAGCCTCTGCACAGCTCTTGCTGCATTAAGGAGAGGAACCTCTGAGCTGAGAGCTGGAGGGAGATTGTGATGTGTAGACAGTTTTTTTATCAGGACCTGTCCTGTGTTTCTCCTAGGGGCCCCCCTCAAATCCCGGGCCCCCCCTCAAATACCTTCCTGTACTCCAGCAGCATGTGGAGGCTCATGGCTCTGTCTGTGGAAGGAGGGGGTGGAGTCAGCACAAGGAGCTGCAGCCTCCATGTGAGGTCCTTTGATTAGGGTGTGTCCAGGCCTATGCAGTCAGGAAACCTCAACTGGCTTCCTCCCGTTTGGCCCCGAACCCCTGTGGTACGCCCTCTCTGACATCATCAGATGGGGCCCACCGGGCCTAGGAAGGCTGCAGTGCTTCCACAGAAGCCTGGGGCCTCCAAAAAACACAGAGCCACCACTGTAAAACGGCCCCAGCAGCCCACAAATGAAGCAGCCTACTTTGGGCCCCTCAACTATGACTGGGCCTGGGGCACAGTAAAAACTGATTCCACTCCCCATGTTAAGTAGGGATGAGCTGTTCGGTTCGATCAGTTCGGAGTTCGATTCGAACATTGGCCGTTCGATAGTTCGTGTACTTTTAACTTTTTGGGACGTTCGCCAAGAGTTCAAAAAAAAAAATTTGAAAAAAGTATAAAAAATGCTTAAAAAATACAAAAAAATCTAGAAATAAAGAGACTCTTTACTGCAGAATATTATAAGCAACAGTTTATTAGAAATTGAATTAAAACGGGAATATTTTTAACATTGAAGCCTATGGGATAAAACATTCTTGTTGCTAAAACATCAGGCAGACGACAGGGACGTGCGGTCAGGGGCAGCAGGTGAGGCAGAGCCTCATCTGCCATTAAGGACAGCTGCAGTCAAACTCACCTGCTCCTCGTTCCCCTGCCGTCAGCTCTGTCCGTCCTCTGTGTGCGCCACACATTCTTTGTTTTCCCCCTTCAACAGCCTGAGCCTACGCAAATCACGTATGCTGCCAAGAACAGTGCAGTGTGGCGCGTCTGTTCAATGAACAGACATCCGAGCGCTGCGCACTTACTGAACATTGCTCTCCCAGTGCCTCTGAGGCACTGGGAGAGCAATGAAATAGCTTGGACCAATAGGAAAGCGCTATTGGCCCAAGTCATTCAAAAAACTCCTGCATGGGAGGCAGGCCTCCTATGCATTGATTGGCACAGGACAGTCATGTGTCCTGTCTCGCACAATCAGTGGGTGCAGGGCTGTGCTTGAGGTGTGGCCTCTGTCACACTAGGCTGCCTGAGGATGACACAGAGATCCTGGGGAGCACCGACAGCAGCCAGATCCTGGGGAGCACTGAACCTGAACCTACGTAACCTGTGTATATCTGGCTCTGATACTAGCCAGTGCCTCACCAAGCACTGACCTCACCGCACGTCACTGGCAGACGAGGCCCTCTAATCAGGCATTGTAGAGGGCAGCCCGCTGGGGCCTCCCAAGGATCCCTTGAGGAGCATGCGGCTGCCAGATGACAGAGCTGCGACTGTGCGGGCTAGCCGCCCGGGTGCATGTGGCAGAGACAGGCGGCGCAGGGAGGGAGCCACTGCACCTGCGGCCTCGGCAGACCCCCCCCCCCACAACCAGGATTCAGGGAGCCCCCACTGACCACCAGGCTAAGGTAAGGCGACACATTTCTAAAAATAAATAAATCCGAGGACATTTTTAAATGTACCTGGGAACATAAAATAAAACTTTTTTTTTTCTTTCTCTACCTGGCTGAATGTATTTAATTGTATATATTAGATACATTCAGCCAGGTAGAGGGGGGTGGCATGTGGGCTGCGTGGGATCTCAGGCAGTGGTTTGTTTTTTTGTGTGTGTATATTTTTAGCAAATATATAGGAGAAGGTAAGGGCAGGTATGGTGTGTATATATATATATATATTATTCTTTATTTATAAAGCGCCAGCATATTCCGCAGTGCTGTACAATAAGCACAGTATAGACAGGGTTACAATACATTGAACAACATTTGACAAACAGTACAGGAGGAGATGAGGGCCCTATTCCCGTAGGAACTCACAATCTGGGAGGGTTGGGGTTGGAAACAGGAGGAGAGGACTGTAAGGTGAGAGTGATTGATGGTTGCGTCAGTGAGTTGGGTGGTAGGCTTCCCTAAATAGGAATGTTTTAAGGGAGCGTTTGAAGGAAGAGAAGTTAGGGGAAAGTCTGACAGTACGAGGGAGAGCGTTCCAGAGAGCGGGGGCTGGATATATATATCCAGACTTGTATTACACACACATTTTGGCAACTAAATTGCCCCCCCCCCCAATTTGGCTGATCCCTCCAGAAGAAATGTTGAACCCGATAGAGCAGAAAATAATATATATTCTCTGCTCTGTCGGGTTCAACATTTCTTCTGGAAGGATCAGCCAAATGGGGGGGCGCATTTAGTTTAGATTGTCCACATGCCACCCCCATGTGCATATGTGTATATATGGTCTGAGGTCTGTGGGTGGGTGTATATATATATCTGCATGTTGATATATATGTATATATAGGTCTGCGTGTTGATATATACGTATATGTCTGCGTGTGGTATCCAGGGCCGGTGGAAGCATTTTTATTTACTCAGGCAAAGTTGCATTTTGGTGCCCCCCTCTACCCAATCCGTGCCATGCCAATTGGGAGTGTTTGGTGTACTCACGCATTGCCAATCTATGCTGTGCCTGGTGCCCCTCCTGTGCCACAAATTAACAGTAATTAACAGTAATTCTTGATGTATTTTATTCAGTAGAAACTTTTTTTGCCTATATAACATGTGCTTTGTGAAAATAAAACGGTTTTGTGTGTACATTTTAATTTAGTTAGTGCATTCCTGTCCAGTGCGGTGAGAAGCAAACATAATGCAGTGTAGACACGCTGCAAGGCGGAGCGGAGTGAAGTCAAGCCTGCAAAATGTTTGCTTCTCTTCGCTTCGCTACGCTGTGCGTCACTACACGCTCAGTGTGTCTCAGCCTTTATTCCCGCATCGCTAGCTTACCGAATCAGTTTATATACTTGTTACTGACCCTGCTTGTTCTGAGGACCCGATCTGTTGCTGACTTTGCCTGCCATTTGACTATTCTCTCTGTGTATTCCCTGCCTGTTCTGTTTACTTCCTGTTGCTACTGGTGTGCGCCGATTCTCACCATATACAGTAGCGCAGTACAAGTGCCTAAACATTGCTGACCCGGTTTTGTTATAGCTGCTGATGTAACTGAATAGATTGTGGATCTCTTCTGCATTACCAAAACCTCCACCACTGCACTCTTCCACAATACCTCAGAGGGGTTACGGTGTGAAGGCACTTGCTGCCACCAAAGGCACAATATTTGGGTGCACTGCCACTGACGCCTATACCAGATTCATATCATTTTAATATTGGACCGCAGAGTCCAACCCTGCACTCTTCCACAATACCACAGAGGGGTTACGGTGTGACAGCACCGTTGCCGACACTAAAGGCCTAATTTTAAAGTACCTATTGTTACTTTCATCCAAAGCCTGCATAAGTTTCACCATAATTTAGCTAAAAAAAATCACTAAACTTGTTCTGCGTGTCCTAAAATGTCTCCTCTTTTCATACAGGCTGCCGCCCCAAGCAGTTGTTTATGAATAGATTAAAGGAAAAACATTTACCGTCATTTGAAATGTCATTCTTTTCTTTTAGATGTTTGTATACATCCTACAAATCCGCCACTTCACGGGCAAGTTATGGGGACCTCCTAGGCACGATATTTGAAGGAATTTTTCTTTTTTATTCTTAACCTTGATTTCATGGAAAACTCACTGTTCCTTTAAAAACGTTTTTTTTTTTACTTTTTGTCCTTGTTTCCTGTCCCCCAGGGCACTACCCGGACCCCCAAACACCTTTTATGGCAAATATCTTGCATATATGCCCTCTTGGAGGGCACTCTAAAAATCGAACTTTCGAGTCCCATTGACTTGCATTGAGTTTGGTTCGTGTTCGTGTTCGAACTCGAACTTTTGAAATTGTTCGTGTTCGAATGCGAACCGAACACGGGGGTGTTCGGCTCATCACTAATGTTAAGTATAGAAAATGCAAAGTGCAGTAAACTCGCACAAGATACAAGCACTATCGGATTTTACCCCATTTTTTTCGTTCTCTTCAATTCGGTACGATTTGGCGATCCCATTTTGGCGACCCTGCGGTGTATTCAGCAAGCACCACAGAGCCGTCGTAGTGCAGGAAAAAAGCTGCCGAAAACTCACCGCCAAACGAGGGCGAATGCACACTAAAACCCGCAAAAACATCTGGATTAACCCGTCGAAGACGCCGGAGAAGCCCGAGCAGGAGCCGATCACAGCGCAGAGCAGCCGCCGGAAAAACCCGACACCGCAGACGAAGAAGGTGAAGAAAGAAAATAAACAATACGCTTGAATGTTTGAAAAGTGAAACGCTGTTTGCAAACAAACTACTGAGCGAAAATGCCTGAAATTTACATACAGTGGGGCAAAAAAGTATTTAGTCAGCCACCAATTGTGCAGGTTCTCCCACTTAAAAAGATGAGAGAGGCCTGTGATTGTCATCATAGGTAAACTTCAACTACGAGAGAAAATGAAAAAAAAATCCAGAAAATCACATTGTCTGATCTTTCAAAGAATTTATTTGCAAATTATGGTGGAAAATAAGTATTTGGTCACCTACAGTACAATACAAGCAAGCAAGATTTCTGGCTCTCACAGACCTGTAACGTCTTCTTTAAGAGGCACCTCTGTCCGCCACTCGTTACCTGTATGAATGGCACCTGTTTGAACTTGTTATCAGTATAAAAGACACCTGTCCACAACCTCAAACAGACACACTCCAAACTCCACTATGGTCAAGACCAAAGAGCTGTTGAAGGACACCAGAAACAAAATTGTAGACCTGCACCAGGCTGGGAAGACTTAATCTGCAATAGGCAAGCAGCTTGGTGTGAAGAAATCAACTGTGGGAGCAATCAATAGAAAATGGAAGACATAGAAGACCACTGATAATCTCCGTCGATCTGGGGCTCCACGCAAGATCTCACTCCGTGGGGTCAAAATTATCACAAGAATGGTGATCAAAAATCCCAGAACCACGACTGAAGTTTGCTAGAGAGCATTTGGATGATCCAGAAGAGGATTGGGAGAATGTCATATGGTCAGATGAAACCAAAGTAGAACTTTTTTGGTAAAATCTCAACTCGTCGTGTTTGGAGGAGAGCGAATGCTGAGTTGCATCCAAAGAACACCATACCTACTGTGAAGCATGGTGCCGGAAACATCATGCTTTGGGGCTGTTTTTCTGCAAAGGGACCAGGACGACTGATCCATGTAAAGGGAAGAATGAATGGGGCCATGTATCATGAGATTTTGAGTGAAAACCTTCTTCCATCAGCAAGGGCATTGAAGATGAAACGTGGCTGGGTCTTTCAGCAGGACAATGATCCCAAACACACCGCCCGGGAAACGAAGGAGTGGCTTCGTAAGAAGCATATCAAGGTCCTGGAGTGGCCTAGTCAGTCTCCAGATCTCAACCCCATAGAAAACCTTTGGAGGGAGTTGAAGATCCGTATTGCCCAGCGACAGCCCCAAAACATCACTGCTCTAGAGGAGATCTGCATGGAGGAATGGGCAAAAATACCAGCAACAGTGTGTGGAAACCTTGTGAAGACTTACAGAAAACGTTTGACCTCTGTCATTGCCAACAAAGGATATATAACAAAGTATTGATGGACTTTTGATATTGACCAAATACTTATTTTCCACCATAAGTTACTTTGGTCCCAGCTCTCTGCAGGTCATTCACTAGGTCCCGCGTGTGGTTCTGGGATTTTTGCTCACCGTTCTTGTGATCATTTTCACCCCACGGGGTGAGATCTTGCGTGGAGCCCCAGATCGATGGAGGTTTGACCATAGTGGAGTTTGGAGTGTGTCTGTTTGAGGTTGTGGACAGGTGTCTTTTAAACTGATAACAAGTTCAAACAGGTGCCATTCATACAGGTAACGAGTGGAGGACAGAGGAGCCTCTTAAAGAAGACGTTACAGGTCTGTGAGAGACAGAAATCTTGCTTGCTTGTACTGTACTGTAGGTGACCAAATACTTATTTTCCACCATAATTTGCAAATAAATTCTTTAAAAATCAGACCATGTGATTTTCTGGATTTTTTTTTCTCATTTTGTCTCTCATAGTTGAAGTGTACCTATGATGACAATTACAGGCCTCTCTCATCTTTTTAAGTGGGAGAACCTGCACAATTGGTGGCTGACTAAATACTTTTTTGCCCCACTGTATAATGTCCAATAATAAGGGCTGTTACAGAGAAAAGAAAAAACAATTAAAAAAGAAAACAGCAAAAAATCCCCAAAAATGCCTAAAAGGTCCTAAAATAAATCTAAAAATAATGAGACATTTTACTGCAGAATATTATAATGAACGGTTTATTAAATATTGAATTAAACGGGAGTATTTTTAACATTGAAGCCTATGGGATTCGCCTGAATAAACCTGCCGAATTAAACCACCGAATGGCAGGGCAATTCGGCAACTTTTCACTGCTGGTTTTTGCTCTCTGAATAGACTAAGCATTGCTTCTCTATGGGGATTTCACTGCCCTCGAACAGGCACCGAACAGGCACCGTCTGTGCAGGTAATTCGCCAACATTTGGCGAATTGCTGCTCTCTGGATAGCCGAATGGCCAAGAAAGGTAACCGAACGCTGATTTTCAGCGTTTGGTTACCTATCGGCAGCCATTCGGATCTCTTTTGAATAACCCTGTATGAAATATGATGAAAATATGGAAAACACATTTTTTAGAACTTTGTTTCCCAAAATTTACTATCGCTAAATAGTTTGAAAATGTTGTCCTGAAATTAGGTTTATTATTGCAGAAGCCATTTGCACATCACGGCAATTCAAAGAACTGTATCCCAGAGCTCCTGTGCTACATTCCCCATATGCAGCGCAGAACTCTGGGTAAGATATGCAAATGACATCTGTCTCACTTTTTTACATCCTGGGTCTGTTTTCACACATAACCCTCCAAATAATTCCATGTTTTTCTAGATGGCTTATATTAGCAAAGATCAGGTTTATGCGACTGGTGAAAGCCCCCAACACACCTCAAAGAAGTCCTGAAATTAGAAATACCCAATTTTTACATGTTTTTGCTTTTTAACCCATTCACTGCTGAGCAGTATATTCAAATTTTTTATTTGAAAAGAGTGTCAGCGGTACAATCAGCCAATTAAAATAAAATGAAAAAGATCAAGCAGGATCATCTCCTCAGAGTATAAGAACTCCGACATAGAAAGTATCAGAAACTCAGTTCACAAACACATAAGCACATAGTGTGGCAAGGGGCATCCAAATGAGGAAGGTGGGGGGGTGGGGGAGACATACCAAAAAGTGGTCCAAGACCCCCCAAAAAAAAAGGAGGAAAAGGTGGCAAAGGCCAATTATGTGACTTTCCTGGCACGCTCCTGAAGGTCCGGAGTACCGTAGGAGGCCATGGAAATGTGCAGGTCACAAGGACGGGGTATTCGAGGGCCAGGTATGGCAGGCAGAGCCATGGTGGCCACCACAATGGCACACCCCGAGTTTGCCCCAAACGCCAAAAGAAAAGAAAGAAGGAGAAAAAAAAGGAGGGGGAAGAGGGTCTGCAGCACGAAGAGGTATGTAGAAAAATAAAACATGGGAAAAGAAGGAAAAACGGGGGGGTGAGGGGTCATCAAGATAACATACTCTGCTAAGAAGCGCACAAAACTCGGCGTTGAGGAACAAATGCAAATAGTCTATACACCAAAAAAGACAGCGAAAAAATAGTGTCTCAGAGTTTCAGGGAGCGGTGGAAATAATAAAAGGGGGAAAACATTCAAACGTCTGTTAGCTATCAATGGGGAACATCAGGGGAGGAAGGGGAAATAATCAGCCAAGAGGGGTCTCTGCGGTGAGGGGGGGTGTCAGCAGGGTATGTCGTCGGGTGGGATCAACCGTGTAAAGCCAAGATTACAGAAGCAGGGACAGTCAGCTCAGCCAGTGTCCAGGTCAGGAAAGGGAAAAGGCACCCAGCATCCTCGCAGCCACTAAGCCAGTGTCCAGGATCAAGGGGGGACTAATGCCCACAGCGTAGCGGCGGGAAGGCACCAGATATCAAAAGTCAGGGCAGGTATGATGGTCAGCGACAGGAGTCCCTGGAGAAGTGCCTCAACAGGAGGGAAGGACCATCCACAAAGTCAGCCAGGCAGCAGAGCCGCAGCAGCTGCGGTAGACAACTCCAGTAACGAGACCAGGTGTAAGACGTCAGAAGGCCCCACCAGATCAGGACAATCGCCGCACAGCTCACCGACCTCCAGCTCGGGTAAGTCGACAGGGGCACGTAGTAGTAAATCCGCAGCATGCCCGGCCTGGGAAGAGGAAAGCCCGCCCATGTCGCAGATTCCAACGCCACACGCAGCCGTGGGAGCCCCCCCGATTCGTCTTCCCTCACCCCACCACAGCAGTGCCACCTCGCCGGACCATCCAGCTTCCCGCCAAGCAAGGGACCACTGCTCGCGGAATTCCTCCAGCAGCTCCTTCAGCATCCCCCTCGTAAGCGGCTGCAAATCAGGGTCAGACATCGGCGATGGAAAGCCGCAGCTCTATGGGAAGCCCGCACGAAGGAGAATCTCTTGCAAACACAGCGGCAGCGAAGGATGAATACTCCGCGTGGCTGGGGGCAGTACCCAGGACAGGTCCAGAAATCCTGAAAGGCGAGACAGGCTTCGTAAATGGCCGCCGGGAGCAGGCCGCAGTAGGCCCGAATTCCAGCACCGTCTCCAAAATCCTCCAAGGGACCTGGCACCCGTCACAATATGTGGTCACTACCTCCCTGATACTAAACCTGTCAAATGGGGGTCTCGACATTGACTGGAAAACGCTAAAATTCAATAAATTGCAGATGTCAGCTAGAGAGCACAGCGAGATGCGTCCTCTCCTGTCTGTAGTCAGCTCCGCCCCCTGCTGAGCTATTTCACCTCTGTGTGCTTAGCTAATTTTGACCATTTTATGCTCATCATGTTTAAATGTGATTTGAAGTCCTATTTTATTATACCCCCAGACAAAATCTTTTTTTTTTACCTTTCCAACGATAACAAACATTATCCTCTAGCTGCCACCGATAAGTTACGGGAGGTCCTTTGGATCTCCTATCTCCATCATAGGTGGCAGCTAGGGGTTAACTCCATAACTGACATCATTGGACCTGACTTTCCTCCCTCTGACGGGAGACCACAGTGATCGTCCGAAATGTGTCCAAATGACACCCTAGCTCCACTTGGCAGCTAGGTGTGTTGTGGACGAGAATATATCTGCTTTTATATATATTCGGGCCTTGGAAAAATGCTCATTTAGGTCAATGATTGATATTGCTTTAAGAAGAATATTAATAAAAGGTATCTTTTGCGGTGAATAAACAGAATGTATCTTGCGTAATCTCGCCATCTCTCAGAAAAAAGGAACTCAAGCAGGTGTCTCTCTGCAAAGACTAACCACAAATAGGAAGACGCTCAAATGTTCTGTACGTAGCATCCTGTTAAGATTATTTCCAGACATCACATGGTCATCTAGGATCTAGAAGAACATCTAGAAGAACATCGCTGATTTTGCAATTTTATAAAATGTTACTTTGACCTTTGAAATAGCTGAATATTTGATTTTGTTATTAATTAATAATTAAAACCGGATGTACGTAATTTTTGCTGAAGTCAATCAAAATGTTTAGTTGACTCCCACTTGCTTACGTATAAACGTACTATAAAATGTATCGCACCGAATAAACAGACTCAGAGAAGTCGCTTCTTTCGAAGTTACATAGACCGTTCTATATCGTCTGTGTCATTTCTTATGCGCATATATCTTTGACGTTCTCCACCGAATTAGATCAGAGGCTGGCATCCGAGGACGGACTAGTTTAGTCCACTTCAGGTGGTTAACTGGCCAATTGACATCGTCACACATATGGCGACAAGGTCAGTGGGTGGGGGTGACCCCAGAGGCTTGGCTGACATCCAAGATGTCAGCCACTTCCAGGAGCAGATCGCATTCCGGCACAACTGGTGGAATCAGGATCCGGCCCCAAAGGGGTTAAAAAGAGGTACCGCTGGAAAGGGAAGGTCTGCCCTCTCCAGTGGCACCTCTTTTTTTCTCTCCTATGTTCAGTCATTGAAGAGGGAGAAGAGTCCAAAGGACCTCTCCCCTGCAGGCGCCAGGGGGGTGCCTGAAAATGACATCATCATCGTACATGATGATGATGATGATGTCATTGCGATTACTGGGGCCCATAAAACAGTCAGGCTGGCTTCTAGGAAGCCAGCCCGACGTGGAACCCCAGCCATAGAAATAAGTATAGGGAGGGAGGGGGGTTAAAGGACAATACTTACATAGTACGTCCTTGGTTCTTTTTAAGGGCAATTTTCCCCAGGATGTACTATGTACATCAGTGGTCCTTAAGGGGTTAAAGTTTGCCAGGATGTGTGGAATATCTTCCCCCCTCAGGTGCTTCAAACTCTTTAAAATGCAGGATAAAGTGGCGAGATTCCTCCACCACCTCCCTCCCCTCCCACAGGACGAGCGCAAATTGTGCAGAAAGACTCAATGACTTTCGGGTCACCGACATTTCGGTGCTCTCCCGTTCCCTGCACTTTGGTGAGTTGGATTCACCTACCCTACGATGAATTCATCATTCACCGCAGGGTCCCTGAAGTGTGGTGAATGGACCCACCTAACAAATCAAAAATCTGCCACAAAATCACTGAATCAATCTGAAAAAATGCCGCAAAACTGCTGAATCGATCCAAAAACATGCCAAAGAACACTGCAAATGCATCTGACCATCCGTCGCCAAATCGATCGGAAAAAAACAAACGACCTGCTGAACAGCCCACTAACCAGCTTCCGGAAAAAGCTGACAAGCCACCGAACGGGGTAAAAAAGTAAAACAACAAAAAAACAACCGCAACTTTTAAAAGGCGTTTTCAAACAAAGTACTGCATGAAAATGCCTGGGGATAATCTATAGATCCACGACCACTCCGTGGGTCTGCGTGATCTCGCAGGTGCAGGTTTTCCCTGTTAGCGTCTCCATTTTAGCGTTAAGTTCAGAATAGAGCCCTTAATATTTTGTACAGTGTTCCTGTAAGATAAAAGAACATGAAAATTCAGTTTGCAATTATTTACAGTCTGTAAGTAACACATGTAGCATGTGTGCACACCCTAAAATATAGGCTGTGAATATAAAACTCTGCATTTGAACATTTATTACACATACACACACACAAACACGCATACACTATAAAAGCATTTCTGTGGAAGAACCTTTTAAGGTGCTGTATCTTGTATGTATTGTTTTTGTTATTGTTATTTATAGGTCCATAAGGGTATTCGGTTACAGAGGGATTATTTTGGGGAAACCCTTTGGAAACATGTTATTTTGCACACTTTTATATAAATTATACTTTATTTCTTTTCAAAAGAAAAACAAGTTTCTTTTATTAATTAAATGCATTTCATTACGGAGTTCACTACAATTTGCACCATAAAACTTATATTCAAGATGAATAACTACAGATTTTATTTGTTTCTAAGAATATATATTAGATCTCAGATATGGCAACTGAACACACGAACATCTCTGCGTTTACAAACCCTTATACTATACTCAGATCCTTACACTTACACAGCAGAATATTTTCATCCATAAAAATATTCATTCATCATAAACCCTATTAATATTTTCAAATATAGTTCAGCATGCACTCAATAACAATACACCTAAATATTTACCTGTATTCTCATACATATAGTGCCACTCTATGCAAGAACTCACAAACCATGCAAATATTTTCAAACTGTCACTCTGACAATATAGACAGCAGACAATATAATATACTGTGTATACAGTGTATAGTTTATTATTGCAGAACTCATTTGCACATCACAGCAATTCAAAGAACTGCATCATGGACTATAACCATGCCAATTGCCTGCTCCCACACCTGGAACTTCTGCCACGGACATTTATTCTAATTTCCTTTCTTACTTCTGTGTCTATTTAGTTGCTCTTATTGTTTCCCTTATGTTTTTTGTTTTCTCTTGTGCTTCTTAGCGCGCCCGTCTGACATCAGCCTATGTGCGCCCGTGCTGATGTGCTTACCGGCATCTGTCGCAGCGTTGTGATGCTGCAACGGGCCGGTCACACGCTTGTGCATGCTTGTGAGTGCCCACGAAATATATACCCATGTTTGAGCTGGGGGGCGCAATATATACCCATGTTTGAGCTGATGGGGGCAATTTATTTCCATGTTTGAGCTGCCGGGGGCAATTTATATCAATATTTGAGCTACTGGGGCAATTTATTTCAATGTTTGAGCTGCTGGGGGCAATTTATATCAATGTTTGAGCTTCTGGGGGCAATTTATATGCATGTTTGAGCTACTGGGGCAATTTATATCAATGTTTGAGCTGCTGGGGCAATTTATTTCAATGTTTGAGCTGCTGGGGCAATTTATTTCAATGTTTGAGCTGCTGGGGGCAATTTATATGCATGTTTGAGCTACTGGGGCAATTTATATCAATATTTGAGCTACTGGGGGCAATTTATTTCAATGTTTGAGCTGGTGGGGCAATTTATTTCAATGTTTGAGCTGCTGGGGGCAATTTATATGCATGTTTGAGCTACTGGGGCAATTTATATCAATATTTGAGCTACTGGGGGCAATTTATTTCAATGTTTGAGCTGCTGGGGCAATTTATATCAATGTTTGAGCTGCTGGGGGCAATGTTTGAGCTGCTGGGGGCAATTTATATGCATGTTTGAGCTATTGGGGCAATTTATATCCACGTTTTGAGCTACTGGGGGCAATTTATATCAATGTTTGAGCTGCTGGGGGCAATTTATATGCATGTTTGAGCTACGGGGGCAATTTATATGCATGTTTGAGCTACTGGGGCAATTTATATCAATGTTTGAGCTATTGGGGCAATTTATTTCAATGTTTGAGCTACTGGGGCAATTTATATCAATGTTTGAGCTGCTGGGGGCAAATTATAAGCATGTTTGAACTGCTGGGGCAATTTATACCCATGTGTGAGCTGCTGGGGGCAGTATATACCCATGTGTGAGCTGCTGGGGGACAGTATATACCCACGTGTGAGCTACTGGGGCATTATATACCCATGTGTGAGCTGCTGGGGCAGTATATACCCACGTGTGAGCTGCTGGGGCAGTATATACCCATGTGTGAGCTGCTGGGGGCAATAGATCCATGTGTGAGCTGCACATTAATGTGGGTTTATTGCTGTGCAGCTCTGTAATACGCTCATACACACTGAACATTCCAGTGAGTTTTATTGCTGTGGAGCTCTGTAATGTGCAGTGACTGACTTTTTTTGACTGATGTTGTTGGGAAATAAAATTATTATGAAAAAACATTTTGTCCGTCAAAAATGCTGGACGTATAAATGCAGTCCGTCTGACTACGTTCCATCACTCACTCACAAAGCTATGTGGACGTTGCTGACGTGGCGCACTCCGCACATCCGTTCTAGCGGTTTTACGTTCTTGCCTAACTTGCGTCCGTTTGCCGCGTCCGAACTTCTGTGCGGATGTACTTCGTGTGTGGGTCTCTATTGATCATAATTGTATGCTACCACCGACGTTATAATGTGCGGCAACACAGATGTGAACACTGCGCTCGTCTGACCCGAGCCTTAGCCAGCATGACACTCCTACACAATTTAACATATGATTCCCAATGATTAAGACATCTAGCGTTATCATTAATCCGTTTTAGATGCTGTACACCAATCTTATAAATAAAAATTGTAATCAATATTAAGTATTGACATGTAACTCTTATTGCCATAGTGGTTATGTAATATGTTTTATTATAGTGTATGTACTTTCAGGAACATTTTCTGCCTCTGAAAATTTAGACACAATTTGCTTCAAGATCTACATTGAACTTTCTCTGGAGATTTTCACCCAGTTACAGATGAAGTACACCAGGACTTGCAGGACGTAGATCACACAGATCATTTTGAAACCAAGATGGATAAACTTTGAGACTCCCAATAAAGTAGTTGAGAAGCTTACAGATCTGGAGGACAAACACAGCTGTATTATCGTTAAAGTGGCCAGTGCAGAGGCTTCACTGTGAAGCTTCTCCTGAGGCCATTTGGATTTTTCTTTTGTGATATACCTGTATTTGTCTATACCAACAACTGTGCATTAACAACATACATCTTTAAAGAAAACTGGTTTTGATTAGCTTTAGGTATGACTTTACAAAGCATTGTAAGATATAGAGTGGGGCCACATCTCTTGGGCCAGGTGGAGATTTTAGGGATTTTCTCATTTTGATTTACACAGCCTTATCAGTAGTTATTTAAATATGGAGTGTACATTTTCACAATGACGTTAAAGTATTATCATTCAATGTCAAAGGGTTAAAAACAGCCTGTATAACCACAGATTAATGTTTAAAGAAATGTTTACTCAAAGCAACCTTCATGTCTCTTCGGAGAGACAAACCTCACCCACCTGTTCCTCCCTCAGTTGCCTGAGGTGTATAGCATTCTTATACATCAGCTAAATCTAACTGGGTGTAACAACTTTGAGTCAGCGTGACTGAAGTCCTACATCATCAATATTCTGATACAAAAGTTATGGTGCTGATATAAGTGGGCATATTTGATAATGTATTGACCTAATAATAGGGATTTTGTGTCTCCATTGAAAATGAAATAACTTTTTTAAACAATCTTTAACAATTGAACTTCATAACAGCATACCACAAAATATAAGTAAATAGTAAAACATAGTAGTAACAAACAATATTCAAGAAAGATAAAGATATTGGTAAAAAACGCAAAGTAAACAAGGATTTTAACACTGGAGAAAAGTAGCAATGAGATATCGAAATGACTCTTGAGGGAAATGAAATGGAGTAAGGAGAGCAATCCATCATTCAATTGGATGGGTATGCCATGCTCAGTGGGCTATCAGGCTCTGAAAGGCAGGTTCATTTGGAAACAGGGGAGGAAGGGTAAATAGGGCACTTTATTGATTTTTTTAAATATACAGACAGGTCTAAATATACTGTATTTGGACACAGGCTCAATTTTCATACTTTTGGTTCTGTATGCCACCAGAATAAAATTAAAATAAAACAATCCAAATGAATTTTTAGTGCAGACTTTGAGTTTTAATTCAAGAGGTTGAACATAAAAATATCAAGTACAAATTTTAGGAGCTGCAACCATTTTTATACACAATACACAGTCTCCCCATTTTCAGGGGCTCAAATGTATCTGGACAAATTAATATAATCATAAATAAAATGTTCATTTTAATATTTTGTTGAGAATCATTTACTGGAAATGACTTCCTGAAGTCTGGACCCCATGGACATTACCAAAGACTTGGCACTATCACATGGTGTGAGGTAAAACACCAACGCTACATGAAAAATCTAGCGCGAGCCACTAAAATGTAGCACCTGACGACCCTCCAACAGATCACCTTGTTCACAGTTGTCAGTGTACAAGATTCATTAGCGCACGCTAGGGAAACGCTAAGACCCAGGCTGAAGCCCAGTGCTAATGGGTGGAGTACAGGTAACATCACTACTCTATAACCGTGGAGACACAGGTTTGAATCCTGGCAAGAGCACCTCTCCAGTAAGTGTCCTTTGGCAAGACACCTAACGGTACATACTCGCCACCCAGGACATACCTGAAAATGAGAAAAAACTCAATGTATTCTTCCTGGTAAAATCCTTTCTCCAAAAATAAATAAAATGCAGTTGTGTACGCCGGGATAGAACAGTTTTTTGGTTTTTTTCCAGGGCAGAGTGCCTGGTCATACCTATCCCCGCCCTCACAAGCTTGTATAAGTATGAACACATACAACGACGAGCACTCACACCCCTGCATTATTTGAATCCTCCAAGGTGACCGTATTATCCATGTTTATATGCACACATATATTAATTAAGGCTGATGGGCATTGCATGATAAATGCCACCCAACAGCACGTAGAATCATTACACTGCATTTAATAGAGCCAAAAGGAAGGCCAGGTGAGTGACAATAATTTCTCTGCTGCAACATATAAATAATACATGTTTCAGGGCAAGACTTATCCATGTGTCCCTTTAAACATGGTCCTAATTAGGGATGAGCCGAACACCCCCGAGTTCGGTTCGCATTCGAACTCGACCTCTAACTTTTCAAAAGTTTTCCATGAAATAAGGGTTAAAAATAAAAACGAAAAATTCCTTCAAATATCGTGCCTAGGAGGTCCCCATAACCTGCCCGTGAAGTGGCGGATTTCTAGGATGTATAGAAACATTTAAAAACAAAAAAATGACGTTTACAATGACGGTAAATGGTTTTAATCTATTCATAAACAACTGCTTGGGGCGGCAGCCTGTATGAAAAGACATTTAAGGACGCGCAGAAAAAGTTTAGTGATTTTTTTTTGGGCTAAATTATGGTGAAACTTATGCAGGCTTTGGATGAAAGTAGCAATAGGTGCTTTAAAATTGTGCCTTTAGCGTCGGCAACAGTGCCGTCACACCGTAACCCCTCTGTGGTATTGTGGAAGAGTGCAGGGGTGGACCATGCGGTCCTATATTAAAAAGATATGAATCTGGTAAAGATGTCAGTGCAGCCAAATATTGTGCCTTTGGTGCCAGGCCAGCAAGTGCCATCATACAGTAACCCCTCTGTGGTATTGTGGAAGAGTGCAGGGGTGGACCATGTGGTCCTATATTAAAAAGATATGAATCTGGTAAAGGCGTCAGTGCAGCCAAATATTGTGCCTTTCATGGCAGCAAGTGCCTTCACACCGTAACCCTTTTGTGGTATTGTGGAAGAGTTCAGTGCTGGAGGTTTTGTGAATGCAGAAGACATCCCCGAGCTATTCCGTTACGTCAGCATCAGGGGATTGATAGCTGCTGATCCAGGACTGATTCATTTTTATAAATGTCAGCCGGTCTACAGAGTCGGTGGACAGACGCACTCTTTTGTCTGTGACAAAACCTCCAGCGGCACTGAACGTCCTTTCAGAAAGCACGCTAGGTGAAGGGCAACCTAGTAGCTGCATAGCATATTGGCTAAATTCTGGCCAGTGATCCAATCTCAACACCCAGTAAGCCAGTGGATCATCTGCTGGAAAGGTATCCAGGTCTGCCCTTGCCCCTAGGTAGTCCTGCACCATATGGTGAAGACGCTGGCAATGGGTGCCTACATTTGACGTCCCTGGACGTCGTGGACTAAAACAAATTAAAAAGGCATCAGTCAAGCGGCCCCGGCCTTCACCACTATTCCTCTGATCATCCACAGCCTCAGAAGCACCTTTGTCATCACTTGGTAACCTACCAGTGCCTGGAAAGGTGTTACACAAGTGTCGCTTTAGAGCGTCCTCAAGTTTTTTCATCCTGTCCTCCCTCTCTGTGGGCAGGATGAGCTCTGCAACTTTACCCTTGTATCGTGGATCAAGAAGGCTTGCCAACCAGTAATGAGCCCTCTCCTTGATAGCACGAATCCTGGCATCCTTTGGCAGGCTTTGCAGGATAAGGGAGCCCATGAATCGTAGGTTGGAGGTGGCATTAGCTTCCGAATCTTCCTGGTCAATGAGGAGGATGACCCCATCATGCACTTCCTCCTCCCAGCCACGTACTAGTCCTTGTGTTTCTGGGCACACAAAACCCGACCTTGAGGAATCCCCACCTTCAATGCCCCCACTACTTAAATATTCCTCCTCATCATCCTCCTCGTGTCTGATCTGAGGAGGACCCGCTGGAATGCTGTCTGCGGAAAGACTGGGGCCTTCAGAGCTAGGGAAGGCCTCCTCTTCCTCCCGCTGCTCTGCCTCTAGAGCCACATCTATAATTCCCCACAGAGTGTGCTCCAGCAGGAACACTAAAGGAATTGTGTCACTGATGCATGCACTGTCGCTGCTCACCATCCTCGTTGTCTCCTCAAATGGTGACAGTACAGTGCATGTATCCTTGATCATCAGCCACTGTGGGGGGAAAAAAATCCAAGTTGACCTGAACCTGTACTTGTGCCATACTCACACAGGTACTCGTTGATGGCCCTCTGCTGCTTGTGCAGATGCTGCAGCATTGCTAATGTTGAGTTCTACCTGGTGGGCATGTCACAGATCAGATGGTTTGTGGAAGGTGGAATTCTCTTTGAATTTCTGTCAGGTGAACACTTGCTGGGAATGACCGTCTGAAGTGGCTGCAGACTTTTCTGGCCTGGCTGAGAAGCTCTGCCAGCCCTGGGTACCTGGTTAGGAAACTCTGTAACACCAGATTTAGGATGTGTGCTAGGCATGGTACATGCGTCAACTTACCCAGGCGTAGGGCGGAGAGAAGGTTGCTGCCATTATCACAGACGACCATTCCCAGCTGAAGCTGGCGTGGTGTTAACCATCTCTGCACCTGCCCCTGCAGAGCTGACAGAATTTCTGGCCCGGTGTGGCTCCTGTCCCGTAAACAAACCA
The DNA here is from genome assembly GCA_009667805.1 of Leptobrachium leishanense. Taxonomy (NCBI): domain Eukaryota; kingdom Metazoa; phylum Chordata; class Amphibia; order Anura; family Megophryidae; genus Leptobrachium; species Leptobrachium leishanense. The sequence goes on along the minus strand of CM019063.1, from coordinate 417,527,375 downwards.
GCTCAAGCACAGTATGGCATCTTTTTGCTTGAGCCATTGCATAGCCCCTGTCAGGCGTCGGTTTAACTGCCACTTTGCCAGAGACACAGAAGGAGGAGGAGGAGGAAGAGGAAGAGGGAGAGGTGGTGGTGGAGCAGAAAGACCTCATACAAGCAGCTTTCTGGAGGCGTGGTGGATGAGCAAGCTCCAGCACAGAGCCCCATCCTGGATCCCTCCCAGCTGCAATCAGAGTTACCCAGTGTGCCATGAAGGAAATGTAACGACCCCGTCCATGCTTGCTGGACCACGTGTCTAAAGTCACATGCACCTTGCTGCTGACTGCCTTTCCAAATGACTCAATAACATTGTCTTCCACATGCTGGTATAGTGCTGGAATGGCCTTCCGTGAAAAGTAATGGCGTTTTGGAACATGCCACTGTGGTACAGCACATTCAGCAAATTCACGGAAGGGAGCGGAGTCCACCAGCTGGAAAGGCAGGAGCTGCAATGCGAGAAATTTTGCTAAGCTGGCAATTAGATGCTGTGCTTGGGGATGGTTGGGACTATATTTTTTCTTATGCTGCAGCAGCTGGGGCAAGGTAATCTGACTGCGTAAATCTTCAGCTGATGGGATGCTGTCACATTGTGAGGAAGGACCTGGTACATCCATTACTGTAGCATCATCCCTGTCAGTGGAGGTTGTAGGCAATGACATGGCAGGACATACAGTGGGGGTAGAGACAGATGATGAGGAGGACCTACGCAAAGTTTTGCGCCAACGGGATGCGTGGCAGGTGGTCATATGTAGCCTCAAGCACGTGGTACCCAAGCGTCCGGTGTCTTTCCCACGCTTGAGCCTCATCTGACATAGATTACAAATAGTAACGGTGGGGTCTGCTGCACATTTCTTAAAGAACTCCCAGACAGCAGAGTTTCTGCATGTGTGCTTTGAGACAACAGCGCTCTGCACCTGAGCAGCTCTGACATCTGATGCCTTGGACTGGCTAGTGCTACGGTTGGTCATAGAGGATGTTGTGCCATGTGTTTGTTGTGCCTCCTCCTCACTTGACTCCTCTGTTCGATCAGGCACCCAGGTGGAGTCAGTGACCTCATCATCATTGTCATCACCCCCTATCTCCTCATCACTGGAGCCAACTTGGCAGTATGCTGCAGCTGCTGGTACAACATGAGTGCCAGTTATTTGTGTGTCATCACTGGCACCCCCTTCCTCTAGGTTGATTATACTCCCTTCCTCAACATCAGAGATTGAATCAGAGCACTGTACTTGCTGCGCATCCTCAAGCAGCATGTCACTGTCATTGTAGTCATACAATTCAGCTGACCCCTCCGTGTGTGATTGTGAGGCTATGGCAGGAGTAGCTGTGGACATGGAGGCTGCATTAAATGTTTTGGCAGCTGAGGTGGACTGTAAAGCACTACAAGCCTGGCTGGCAGAGGACTCGGAGGATGAGGATGGCCTGGTTAGCCAATCCACCAAATCCTCTGTATGTTGCTGCTGCTTAAGACGGCCAACACCAGTTAGAATGGACAAGCATGCCCCTGCAGAGGATGCACCACGTCCACCACGACCAGAGGCACAGCCACCCGACACTGCTTGCCCTCTTATCTGTGTCTGGGAGCGTCTGCCTGTCCTTTTTGGTCTTTCTGACATGGTGAGTGATATATAGATTAAATATATACAGAACTCTGATTCAACTCTGGTATAAAGATTAAAGATTTCCAGAACTCTGGTATAACTCAGTGAGACACCCTGATAGCTGGCAGCCAGTGACAAGACACAGATTACAATTCCCAGAAACCTCCTATAAATCAGTGAGACCCCCTGATGGGTGCCAGTGACAAGACACAAATTACAATTTGCAGAAATCTGCTACAAATCAGTGAGACCCCCTGATAGGACCCCCTGAAAGCTGGCAACAGTGGCAAGACACCGATTAGAATTCCCAGAAATCTGCTAGATGTATGTGGGACCCCCTGATAGCTGGCAGTGAGAAGACACAGATTAAAATTCCCAGAAACCTCCTATAAATCAGTGAGACCCCCTGATGGGTGGCAGTGACAAGACATAGATTAGAACAATTCCCAGATATTTTGTATAATTGTCTGACCCCCCCAAAAATTCTGGGTGGCAGTGGCAAGACACAGATTACCTCAAATCCTAAATATTTTGTAGAAATTACTGACCCCCCCAAAATAGTTGCTGGTGGCAGTGAGAACACACAGATTACCTCAATTCCCAAATATTTTGTAGAAATTACTGACCCCCAAAATAGTTGCTGGGAGTGACTGAGAACACAAAGATTAAAACAATTCCCAGATATTTGGTAGAAATGAGACCCCCCCCAGTAGCTGGTGGCAGACTGGCAGTGAGAACACACATTAATGCAAGAACAATCTCCTCTCAAATCTCCTCTCAAACACGTGCTGAAGTGCTGTGTGAAGCCTTATATATTGTGCTGCGGGGCTTAGCTCTGTGAGCCCATGATTGGGCAAAATTTGCCCAATCAGGACTCTGAGCCGTGATTGGCATAGTCTTGAACCGGTTTTAGGCTTAGGCTGTAGCCAATTACAAGCTTCAGGCCAGTGGAAAAGTGCATTGTGGTCCATTGTGGGCGAACATGCGGCGAACATGCGGAAATGTTCGTAGTTTGCGAACAGGCGATGTTCGAATCGAACTCCGAACCAATCGAACCGAACAGCTCATCCCTAGACAGCAGCCTCTGCCCAATTATTTAAGGGCAAAGAAAGGAAACTCTACTATTCAGCAACATTAAAGTGTTCCTTTAAGTAGGCAACTAACCCCCTCCCACAACTCCAGGCCTACAGCCTTTATCTAATTTTTTCTGGAATAATCTTACAAAAACTCTGTTCTATTTCACTTTCTAACATTACTGTAACGGGTTTTGTGTCACAACTAGGGATGAGCCGAACACCCCCGTGTTCGGTTCGCATTAGAACTCGAACAATTTCAAAAGTTCGAGTTCGAACTCGAACCGAACTCCATGCAAGTCAATGGGACTCAAAAGTTCGATTTTTAGAGTGCCCTCCAAGAGGGCATATATGCAAGATATTTGCCATAAAAGGTGTATGGGGGTCCTGGTAGTGCCCTGGGGGCAGGAAACAAGGACAAAAAGTTTTAAAAAAAGAAATTTTTAAAGGAACAGTGAGTTTTCCATAAAATAAGGGTTAAAAATAAAAACGAAAAATTCCTTCAAATATCGTGCCTAGGAGGTCCCCATAACCTGCCCGTGAAGTGGCGGATTTGTAGGAGGTATAGAAACATTGCCATCAGAGACCCACACAAGACACCTAGCCACACTTAAGGGGTTAAAATGCACAGGGACTGGCTACTATCATGTTAGATGAGGGAATGTATTAGGCCCCGTTCACACTGTGCGGTTTATCTTGCGGATTTTGCCATGATGTCGCAGCAAAATCAGCGCGACGTCGCTCTGTGTAGCTTCTCCAATGCATTTCAATGGAGCTGTTCACATCTTGCCGCGAGACGTCACATGTCACATGTCACATGTCGCGGTAGCATGTCGCTGGTACATGACCCTTTTTTTGAGATTTGCTATCTGCGATTTTGCCATTTGCATTGGTGGTGCTTTGCAAAAATCGCACAAAACCACGACGTCGCGTGACATCGTGCGACATTATCGCACTACAGTTGTGTTCAAAATTATTCAACCCCCAATGCTGTAAAGGGTTTTAGGGAATTTAGTGTACATTTGTAATTGTATTCAGAATGAAATCCAACAAGGACTTTTTAACCCCTTAAGGACCTCTGACGTACCCTGTACGTCCTGTACTCGGGTCTCCCTTAGACCCGCGGACGTACAGGGTACGTCAGCGGCGCCTAATCCCCCTCCCGCCCGATACTCACCTCCCTCGCCGGATCTCACGGCGATCTGGCAGGGAGGAAGCCTGCCCATGTGATTTACATGGGCAGGCGAGGCTGATGACGTCGCCACGCTGCGTGGTGACGTCATCAGCAGGCGTCCCCATGCTTTTCAATGGAGGGGAGGGGGGGGCTCCTTCGGAGCCCTCTATCTCCCCAACCATTGAAGCTAGGGAGATGCCGTTTGCTCCGCTGGAGAGGGGAGAGCCTCCCCTTTCCAGCGGTGTATGGCATTAACAATTTCGCCGCCGGATCACGTTGCGGCGCCAATTGGCGCCAAAACGCGATTCAAACCTGGAGGGGGGCTGACATCTTGGATGTCAGCCAAGCCTCCAGATCCCCCCCCACCCACTGACAACCTCACCATATGTGTGAGGATGTCAGTGGGCCAGTTAACCCTCTAGCTGCCATGTAGAGATAAGGGGATCCTAAGGATACCTTTATCTCCCGATCCATGGCAGCTAGATGGTCATATTTGCCATGATTTGAAAGGCCTGATTATGGCCTTTCAAATGATACCAAACATGACCAGGTTTGGTTTTAAAAAATTTTTTTAAAAAATTAAATAAAAAAAATTAAAAAAAAATTAAATAAAATAAAAAAATGGTTTTTTTTTTAAAAGTTTTTTTGTCTGGGGGGGAGTTTAATTAAATAGGACCTAGGCTGTCATCTAAAAATAAATAGCACAAAATGGTCAGAATGAGCGCAGCGCACATAGGTGAACTGTCTCAGCAGTGAAGGGGTTAAAAAGCAAACGCATGTAAAAATTGGGTATTTCTAGTCTCGGGACAAAATTTTAAACCTATTTAGCTGGGGTCATTTTGGGTGGTTGTAGATTTTGGGGATTAAGTTACAAAAAAGTGTGTTTTTACAATTTTTTCCCTCATATTTCATATTTTTTTTTATAGTAAATTATTCGATATGATGGAAATAATGGTATTTCTAGAAAGTCCATTTAATGGCGGGAAAAAGGGCGTATAATATGTGTGGGTTGAATAAACGAGTAAGAGGAAAATTTGACCTAAACACTAACAGCGCAGAAACGTAAAAACAGCAGCGGTCACTAAAAGACGGATTTGTGTAAAACCGCCCGGTCACTAAGGGGTTAAAGAACCATATGCAACTAAAATGACATCAATTGGTTTTGTAATACAGTAGTAAATGTTTCTTTTTGAATTCTTCATTGATAACAATTATTCAACCCCTTAAAGACTACCACTCTGAAGAACAGAGGTTCATTCAAGTGTTTTCAATCAGGTATTGAAAACACCTGTGGATGTCACGGAGCAGCAATAAAGCATAATAAGCACCAATTAGGCAGCTTTAAAATGACTGTGATATTCAGCTCCTTCTAGACATTTACTGGTGTGGTTACAAACATGGTGAAGTCAAGAGAATGGTCCAGGAAGAGAAGAGAAGAGGTGATTACTCTTCACAGGAAGGGCAATGGCTATAAGAAGATTGCAAAGATGTTAAACATACCAAGAGAGACCATCATTCGCAAATTCAAGGCAAAGGGCACTGTTGAAACGCTACCTGGTCGTGGCAGAAAGAAGATGCTGACTTTGGCTGCTGTGCGCAACCTTAAGCGTAGAGTGGAGAAAAGTCCCCGTGTGACTGCTGAGGAACTGAGAAAAGATTTGTCAGATGTGGGTACTGAAGTTTCAGCTCAGACAATATGGCTCACACTGCGTAATGAAGGCCTCCATGCCAGAACTCCCAGGCGCACCCCCTTGCTGTCTCCAAAGAATAAGAAGAGTCGACTGCAGTATGCCAAAAGTCATGTGGACAAACCACAGAAGTTTTGGGATAGTGTTCTGTGGACTGATGAAACAAAATTAGAACTGTTTGGGCCCACGGATCAATGCTATGTTTGGAGGAGGAAGAACAAGGCCTATGAAGAAAAGAACACCTTGCCTACTGTGAAGCATGGCGGGGGGGGGTCAATCATGCTTTGGGGCTGTTTTGCTTCTGCAGGTACAGGTAAGCTTCAGCGTGTGCAAGGTACCATGAATTCTCTTCAGTACAAGGAGATATTGGATGACAATGTGATGCAGTCCGTCACAAACCTGAGGCTTTGGAGACGTTGGACCTTTCAACAGGACAATGATCCCAAGCATACCTCCAAGTCCACTAGAGCATGGTTGCAGATTAAAGGCTGGAACATTTTGGAGTGGCCATCGCAGTCACCTGACTTAAATCCGATTGAGAACCTCTGGTGGGACTTAAAGAAAGCAGTTGCAGTGCGCAAGCCTAAGAATGTGACTGAACTGGAGGCTTTTGCCCATGACGAATGGGCGCAGATACCCGTAGATCGCTGCAAGACACTTGTGTCAAGCTATGCTTCACGTTTAAAAGCTGTTATAACTGTAAAAGGATGTTGTACTAAGTACTAAGATTGAATGTCACTTGGGGGTTGAATAAAACTGATAATGATGTGAGCACAGAAAAGACATTTGTGGTTATTTCATTATAAATGTTATGTTATATTTGTCTGACCTACACGTGCCTCTTTGATTTAATTGTAAGCAAGATGACTGAATGATCAAAATCAATGTCAAACTGGCCAAAACACTCAATTTCAGTGGGGGTTGAATAATTTTGAACACAACTGTATGTCGCGAATATGAAAATCGTGCGACTTTCAAATCACACTGTGTGAACGGGGCTTTATATGTATAAAGCAAGGTATATATGACAATGGATAGTCAGAGACTCTAGGGACTCAGCTTGTACGCTTTATGATAGACATTTCTAACACAATAATAATTTTATGCTCACATAGGCCCTTCGGGAGAGGTACATGACATACAAATACTGGAATATTACATTTAAATCTAAGGAGTGTGATAAAGATTTTATTAAGCCCTTGATGACAAATGACGTAACATCTGCATCATTAATGATTGGCTTTACAGAGTCCTGGTCATTAAGGGGTTAAACAGCATATCAGAGAGGATCATATAGTAGAAATGAACACTTCTTAGAATTGAAAAACAAACAGTGTTTGTTCATACATGTGCAGGCCACAACCAGTCTGCAAGCAATGTATCAAATTCTAATTGCTAATTAGAAGCAAATGCTATTTCCAAACACTGATTAAACACCTGTTGTTTACGCCATTTGAGAGCACAGGTCATTTAGAGGTGAGAATCTTTGCACCTATAGTAGACGACATTAGGTAGTTTTTTAATTCAATATCTAATAAACCGTTGCTTATAATATTCTGCAGTAAAGAGTCTCTTTTATTTCTAGATTTGTTTGTATTTTTTATGCATTTTGTATAATGTTATTTAATTTTTTCGAACTCGAACCGAACACGCCAAAAAGTTCGAAGTTCGCGAACTTTCGAACTGCCAATGTTCGAGTCGAACTCCAAACTGATCGAACCGAACAGCTCATCCCTAGTCCTAATCCTAATACTCAACCACTTACATACTGTGAATAACCCCCAGCATAAAATGTTTAGAATTAGCCAATATATTAGATTTATGATATATGTCAATAAAGGATACATTTTATAATATAACCTTCTGCAACAGCAGTGACATTGCTGACCAGAACCAATACTATGGTGTATGGGGCCAAGAGAACACTTGTACTTCTTTCCTTTCAATTGCCTCTTAATTGCCTGTTAATTTCCAAGTGGCATTCTTAAGTGGACGTTCAGAGTTGATTCCTGGAGTTTTATCCAAGATCCCCTACGCCATCACGATCCCTAATTCCTGTGTCTTCTCTCTCCACAGGTAGGACATTATCACCCATCACCCATCATCCACAGACACCCACATCTCAACTGATCCCCTGCATACTTTTGCTGGTAGGACATTATCACCCATCACCCATCATCCACAGACACCCACATCTCAACTGATCCCCTGCATACTTTTGCTGGTAGGACATTATCACCCATCATCCACAGACACCCACATCTCAACTGATCCCCTGCATACTTTTGCTGGTAGGACATTATCACCCATCACCCATCATCCACAGACATCTCAACTGATCCCCTGCATACTTTTGCTGGTAGGACATTATCACCCATCATCCACAGACACCCACATCTCAACTGATCCCCTGCATACTTTTGCTGGTAGGACCCCCATCACCCAGTATTCGCAGGCACCCACATTGTAACGTTACCTTGGTCTTTTGCTGCTTTTATTTATTTTTTATTTATTTTTGTTTTTCTCCACCATTTGCTTTGCTAATTAGCATGTGAATCTCCTGCCCTATTGACACAGACCATCCAGCTTCAGGTGTTGACTTTTTAACTGCCTGAATGCAATCAGTCCGCCCTATATAACAACTATAACAGGCTCCATTGAGCCAGGCTCCAGTGTCATTTCCAAGTGGCATTCTTAAGTGGACGTTCAGAGTTGATTCCTGGAGTTTTGGGACTGGAGGAAGGAACTGCAAAACTGCAAGGCCCACTTTTTACTCTGGTAAACTCACGTCTATATCATGCTTTCTCTCACGTTTCTGCACTTTACTTCTACCTTTCTCCTTAAATGGAACTCCTGCCCCTCTACCACCGACCCCTACACTATCTGCATCTCTCCCTCCCTCCTCTCGTCCCACATGATGGCCTCGCATGAGCTCCTTTGTTTCCTCAGAACATGGTCTCCCTCTAACTCTCGTGCTGCCAATCACTCCCACTCCCACAAATCCCATTCCCACCTTCTCTTTCTCACCCTCCTGCTGTTGCTCTATTCAGGTGACATATCCCCTAACCCTGGCCCCACAACACATCCAATACTTCCCTCTCATCCTATCTCCATCGCACATAAATCTCCTCCCTGCAAGCCCAGCAACCTCATTCCCATCATCCCTCAGCGCCTGTCCTCTTTCTCCTGCGCCCTCTGGAACGCTCGCTCTGTGTGCAACAAACTCACAGCCGTCCATGACCTCTTCCTTTCAAACTCCTTCAACCTCCTAGCTTTAACTGAAACCTGGCTAACTCCCTCTGAGACGGCCTCCGTTGCTGCTCTCTCACATGGCGGTCTACACTTGAGCCATACCCCCAGACTGGGTGAGAGAAATGGTGGCAGGGTCGGACTCCTGCTCTCTCCCACCTGCACCTACCAGCATCTCCCTCCACCCCCATCCCTCTCCTTCTCCTCCTTCGAGACACACTGCATCCGCCTGTTCTCTCCTCTGGCCCTCAGGGTGGCAGTCATCTACCGCCCACCGGGACCATCCTCCCAGTTCTTTGACCACTTTGCTACCTGGCTTTCTCACTTCCTGTCTTCTAATCTTCCATGCCTAATTCTCAGGGACTTCAACATTCCCATTGACGATCCTTCCGCTCCTGCTGCCTCCAAACTTCTTTCACTCACGTCCTCCCTTGGACTCACACAATCCTCCCTCCTCCCTACCCACCGCGATGGTCACGTTATTGACCTGGTCTTTTCCAACCTCTGCTCCATTTCTGAGTTCAAATGTCGTCCTTTCCCCATCTCTGACCACCACCTTCTCTCTTTCAACCTATCTGGACTTCCTAAACACCCTGCTCCCCCACCCCGCACACACACTCACAGAAATCTACATGCTGTGGACCCCCATCAATTCTCCAACCTACTTCACCACCTCCCTCATACCTCATCCTTCACCTGCCCTGATGCTGCCAATCATCACTACAACACTACGCTTATCTCTGCTCTAGACACTCTTGCTCCTCTTCGACTCTTTAAGGCCCCATGCCGCCAGCTTCAGCCCTGGCATACCCTCCAGACTCGCTACCTGCAAAGATGCTCCCGCACCGCAGAGCGTGCCTGGAGGAAATCCCGCTCTGAAGCTGATTTTGTTCACTTCAAGTTTATTCTCCGGTCATACACCTCTGCCCTCCACTTGGCCAAACAATCCTTCTTCTCATCTCTTATATCTACGCTGTCCTCCAACCCTAAACGGCTCTGGTCCACCTTCAACACCCTCCTCTACCCAACTGCACCTCCCCCCTCAGCTGCCTTTAGCGCTCAAGACCTGGCAGACTACTTCCACAGTAAAACTCTAACTATCAGAAGCAACATCCCAACACAAGATAGTTATCTGCCACCTCCACTCCCACAGCTCCCCTCTGCCACCCTCTGCCGCTTCCTCCCAGCCACTGAGGAGGAAGTCAATTCCTTATTGTCCTCCTCACATCTCACCACGTGCCCGCTCGACCCCATTCCCTCACAACTAATTCCTCCCCTCTCCTCCTCCCTCACCCCTGCACTCACACACATCTTCAACCTATCTCTCTCCACTGGCTCCTTTCCATCCGCCTTCAAACACGCGCTAGTTACCCCTTTACTAAAGAAACCATCCCTAGACCCCAACTCTCCATCCAACTACCGCCCTGTATCCCTGCTTCCCTTCACATCAAAGCTCGTAGAAAAACTAGTCGTCAACCGCCTCTCCCTCTTCCTGTCCTCCAATTCCCTACTTGACCCCCTGCAATCTGGCTTCCGTCCCCTACACTCAACTGAAACTGCCCTCACCAAAGTCACCAACGACCTCCTAACTGCTAAAAAACACGGCCACTATTCTATTCTCATCCTGCTTGACCTCTCGGCTGCTTTTGACACTGTTGACCACCCCCTCCTTCTACAGACCCTCAACTCTCTGGGTCTCGGTGACACTGCACTTGCTTGGGTTGACTCCTATTTATCCAACAGGTCCTTCTGTGTGTCCTTTGCTGGTAACTCCTCTCTCTTCATTGCCTCTATCTGTTGGTGTACCTCAAGGCTCTGTCCTTGGTCCTCTGCTCTTTTTCATCTACACCTCCTCTCTGGGCAAAATCATCAACAGCTTTGGCTTTAATTACCACCTCTACGCTGATGACACTCAGATCTACCTCTCTACCCCTGATCTCTCTCCCCCTGTCCTCTCAAAAGTCAGTGACTGTTTATCTGGCATCTCCTCCTGGATGGCCTCCCACCACCTAAAGATCAACATGTCAAAGACTGAGCTCCTACTTATTCCTCCCTCCAATGCCTCCCCACCTCCTGACTTCTCTATCACGGTGGAGGGTATCACCATCTCCCCATCAAACCAAGTTCGCTGTCTTGGAGTTACACTTGACTCTGCTCTTTCCTTCATCCCCCACATCCAGTCTCTTTCCTCCTCCTGCCGATACCAACTGCGTAATATTTCCAGAATTCGGCCATTTCTTACCGCTGTCACCACAAAACAACTCATACACGCCCTGGTAATCTCCCGACTCGACTATTACAATAATCTCTTATCTGGCCTCCCTCTGTCCCGCCTCTCCCCCTACAATCCATCCTGAACGCCTCCGCCAGGCTAATTCACCTCACCCGCGCTCTGTCTCTGCCGCTCCCCTCTGCGAGTCCCTTCACTGGCTCCCCATCCACTGCAGAATTAAGTTCAAAATCCTTATCCTTACCTACAAAACCCTCACTAACTCAGCGCCCCACTACCTGTCCTCACTAATCACCAAATACACCCCAGCCTGCTCCCTAAGGTCAAATAGTGACCTGCGCCTAGCTTCTCCGCGCATCACCTCTTCCCATGATAGACTGCAGGATTTCTCACGCGCAGCCCCCACTCTCTGGAACGCTCTCCCTCGTACTGTCAGACTTTCCCCTAACTTCTCTTCCTTCAAACTCTCCCTTAAAACATTCCTATTTAGGGAAGCCTACCACCTAACTCACTGACGCAACCATCAATCACTCTCACCTTACAGTCCTCTCCTCCTGTTTCCAACCCCAACCCTCCTAGATTGTGAGTTCCTACGGGAATAGGGCCCTCATCTCCTCCTGTACTGTTTGTCAAATGTTGTTCAATGTATTGTAACCCTGTCTATACTGTGCTTATTGTACAGCGCTGCGAAATATGCTGGCGCTTTATAAATAAAGAATAATAATAATAATAATAATTGCCTGTTAATTTGGTGCAAGAATCTTTTTTTTTTTTTTTTCCCTTTTTTGCTCCTTCCCAGCAGTTAACACCAGGTTTGAGCAGTAGGTAAATTTTTATGATTAGCGTACGTGTAGAAATTAGCACGGGATCAAACGATCTGTTGGTTACAATAGTGCAACGCAAGTGATCTCTAGCTCTTCCCATGTTAAGTATAGGACGCGGTAAGTACAGTAAGCTGGGGCTACGAATCGCAAATTACCATTCGCTAAGCTAGTGAGAGACAAACGATCTGTTGGTCAAGCGCTAGACTGAATTTACCTGGCACTAACGCAAAAACATGCTGATGCTAGGGTTAGCTCACACCAGATGATAGTGCCCTCGGTTTCTTCCTTTCTGATGGAAGGCAAGGCTCTAACTGCAGCTGTCTTCCACTGTTCTTGCTTGTGGGTCTTTCTACCTTTTAGTTTTGCCTTCCGCAAGTGAAATTCATGCTTAATTGGGTTGAGATCAGGTGATCGACTTAGCTATTGCAGAATGCTCCTTTCCGTTCCCTTCAAAAACTCCTGGGTTGCTTTTGCAATGTGTTTTGGATCATTGTCCATCTGTACTGTGAAGCACCGTCCAATCAACTTTGCTGCATTTTGCTGAATCTGAGCTTACAGTCTATCTCTAAACACTGCTGAATTCATCCGGCTGCTTCTATCTTCTGTCTTCTGTCACATCATCAATAAACACCAATGATCTAGTGCAGGGTTTCTCAACTCCAGTCCTTGGGACCCACTACAGGCCAGATTTTGCAGATCACCTTGGGGAAATGTAGACTGAATGCGGCAATCACTGAGCAGCTAATTGGATCACCTGTGCTGTGCTTCGGATATCACACAAACCAGGCCTGTTAGTGGGTCCTGAGGATACGAGTTGAGAAACACTGATCTAGTGCCATGCATGTCCATGCCAACACACCATGTTTTACAGAAGGCGTTGTGTGCTTTGGATAATGAGCTGTTCCAAGCCTTCTCCACACTTTTCCCCCAATAATTCTGGTACAGATTCAACTTAGTTTCATCCGTCCAAAGAAGGCTTTTCTAGAACTGTTCTGGCTTTTTTAGATGTTTTTTGGCAAAGTCTAATCTGGCTTTTCTATTCTTCTGGTTTATGAATGGTATACACCTTGGGGTGAACCCTCTGTATTTGCTCTCGTGAGGTCTTCTCTTGATTGTATACTTTGATAATGATACGCGACCTCCTCGAGAGGTCTGGGTGTTGTGAATGGGTTTTTCTTTACCATAGAGAGGATCCTGTGATCATCCACCACGATTGTCTTCCAAGGACGTCCAGGCCTTTTTATGTTGCTGAGCTCACCAGTGCGTTCTTCTTTCCTCAGAATGTACCAAACTGTTGATTTGGTCACTCCTAATGTTGCTGCTATCTCTCTGATGGATTTGTTTTGTTTTTGAAGCCTTACAATGGCCTGTTTCACTTGCATGGACTGCTCCTTTGAACACTTCATGTTCACAGCAATAGATTCTAAATGCAAATACCACAATTAGAATCAACTCCAGACATTTTACCTTTTTAATTTATGAAGAAATAACAAAGGAGTAGCCCACACCTGGCCATGAAACTGCTTTTAATTCAATTGTCCAATTACTTTTGGTCCCTTGAAAAAGGGGGGTTGACTACCCTTAAGAGCTGTAATTCTTAAACCCTTCCTCCAATTTAGATGTACATTCCCTCAAATTAAACGTGAGAATGCACTTTCAACTAGGGATGGGCGTTCGGTTCGATTCGAACGTGAGTTTGAATCGAACATCGGCCGTTCGGGTGTTTGGCGAACGCCGAACATTATGGGATGTTTGCGGTTTGTTCGACCGTGGACATTCCATAATAAAAAATGTGTACACCGGTCTCCTAAATGTACCGGGGGCTGCCGGGACATTTAGGAGACCTGTGGCTGCAGCCCCCGTCCCCGGTAACTCACCTGTCCTGCAACTGTCCCGGCCTCCTGTTCTCCGTCCGTCAGATCCTCCGGTCCGTCTGGCCGCGACTCCTCTCTGCCCCACGTCTTCATGCTGAATGATCTGATTGGGCAAAGTCCTGCGCCTGACCTGGACTTTGCCCAATCAGGGCTCAGCATGAAGATGAGCTTTAACCAAGCACTGATTGGTTAAAGTCTTGCACCGACTTTAACCAATCAGAGCTTGGGTAAAGCTCTGCCCCAAGTCTCACATCTTCATGCTGAGCTCTGATTGAGCAAAATCCTGCACCTGACCTGGACTTTGCCCAATCAGGGCTCAATATTGAATTAGAGCCCTGATTGGGCAAAGTCCAGGTCAGGCACAGGACTTTGCCCAATCAGATTATTCAGCATGAACTTGTGGGGCAGAGAGGAGCCGCGGCCAGACGGACCAGAGGAGCTGACAGACCAGGGAACAGGAGGCCGGGACAGCTGCAGGACAGGTGAGTTACGGGGGCCGCAGCCACAGGTCTCCTAAATGTACCGGCGGCCACCGGTACATTTAGGAGAACTGTGAACACATTTTGCGTGTTCGGCCCCCATTTGTTAACATTGTGCTCGAGTTCGTATTCGAACATTTCGGCCATTCGGCTGTTCTGATACGAACCGAACACAGGGGTGTTCGGCTCATCACTACTTTCAACCCATATCCATTACATAACTATAGCTTGAATATGTTTTGGTAAATACCTGAAAAACTAAAATTGTGCCTGTGTCCAAATATACAATGACCTAACTGTATATATTACTATTTCATAAATATATTTTTCAATTTTTTTTGGCCCTTGCAGTGCTTAGTTTAGATACCCACCAACGAGACTTATACTTCTATCAGGGTTATTCAAAGAGATCCGAATTGCTTGTGAAAGGTAACCGAACGCTGAAAATCAGCGTTCGGTTACCTTTCTTGGCCATTCGGCTATCCAGAGAGCAGCAATTCGCCAAATGTTGGCGAATTGCCTGCACAGACGGTGCCTGTTCGGTGCCTGTTCAGGGGCAGTGAAATCCCCATAGAGATGCAATGCTTCGGCTATTCAGAGAGCAAAAGCCAGCAGTGAAAAGTTGCCGAAATGCCCTGCCATTCGGTGGTTTCATGCGGCAGATTTATTCAGGCGAATCTCATAGGCTGAAAATAGAGACAAGGGGTGCAGATGATAAGTGGAAAACCACCATCAAAGAACCCCTTAGAAAGTTGGGATAAAAAATTGTTAAACTTTATTAATGGACATTGCCAAATAATTAGATAGATAAACAATTATTAATACAGAAGCAGGTTGTCACGTGTGAAAACAAACAATAAGTGTAACACTATGGATTATACCAAATATATGAATCTATGTGATATACTGTAAATCAGGACTGCCATGTGGTAATGAATAGCATGTAACCAATGCTAATAGCTAGCCCAGATTGTTGCAATATTGAGAGAAAAAGAAAACACTCATGATTATAAAGTGTCCTGCTTTAAACACGAAAATGATTTGGTGTAGATATTGGGTTGCCAACAAATATAGTATATAACCAGTGATGTGAATGGTGATATGAGACCAATTAGACCCATATAGGCATCAGTGTATTACAAATATCCATAGAACTATAGATGACTCTATTGGTATATATGTCGCAATTAGAACAATAGATTTAGTTTTGAAAGTTCATTCAGATACGACAAATATAAGGTTTCTATAGGTATATAGTCAAGAGCAGACGTTAAATAGAATTAATGCATTATTATTAATACACAGAAGGTGCTAATTAAATCGTATAGCACTTTATTTGAATAGGGTAGATAAATTCAAAAACGGCTCAAATTAGTTGAAACGGTGCTCTGTGATGATGACAATGGGTTGAGATCTTGTCACTAGGTTATCTATTAAACATTGATAGAATTGAATTTGTAATTGTAAATATATACGTTGGTTCGACAAACACCCAATATAAGATGCAATAGATTCAACTGTATTATAGAGATTAATAGCCATCCACACACCGATTAGAAGTTATTAATTGAAGTAGACAGAGTAACATTTGTGTATATCAATTTGATCGTACAGCGCATACTACAATTAGACTAGTCTTTTCTGAGTAGCTCCAATAGGTATTTTGGAAATAGAGAGTAATTCTCAATGTTATTATAGAAATTGACCTGAATCGGCGCAAATATGCTTTCTGGGGTCCTGGGATCTCATATATACATAGAAGAGAATAAACAATAATAGTGTAACATCGTCGATGACAAATAATAGGTAGATATAGATAGGCTCCCACTTACAAATCTAGAGCCTTAACACTGGCTCTAAGTGGGTCCAGGCGTGTGGGTAATTTTTCTTCCAATTTCTCAGGTTGCCCCCACCTTATTTGGAATTTCCTCTCCAGGTTAAGCGCCCATGGGTTTTGGGAGAACCCAAAGAAAACCGCTTCTTATCCAGAGAAATGGCACAGCTGTGGTTTCTGCGAAAATCCCTTGGCAGTGAAAAGGTTAATCCGCTCGATGATAGTTATCTTCCTTCTTTATAGCAGTGAGTGCAAATTTCCACTTCTGCTTTTAGTATTTTTTAGGAGCAGAACGTAGACAGCCTACAGCAAGCATGCAGTAAGAAGCAGGGCTCTGCTTACAAGACCCCCTGCTCCACCACCCCTCCAGCTTGGGTGTTCTCAGTCCTTCTACGTTCTGCTCCTAAAAAATACTAAAAGCAGAAGTGGAAATTTGCACTCACTGCTATAAAGAAGGAAGATAACTATCATCGAGCGGATTAACCTTTTCACTGCCAAGGGATTTTCGCAGAAACCACAGCTGTGCCATTTCTCTGGATAAGAAGCGGTTTTCTTTGGGTTCTCCCAAAACCCATGGGCGCTTAACCTGGAGAGGAAATTCCAAATAAGGTGGGGGCAACCTGAGAAATTGGAAGAAAAATTACCCACACGCCTGGACCCACTTAGAGCCAGTGTTAAGGCTCTAGATTTGTAAGTAGGAGCCTATCTATATCTACCTATTATTTGTCATCGACGATGTTACACTATTATTGTTTATTCTCTTCTATGTATATATGAGATCCCAGGACCCCAGAAAGCATATTTGCGCCGATTCAGGTCAATTTCTATATTCTGTTATATTGGTGTAAGGGGAAACCACTATATCCTGTGATTGGCTATTTGGGGTACCGTGGTGGTGGATACATATAGTGTGGCGCTGCACCATCTCTTATCTCAATGTTATTAGATTGAAGTTTTGACCATAAAAGATGCAGTGTAAACTGCAACTGTATACATGTGACGACGTAATTTGACAGGCACTCGATATTAGGTATGGAGGTCAAATTGTCGTATAGAGATTTAAGAGCCATCCACACAAAAAGCGGAAGTTAGCTTGAAAGTCAGACAATATCACATGTGTGTTAACCGCACTATTACTCGGCACTCGGTTGTGTGTGTAGCCTTGGTTGCAGGGCAGCCATCAGAAATGATGGGGCCCCTTACTAAACCTCACGATGGGGCCCCCGGGCCCCCCTGGCACTCCCTCAACCTCTAACAGCTTTTCTCCCCGTCAAAAAAAAAAAAGGACATAACATAGCACCACAGCAATAAAATTCCCAGTAATGTGCAGTGTGTATTAGCGTATCACAGTATCCACAGCAATAAAACTCACAGTAATGAGCAGTGTATATGAACGTATCACAGAATCCACAGCAATAAATCTCACAGAATCGGGCTGTGTATGATGGCCTTTGGGTCTGGTCCCTGGGCCTTGGGGTCTGGTCTGGGTCCTGGGGACTGTGCTCTGGGCCTTGGGGTCTGGGCTGGGCCTGGTCCCTGGGTCTTGGGGTCTGAGCTGGGCCCTGGGACTGGTCCTTAGGATCTGGTCCCTGAGGTCTGGGCCCTGGGTCTAGGCTGGGCCTGGTCCTTGGGTCTGGCCTGGGGTCTGGGTCTGGTCCCTGGGGTCTGGTCCCTGGGGTCTGGGCCCTGGGTCTAGGCCTGGGGTCTGGGCCCTGAGTCTGGGCTGGGGTCTGGTCCCTGGGTCTTGGGGCCTGGTCCCTGGGGTCTGGGACCTGGTCTCTGGGTCTGGTCCCTGGGCCTTGGGGTCTGGGTTTGGGCCTAGGGGTCTGGGCCCTGGGTTTGGGCCCTGGGGTCTGGGCCTTGGGGTCTGGGCCCTGGGTCTGGGCCTTGGGGTCTGGGCCCTGGGTCTGGGCCTTGGGGTCTGGGCCCTGGGCCTAAGGGTCTAGGCCCTGGGGTCTGGGCCCTGGTCCCTGAGTCTGGCCTGGGGTCTTGTTCCTGGGTCTGGGCTCTGGGTCTTGGGGCCTGGGGTCTGGCCTGGGCCCTGGGGTCTGGTCCCTGAGTCTGGCCTGGGGTCTGGTCCCTGGGTCTTGGGGCCTGGTCCCTGGGGTCTGGCCTGGGCCCTGGGACCTGGTCTCTGGGTCTGGTCCCTGGGGTCTGGGCCCTGGGCCTTAGGGTCTGGGTCCTGGGTCTTGGGGTCTGGGCCCTGGGCCTTGGTATGGGCCTTGGGGACTGGGCCCTGTGCCTTGAGCCCTGGGCCTTGGGGTCTGGGCCCTGGGTTTGGGCCTAGGGGTCTGGGCCCTGGGTCTGGGCCTTGGGGTCTGGGCCTTGGGGTCTGGGCCCTGGGTTTGGGCCTTGGGGACTGGGCCCTGGGTCTTTGGGTCTGGGTACTGCGTTTGTGCCTAAGGGTCTGGGCCCTGGGGTCTGGGCCCTGGGTCTAGGCCTTGGGTCTGGGCCCTGAGTCTGGCCTGGGGTCTGGTCCCTGGGTCTGGGCTCTGGTCCCTGGGTCTTGGGGCCTGGGCCCTGGTCTCTGGGTCTGGTCCCTGGGTATGGGCATTAGGGTCTGGGCCCTGGGTCTGGGGGTCTGGGCCTTGGTCTGGGCCCTGAGCCTTGGCCCTGTGCCTTGGGCCCTGGGTCTGGGCCTTGGTCTGGGCCCTGAGCCTTGGCCCTGTGCCTTGGGCCCTGGGTTTGGGCCTAGGGGTCTGGGCCCTGGGTTTGGGCCTGGGTCTGGGCCCTGGGCCTTGGTATTGGCCCTGGGGTCTGGGCCATGGGGTCTGGGCCTTAGGGTCTGGGCCCTGGGTTTGGGCCTAAGGGTCTGGGCCCTGGGTTTGGGCCTAGGGGTCTGGGCCCTGGGTATGGGCCTAGGGTTCTGGGGTCTGGACCCTGGGATGGGCCTGGGCCCCGGGATGGGCCTGGACTGGACCCCTGGATGGGCCTGGGCTGGACCTGGGCTGGACCCCGGGCCCGGTCTGGACCCCGGGATGGGCCTGGGCTGGACCCTGGGCCCGGTCTGGACCCCGGGATGGGCCCGGTCTGGACCCTGGGATGGGCCTGGTCTGAACCCCGGGATGGGCCTGGGCCCCGGGATGGGCCTGGGCTGGATCCTGGGCCCGGTCTGGACCACGGGATGGGCCTGGGCTGGACCCCGGGCCCGGTCTGGACCACGGGATGGGCCTGGGCTGGACCCTGGGATGGGCCTGGTTTGGACCCCGGGATGGGCCTGGGCCCCGGGATGGGCCTGGGCTGGACCCCGGGCCCGGTCTGGACCCTGTGATGGGCCTGGTCTGGACCCCGGGATGGGCCTGGGATGGGCCTGGGCCCTGGTTGGCTTGGGGCCTGGCCTGGGCCCCGGGATAGGCCTGGGCTGGACCCTGGGCCCGGTCTGGACCCTGGGATGGGCCTGGTCTGGACCCCAGGATGGGCCTGAGATGGGCCTGGGCTGGACCCCGGGATGGGCCTGGGCTGGACCCCTGGATGGGCCCGGGCCCGGTCTGGACCCCGGGATGGGCCTGGGCCCGGTCTGGGGGAATGTGCCCGGGTTAGCTTGGGGTCTGGGCCCTGGGATGGGTCCATACTCACCCGCTACACAGTCTTCTGTCCTGGACTGGTCCTCTCTCTTCTTCTCCTCTTCTTCTTCTGCTGCTGCTTTCTCTGCTTCTTCTTCGTTCTCCCCGACAGCTTGGTTTTGAGGCCGCGCGTCACGTGTGCGCTGTCACACACGTGACTGGGGGCGGTGCCAAAGCAGCGTGCTTTGGCAGTACGCGCACGCTGCTTGGCCCGCCCGGCCAGGGGAATAAGAGCGCCAGCGGCCGCCATCATTAGCACAGCGGAAGGGGCCCGGCGGCGGCCCCGGCGGGGGCCCCGGCAGCCCGGGCCCCCCCGGGCACCGGGCCCCTTACTGCTGTATGGGGCGTAATGCCCTGATGGCGGCCCTGCTTGGTTGGGTTAATTTACACACATGTAGAATTACAAAAAGTAAATCGATGAAAGCCCAGTATTATATGAATACAAGGGCTAGAATCGCATATGAGAATCTCATAGGCTTCAATGTTAAAAATACTCCCGTTTTAATTCAATATCTAATAAACCGTTGATTATAATATTCTGCAGTAAAGAGTCTCTTTATTTATAGACTTTTTGGGATTTGTTTTTTTCCCCATTTTTTTTTATTTATTTTTGAACCCCTTAGTGACCGGGCGGTTTTACACAAATCCGTCCTTTAGTGACCACTGCTGTTTTTACGTTTCTGCGCTGTTAGTGTTTAGGTCAAATTTTCCTCTTACTCGTTTATTCAACCCACACATATTATACACAGTTTTTTCCGCCATTAAATGGACTTTCTAAAAATACCATTATTTCCATCCTATCGAATAATTTACAATAAAAATAAATATGAAATATGATGAAAAAATGGTAAAGACACACTTTTTCGTAATTTAATCCCCAAAATCTACAACCACCAAAAAAGACCCTGGCTAAATAGTTTCAAAATTTTGTCCCGAGAATAGAAATACCTAATTTTTACATGTTTTTGCTTTTTAGGCTAGGGTCAGATGAGCACATTTTGTACGGACTGTGCGTCCGTGCAGTACGGACGTACTTACTGACTGACAACAACGTAGTGGCCACACAGTCCGTTTTTTTCACTGACGGATTTTTTGACTGATGTAGCAGGGAAAATAAATTAAAATGAAAAAACATTCTGTCCGTCAAAAATGCTGGACGTATAAATCCATCTGACCTCGTTTCATCACTCACACACAAAGCTACACGGACGTTGCAGACGTGGCGCACTCCACACATCCGTTCTAGCAGTATTACGTTCTTGCGTAACCTGCGTCCGTTTGCCGCGTCCGCCATGCATCCGCACTTCTGTGCGGACGTACTTTGTGTGTGGGGCTCCATTGGTCAGGATGCTATGCTGCCACGGACGTACAAATGTGCGGCAACACGGACGTGATAACTGCGGTCGTCTGACCCTAGCCTTAACCCCTTCACTGCTGAGCCAGTTATTATTATTATTATTATTATTCTTTATTTATAAAGCGCCAGCATATTCCGCAGCGCTGTACAATAAGCACAGTATAGACAGGGTTACAATACATTGAACAACATTTGACAAACAGTACAGGAGGAGATGAGGGCCCTATTCCCGTAGGAACTCACAATCTAGGAGGGTTGGGGTTGGAAACAGGAGGAGAGGACTGTAAGGTGAGAGTGATTGATGGTTGCGTCAGTGAGTTGGGTGGTAGGCTTCCCTAAATAGGAATGTTTTAAGGGAGCGTTTGAAGGAAGAGAAGTTAGGGGAAAGTCTGACAGTACGAGGGAGAGCGTTCCAGAGAGTGGGGGCTGCGCGTGAGAAATCCTGCAGTCTATCATGGGAAGAGGTGATGCGCGGAGAAGCTAGGCGCAGGTCACTATTTGACCTTAGGGAGCAGGCTGGGGTGTATTTGGTGATTAGTGAGGACAGGTAGTGGGGAGCTGAGTTAGTGAGGGTTTTGTAGGTAAGGATAAGGATTTTGAACTTAATTCTGCAGTGGATGGGGAGCCAGTGAAGGGACTCGCAGAGGGGAGCGGCAGAGACAGAGCGGCGGGTGAGGTGAATTAGCCTGGCGGAGGCGTTCAGGATGGATTGTAGGGGAGAGGCGGGACAGAGGGAGGCCAGATAAGAGATTATTGCAATAGTCGAGTCGGGAGATTACCAGGGCGTGTATGAGTTGTTTTGTGGTGACAGCGGTAAGAAATGGCCGAATTCTGGAAATATTACGCAGTTGGTATCGGCAGGAGGAGGAAAGAGACTTGATGTGGGGGATGAAGGAAAGAGCAGAGTCAAGTGTAACTCCAAGACAGCGAACTTGGTTTGATGGGGAGATGGTGATACCCTCCACCGTGATAGAGAAGTCAGGAGGTGGGGAGGCATTGGAGGGAGGAATAAGTAGGAGTTCAGTCTTTGACATGTTGATCTTTAGGTGGTGGGAGGCCATCCAGGAGGAGATGCCAGATAAACAGTCACTGACTTTTGAGCGGACAGGGGGAGAGAGATCAGGGGTAGAGAGGTAGATCTGAGTGTCATCAGCGTAGAGGTGGTAATTAAAGCCAAAGCTG
Organism: Leptobrachium leishanense; assembly: GCA_009667805.1. Classification (NCBI taxonomy): domain Eukaryota; kingdom Metazoa; phylum Chordata; class Amphibia; order Anura; family Megophryidae; genus Leptobrachium; species Leptobrachium leishanense. The sequence goes on along the minus strand of CM019063.1, from coordinate 417,505,212 downwards.
TTGATGATTTTGCCCAGGGAGGAGGTGTAGATGGAAAAGAGCAGAGGACCAAGGACAGAGCCTTGAGGTACACCAACAGATAGAGGCAATGAGGAGGAGGAGTTACCAGCAAAGAACACACAGAAGGACCTGTTGGATAAATAGGAGTCAACCCAAGCAAGTGCAGTGTCACCGAGACCCAGAGAGTTGAGGGTCTGTAGAAGGAGGGGGTGGTCAACAGTGTCAAAAGCAGCCGAGAGGTCAAGCAGGATGAGAATAGAATAGTGGCCATGTTTTTTAGCAGTTAGGAGGTCATTGGTGACTTTGGTGAGGGCAGTTTCAGTTGAGTGTAGGGGACGGATGACAGGTTAGGTCCTATTTAACTAAACCCCCTCCAGACAAAATTTTATTTTTAAAAAAAAACATTTTTTTAATTTTATTTATTTTATTTTATTATTTTTTTTATTTTTAATTTGTTTTATTTTATTTTTAAACCAAACCTGGTCATGTTTGGTATCATTGGAAAGGCCATTATCCGGCCTTTCCAATGATGTAAAATATGACCATCTAGCTGCGGATCGGGAGATAGGGATCGGGAGATAGGGGGATCCTTTGGATCCCCTTATCTTAACATGGCAGCTAGAGGGTTAACTGGGCCACTGATATCCTCACACATATGGTGAGGTTGTCAGTGGGTGGGGGGGACCTGGAGGCTTGGCTGACATCCAAGATGTCAGCCCCCTCCAGGTTCGAATCGCGTTTTAGCGCCGATTAGCGCCGAAACGCGATCCTGCAGTGAAAATGTTAATGCTATACACCGCTGAAAAGGGGAGACTCACAGTAGCATCACTGTAGCTTACATGGTTGAGGAGATAGAGGGCTCCAAAGGAGCCCCCCTCCCCTTCCTGTATTTTCACCACTGGCGCCTGCCGATGACGTCATCACGCATCGTGATGACATCATCGGATCGGCTGGCCCCCAGAAAATGGTGAGGCAAGCTTGAAGCTTGCCATAGACGTCGTGGGAGCCGGCAAGGAAGGTGAGTATCGGCCGGGAGGGAGGTTAGGAGACGCTGACATACTATGTACGATGCGGGTCTAAGGGAGACCCGTGGGCAGGACGTACATAGTACGTCAGCGGTCCCTAAGGGGTTAACTTTACTTATTTTTTCTGTAACAGCCCTTTTTATTATCATTCATTGGACCTCATATGTAAATTTCAGACATTTTCGCTCAGTAGTTTCTTTGCAAACAGCGTTTCACCTGCATTTTGGCGGCCCTGTGGTGCTTGCCGATTACACTGCAGAGTGGCCGAAATGGTATCGCTAAATTGTACCGAATTGAAGAGAACGAAAAGTCACCGAACGTGCGGTGGCTTTTCGATTCTCTTTGAATAACCCTGTATGTCTAGACTGGGAATAGTATTAAACTGCAATTTTGCCCTGTTGTCTCATTTGCTATTTATGTTGAATTTCAGCATCCAACATCATAGAATTGCTGTTAGGATTTTCTTCTGTTGGTGACACACACTGCATGCCCAACCTAGTAATTCAACTTGAAAGTAAAAAGGGAAAAACGTGATAAGAACAAACTATGATGTTATACGATAGCCCAAGTAAGTTGTTAATAATTAACTGCATTCAGTCATAAAACAAAAATGTGTCCCCTAAGGACTGACATTGGAAAAATTTTCTGGCATAGAAAGTGAAAAATACAAAATCAAGAGAAGTGCTTAACTCTCAGGTGACGATAATAATGGAGATAATTTTAAAAATATTTGGAAGAAACTTGGCATTATGGGCTTGATTCCAAATAAACTGTTAAAGCAGTAGAAGGAGCCGTTAGACATGATGGCTCCGTCCATTAGCTTAAAGGCTCCAGCTCCTATCCCACTATATTTAGTTTGCAGTTACTTACTGTAAATTAACATCTGCTATAATTTGTATAGGAGCTATTAATTTGCAGCTACATTGAGGAGAATAAGTTATTCTAAAGTAGCTCATTATCCTCATTTTGCATTACTGTATACCACCTTATCGTAGCACCTTGTGGTAGCGTCTCATTCTTTGTGAGATTTTAGGTCATGGTTTGCTTTTGCAAAATCACTTAACACCCAAATTTAAGCCCACAAAAAAATCCAAAATTACCTTAGGTCCCATAATACAGAGAGTGACAAGATTTGCGGTTTACAAGAGCTCTGCTTAACTTTACCTTGGTTGGGACCCTATTCCAGTGGAAGCATTATCATTGACGAGTGTGTGATCAGGTTAATGGCTCCACTCGTAAATGATAATGGCTGTACATTAAATGCTTCCTATGCTTTTTATAGAAGGGCAGCCAGAAAACAATAAGTGATTCAAAGGTTGCTCATTATTCTCGCTTGAATGAAAAAAAAAATGAACAGCTGCAGGAAACGAGTGTTAATTATTTTGCTACAATGATCTAATAAAACCTCCCCCCCCCAAAAAAAAAGACTACTCATTTTGGTCCCACGGTGCAGAGGAAACTGAAAACGAAAGGACTTCTCACTGTAAACAGAAGGACTCTTAGAACAAATAGTTCCCACTGTCCCTCCACTGACCTTGCACAATCCCACAAGGTCACATACATTAGATCTCACACAGGGTTCACGTTCATCTCAATTGAGTCCTGTGGAATCCAGGAGTGGACACCAGTGTTAGCACACATTGCTATTGCAAGTATCTATCAGCAGCTCTCTAATATTGCGAGTTGAGTTGCTAAGATGGTTAATTGTTTTTTCCACTTGTGGTTCCTTATTACCAGCTCATCTGGAATTGTGCATCTAGAACGTAGGCCATGATTAATAATAATTAAATATACATGCCTTAGCAATTGTATAAAAAATACAGAGTGGAGTCCTTTAATGATGGAAACCAGATGCATATGAGTAAATCCACAAGTTAGAATTGAAAAACACGTGCATAGAGTCTCAATTATATAGGATTCAAAAACCAAAGTAATTAAATGGAATATCACCACTTCAGGGGGTCACGTCTCCTGAAATCACCATGTTGCCTCCACTCTTTCCATCTCTGTTGATCGGTATGGGAACTTTATTTAAAAAAGAATAATAAAAAATTAAATTGATAAAATAATTCCAAATTTATTGTAGCATAAAAACAATTATAAAATTGTGCAATAGGCTCAACGCGTTTCATCTAACTCTTTAGACTTCCTCAGGAGCAAGCACGAGTGACAACACTCTTTGAAATAAAATCAAGTGAATGAACATGCGTTGCACAAATCCCTCAATATATATCCCCATAAATCCAGTAATTGGCCTTTCTTAATTGCTTTTTTTCCCCATAATTGTTCTCCCACAACAGGTGTGTATGTAGTCTTCGCCTACACCAACTTGGTGGCTTGGCATGCTTCTAATTGTCCCAGCTGCATAATGTCTCTGGTTGTCCTGACAACATGGTGAGTGTTCTTTCTCTCCTATCTTCGCTTAAACCCATGGTATTTTTAAGAGCAGTCCAGATCTCCAGTCAATGTTTCTTGTGCTTCTATGGGGGTTCCGCTTATAAAGATTGCAGGAGAGTGCATATATCCGCCCACATGGTGGAACAAGGATTAGTAATAAGGAGTATTAAACATGTGACATATATTATAAGGATAGATATAAATGTCTTTAAAAAACAGTTTCTGGGGTGGAGAAATGTTTTAGAGCTGGTGTATATTTCATAAATCTGGAATCCTGCAGATATTACAACATGGTGATTATCCGTTTTCTCTTATCATGGCTTTAACTCATGGTGTTCTTAAGAGAAGTCCAGATCCCCAGTCAATGTTTCTTGTGCCTCTGTGGGGGTTACACTTTCTAAGACTTGCAGAAAAAAGCATAAATCCACCCACAGGGTAGAACAAGGATTAATAATGAGTGTAACATGTGACCATATATTATAAGGATACATATAAAAATCTTAAAAAAAACAGTTTCTGGGGTGAAAAAATGTTTTAGAACTGGTGTATATTTCATAAGTCTGGAATCCTGCAGATATTACAACATGGTGATTGTCCGTTCTCTATCATAGCTTTAACACATGGTGTTCATTTAATTACTTTGGTTTTCGAAACCTTTATAATTGAGACTCTATGCACGTGGTTTTTCAACTCAAACTTGTGGATTTACTCATATGCATCTGGTTTCCATCATTGAAGGACTCCCCTCTGTATTTTTTTTATACATTTTTATTATTTGGAGTGCACCAGGACTCTCAGAGGGAAGACCACTGAACAGAGATAAGTTACCGTATTTTTCACTCCATAAGACGCACCTGACCATAAGACGCACCTAGTTTTTAGAGGAGGAAAACAGGAAAATAAATATTCTGAAATCAAATAGTGTAATAATGGATATTGCCCCAGCTCCTCTCATGGATATACTGCCCCAGCTCATGGATACTGTCCCCCAGCTCATGGATACTGTCCCCCAGCTCATGGATATGCCCCCCAGCACATGGATATGCCCCCAGCACATAGATATGCCCCCCAGCACATGGATATGCCCCAGCACATGGATTTGCCCCAGCACATGGATTTGCCCCCCAGCTCATGGATATGCCCCAGCACATGGATTTGCCCCCCAGCTGATGGATATGCCCCAGCACATGGATATGCCCCCCAGCTCATGGATATGCCCCAGCACATGGATATGCCCCCCAGCTCATGGATATGCCCCAGCTCATGGATATGCCCCAGCACATGGATTTGCCCCCCGACTTATGGATATGCCCCAGCACATGGATAATGCCCCAGCTCATGGATATTGCCCCAACACATGGATATGCCCCAGCACATGGATATGCCCCAGTTCACTCATGGATTTGCCCCAGCTCACTCATGGATGTGCCCCAGCTCGCTCATGGATGTGCCCCAGCTCGCTCATGGATGTGCCCCAGCAGCTCATGGATATGCCTCAGCTCACCTGTCGCCGCCGCGTTAGGCTCCCTCTGAGCGTGCGTCCGGCGGCAGGAAGCTTGGGCACTCGCCTGGGGGAGCCACGTGACCGCGATCTCGCGAGACGCATGCTCAGAGGGAGCCTAACGCGGCGGCGACAGGTGAGCTGAGGCATATCATGGGGCATTCGCTCCATAAGACGCACCCACTTTTCTCCCCACTTTTTGGGGGGAGAAAAGGGCGTCTTATGGAGCGAAAAATATGGTAAGTGCAGTGTTTTTTTTTTTCTCATATGCCTTAGCAATTGTATGTATGTGATTTTATTTTACTGTTCCATCAAAATGCTTGTTTTAATATGTAAATAAATCATGATGGAATCCAAAAAGATATTTTTATAATTTATGACGTAGAAATCACAGGTAGCGATCTAACCATGCATTTATTTTGAGGGCATTAAACAATTAACATATCAAAATAAAATGAAACATAAGGAAAATTATAGATGATAAAAAAAAACATTTCTTTCATTTTTGTTTATAACCACATTGGCTAATTATTAATAAAATTCAGAATTGTTAACCTAATATTATTGCATTAATGTGACAGATTTAAGTACTGAACCAGCGGCTTGTTCATCTCGGTATAACATCTGCAATATTTAAGGTAACTAAAAGGCATTGAAGCACAACTAAAATCACTTCTGTTACTTGCAATCTTTAAATCATTAACACAATTTAGTGACTAATTGCATGGTAATGCATCACTGAAATATGAGACGTCCTCGGAATACTTCTAATGCTAGACAGATATGTTACACTAAGTTCTAAATGAGTGAATCAAAGTCCTTTCATGCTATACAGGCATCTTTGTGTTCTCAAGTGCCCACATAGTTGCTCAAATCAAGTTATATCCAATAGCCATTGCCTGTTTTTATGCTGTATTGTCTATTTGTTCCTTACTGCATTCAGTACAGTGCCAATAAGGTAAGGTTTAGAGGAGTTAAAGTCACCAAGTATGTGTTCCAGGAACTGTGTCAGCAGGTTTACGATTATCAGGTCTTATGGAATAGGGTCCTAGAGTTGCAGTGGAAAAGTCTGCCTTCCAATTTTTATTGACAGTAATTCACACATTGTAAACCTGTTTGCCAAACAAAACTTATTGCTTTATATTTGACCTAAGCACTTTTAAACTCTTCCCTGCCAAAAGATTTTCCAGGAAACCAGGAAACCTAGCATCCCATTTTACCGTATGATTTCAGGGCAGGCGCTACTTCAGCACCTTGCCCCAGAACCATGCACCTTCCGTGCCGTTGTGAGTAGCGCCTCCTGAAGTCCATAGGACTTGTAAATACCACAAATGAATTGCAAGAGCAAGACTCAAACTTTCTGCACAATAGCATGGTTTAACATAACACTGACGGTGTCAGGAACCATGCCTGCATTCCTGAATAAACATTACCTGCATGTGGGCAGGTACTTGTAAAGTGCTGCCCTCAGTCAAACCAGCACTGAAAGGGGTTAAATCAGTCAAGCACCAAACACAATACACACACCCATACCTGTGTCCATAAAGGACCACTCCCTCCTATGTGCCTTACCTCAGTATTGGTCTATTTCCTGATCTGTTCTGCATGCTCTTTGATTCACTGTGTACCAGACCCCTCTGCTTTGCCCACCGAGCCCCGCCTTGTGATAATCTTCTGACCTCGGACCTCCTATTGACCACTCTCCTATCACCCGTTATCCGCTTCCACCAAGGTACTGAGGTGTGGGATTTCCCTGCATACTGGGCTCAGACCCCCTTGAACTTTGGGTCCCGCTATGGCCCATGCCAGAATTGACCCTGACAGACGGCTCAAACCATCATGGACACAAAGTACAGAATTGAACCGTACAGGTCCTGAACAAAAACCCAAGCAGGAAAGACACAACACCCAAACGGGAACTGACTCACCTGGCTACGGGCATCCCCTGGGACGAGTCCCGATTTCTGTTCTATGGATTATTGGGCCCTAGCCCCTAAGGCAGTGATGGCGAACCATGGCACCCCAGATGTTTCAGAACTACATGTCCCATGATGCTTAGTCACTTATAAGGCTGGCTGAGCATCATGGAACATGTACTTCAGAAACATCTGGGATGCCAAGGTTCGCCATCACTGCCCTATGGCCCAACTGGTGTCCTTGCTGCCGTCTGCTTCCTATAGGACCACACCCAATACGAGTACTCGGAGGTCAAAGATTCACACGCACACAATAATAGTTAAAAATCTGTCCCAAAGTTTAATGAGAGAATCAAGGTTCTAATCAAACAGAGGAGTTATGTAATCATCTATTGGATGATTCTTCCGATGACCAGATTAAGTGTAAAAATAATAAAAAATTAAACTTAAAAAATGCACAGGAGATGCCCTCGCAATCTGACAGATTTGAAGTGTTTTTTCAAAGAAGAGTGGATAAATATAGTTGAGTCCATGCTGATAGACTCATACCCAAAAAGACTGAGTACTGTAATAAAATCACAAGGTGTTTCAGCAAAATATTAGTTTAACCCCTTAAGGACGGGAGTAATTTTACAACTTCGGCGCTCTTTCGGAAGTGAAGTTTGCTGAAGTTTTTGCTCATCATGTTTAAACGCGGTTTTAAGTCACGTATTATTATACCACCCAGACAAATTATATATCGTTCTTTCCGGTAGACTCGGAAGATTAATAATATATCATAATTATATATAAAAGTCATGTCCTGCCAGAATGCTATAACAAAATATGTAAAAAAATGTGAATTTTCAATAAAATTTCAATCATCCACAGTGTATAAAGTGTTTTTTTTTTCACATTTTATTATCCGATCCTTTGCGGTTATATTCTATGGGGTAGACTTGGGAACCCTTTTTTTTTTTTTTTTTTGGGTGGGGGGGAAATTACGTGTTTTTAGCTAAACCCCCCAAAAAAAATCATTGGTGAAGTATCATTGTTCACATTATAATTGAAATGTGAACAATAATGCTGCATCAAAAAAAAAAAAAAGGACGTTTTTATTTTTTTAATTAATTAATAGTTTTTTTATTTTTATACACTTTTATTTAACTTTTTCCATTGTCATGTTTGATATCGTTGGAAAGGCCATGCTCAGACCTTTCCATCGATATCAGGCATGACCCCCTAGCTGCCACCGATCAGGAGATAAAGGGGTTCAAAGAACCCCCCTATCTCCTGCAAGGGATTTCCATAGGAAATCCCTTTGCAGCTAGGGGCTTCCCCAGTTAACTGACATCATCGCGAGTCAGTTGACGCGGGGGGGGCAGAGGTGGGGGCTGCCATCCAAGATGGCGGCCCCCACCGGAAATAGGCCGCGATCGGGCACAAATTTGTGCCCGGTCGCAACCTGGCAACTCATGGGTTAACCCCAATACATCGATGGAAAGGTCAGGCTGTGACCCTTCCAGCGATGCTGGCCACAGCCTTGTAGCCCCCGGCGATGGGGAGATAGAGGGATCCGAAGGATCCCTCCCCTCCCCTCCCCTCCAGGCGCTTCCCCTGCTCCGGCGGGGGGGGGGGACGCCTGAAACTGACATCATCGCACCCCCGGCGCGATGACGTCAGTGCGCTGGAGGAGGAAACCCAGCCGATCTGACTCCGTGGGAGTCAGAGCAGCGAGGGAGCCGCCGGAGGAGGTGAGTATCTCCCGGGGGGGCTGAAAACGCCGAGGACGTACATTTACGTCCTGCGGCGCCAAAGCCCGCCTAATGCAGGGCGTAAATGTACGTCCTGCGGCGTTAAGGGGTTAAGGATGTGCACACTTATGCAACCATATTATTCTAGTTTTTTATTTTTTCTCCCTCCACTCAAGGCTAGCATCAGATGAACGCAGTCATCACTTCCGTGTCGCCGCACAGTTTAACGTCCTTCATAGCAATGATTTGTGATCAATAGAAGTGCGCGCGCACCATGCAGGTGGCAACGGACGCCATTTAGGCCTCGACGTAAATCGCTAAGACGGATGCCCAGAGTGTGCCGCGTCCGCGTAGCAGCCTGTGTGCGTGATGACGCGACGTCGGATTCAGCGCATTTGCAACATCCATCACGTTGACGCTCAGAGATTTTTTTGGTCTGGATGACTGTACCTGTCTTTTAATTTTAATTCATTTTGATTCGCATAATTCCCTTTTTTTATACATCCGTAAAAAAAAAACAGACTGTGTAATGTCTACAGTATCTTCCGTCAGTACGTCCATCCGTTATGCACGCACGCAGAGTGCGCTCAGACTGCGTTCATCTGACATTAGCCTAAAAGATTTCAATTTGTTTTTCAATTGAGTTGTACAGTTTATAGGTCACATTAAAGGTGGAAAAAGTTCTGAAATGATTTATCTTTGTATCATTTTTTTTACATCAGACACCTGACAATTTAACAGGGGTGTGTAGACCTTTACTATCCAATGTATATTTACAGTCAGGTCCAGAAATATTGGGACATCAACACAATTCTAACATCTTTGGCTCTATACACCACCACAATGGAGTTGGAATGAAACAAACACAATGTACTTTAACTGCAGACTGTCAGCTTTAATTTGAGGGTATGTACATCCAACTCAGGTGAACGGTGTAGGATTTACAGCAGTTTGCAGATGTGCCTCCCACTTGTTAAGGGACCAAAGGTAATGGGACAATTGGCTTCTCAGCTGTTCCATGGCCAGGTGTGTGATATTCCCTCATTACCCCAATTACAATGTGCAGATAAAAGGCCCAGAGTTCATTTCAAGTGTGCTATTTGCATTTGGAATCTGTTGCTGTCAACTCTCAAGATGAGATCCAAAGAGCTGTCACTATCAGTGAAATAAGCCATCATTAGGCTGAAGAAACAAAGCAAAACCATCAGAGAGACAGCAAGAACATTAGGTGTGGCCAAAACAACTGTTTGGAACATTCTCAGAAAGAAGGAACGCACCGGCGAGCTCAGCAACACCAAAAGACCCGGGAGACCACGGGTAAACAACTGTGATAAATGACCGAAGAATTCTTTCCCTGGTGAAGAAAACACCCGTCACAACAGTTGGCCAAATCAAGAACACTCTCCAGGAGGTAGGTGTATGTGTGTCAAAGTCCACAATTAAGAGAAGACTTCACCAGAGTGAATACAGAGGGTTCACCACAAGATGTAAACCATTGGTGAGCCTCAAAAACAGGAAGGCCAGATTAGAGTTTGCCAAACAACACCTAACAAAGCCTTCACAGTTCTGGAACAAGATCCTATGGACAGATGAGACCAAGATCAACTTGTACCAGAGTGATGGGAAGAGAAGAGTATGGAGAAGGAAAGGAACTGCTCATGATCCTAAACATACCACCTCATCAGTGAAGCATGGTGGTGGTAGTGTCATGGCGTGGGCATGTATGGCTGCCAATGGAACTGGTTCTCTTGTATTTATTGATGATGTGACTGCTGACAAAAGCAGCAGGATGAATTCTGAAGTGTTCTGGGCAATATTATCTGCTCAAATTCAGCCAAATGCTGCAGAACTCATTGGACGGCGCTTCACAGTGCAGATGGACAATGACCCAAAGTATACTGCAAAAGCAGCCAAAGAGTTTTTGAAGGGACAGAAGTGGAATGTTATGCTATGGCCAAGTCAATCACCTGACCTGAATCCCATTGAGCATGCATTTCACTTGCTGAAGACAAAACTGAAGGGAAAATGCCCCAAGAACAAGCAGGAACTGAAGACAGTTGTAGTAGAGGCCTGGCAGAGCATCACCAGGGATGAAACCCAGCATCTGGTGATGTCTATGCGTTCCAGACTTCGGGCTGTGATTGACTGCAAAGGATTTGCAACCAACTATTAAGAAGGGAAAGTCTGATTTATGATTATTATTCTGTCTCATTACTTTTGGTCCCTTAACAAGTGGGAGGCACATCTGCAAACTGCTGTAAGTCCTACACCGTTCACCTGAGTTGGATGTACATACCCTCAAATTAAAGCTGACAGTCTGCAGTTAAATCACATTGTGTTTGTTTCATTCCAACTCCATTGTGGTGGTGTATAGAGCCAAAGATGTTAGAATTGTGTGCATGTCCCAATATTTCTGGACCTGACTGTATATACAGTACATATATATATATAATATAATTCCTGCACTTTTATCCTCATGAAATTACTCAGTGTCCAATTTAAAATACAATAACATTATCTAATAAATCTAACTTCGTAGGTCAGCCTAGCCCGAATCCGAGCTTTATGACAATTGTGAATATGTGACTTTCTAAATTTGTACTCAACTTGTAACCGTTTAGTTTCATGAATCAAATCCAAGTATTTGACCTGGTGCCGCATTTACATTTAAAGATAAACTTACAGGGTCATTCAGAGAGCAATTTTGGCGCTCTCCCGGTCCCCGCACTTTGGCTAATCTGATTTGCCAACCCTGCGGTTAATTCAGCATTCCCCGCAGGGTCCCTGAAGTGCAGAGAACAAGCAAACAAATGAATTTGAAAAACAGCCTCAAAACTGTCAAATCGATCTGAAAAAACACTGAATCGATCTAAACCCGCGGAATGCACCTGACGATCCGCCGCAAAACTGCCAAATCGATATGAAAAAAGCTGATTACCCGCCAAGCAGAGAGCCGACCAGATGGCAGAAAAAGCTGAAGAACGGGGGAAAAAACAAAAAAAAACACCTGCAACTTTTTAAAGGTGTTTGCTAGGGATGTGCACCGATTATTTTTTCCGTTCGATTCGGTTCGATTTTTCGAATTTTTAAACTTTTCGATTCGGCTCGTTTCGACCGCTTTCTGTTTCGATTCGGTTCGGCTCGATTCGTTTTTCGGGTACATTTATTTTTCGGAATATCGACCATTTTTCGTATTTTCGTGTCACTTTGCTCGTTTTTTGTATCGGCTTTTCGTTATTTCGGAAATTTTCATTTTTTTCGGAACATCTGTTCTCCTCGTTTCAAAGCTGTCTAACTCTATTGCCCCAGCAGTCCAGCACATTGATTTGCCCCAGCTCATAGGATATTGCCCCAGCACATGGATTTGCCCCAGCACATTGATTTGCCCCAGCACATGGATTTGCCCCAGCACATGGATTTGCCCCAGCTCATAGGATATTGCCCCAGCTCACACATGGATTTGCCCCAGCACATGGATTTGCCCCAGCACATGGATGCCCCAGCTCATGGATTTGCTCCAGCACATTGATTTGCCCCAGCACATTTACAAATACAAAATTTACAGAATCAGCGATATAACCGATAATAGTTAAATATACGATGTTCTGAATTACCAAAATGGAACCGAAATCCCGAATGGAACCGAAATCATGAATAGAGGGAAAATAAATTTCGATTTGATACATTCCAAGTCCATTCGAAAATTCCGAAAATTTTTCGATTCGGCTCGGAAAACTTTTCGGATTCGACTTTTTCGGATCTAAAAAATTTCAGAAATTCGGCCGCATCCGAAGACACGAATCGGGAAATTTCGTGAAAATTCTGAAATTCTGAAACCTGAAACGCACATCCCTAGTGTTTGCAAAGAAATAACCGCACGAAAATGCCTGAAAATAAGATATAAGGTCTTATTAATAATAATGAAAAGATCTGTTACAGAAAAAAAACTGGGAAAAAATAAAATTTTGCAGAAAAAATTCCTAAAAAATCCAAAAAATTAGATAAAGAGACGTTTTGCTGCAAGTGAAAAGAATAAACAGTTGAATAAATATTTAATAGAATTTTTTACATTGAACCCTATGGGGTTTGTCTGATTACCCTGTCGGATGAAACCACTAAAAATCAGGGCATTTCACTGGCATTTCGGTGCTGTTCGGTATTCTCTGAATAGATTAACCATTGCTTTTCTATGGGGAGTTCACTGCTGCCGAAGATCACCGTATTTCGCTGGCAATTCGCCAATATTTGGTGAACTACCAGCTTTTGGAATAGCCGAATGGCCACAAAAGTGCACCGTACGGGAAAATTCACTGTTCGGTGCAATTTCAGAACCAATTCGGCTCTCTTTGAAATCTTTTGTAAACCTTTTCTCTGAGATTTCTTTTTCTTTACCTTCTTTGAATTTTGTGGAGAAACTCATTTTAGGGACTTGTTGCCAAAAAGGCAACCAATCGAGATCACTCCATGCATAACGGTACATTTATTTTTAGTTAATAATTTTATATATTGTCAATGTATTCACTGAAATAACTTTTTCTTACTAGTTTATGACAAAAGAAGATCTTCAACTACAAGCAGCGTATAGCAGAAAAATGCTAAACAAGAATTATATAGGTATGTGTGTAAAAAGACCTGGTGATGATCTAAATAAAGCAAATATAACATGAATCTAGCTACTAGCCAGTACCATGGTTTGCCGGAGTTTGTCAAAGATAGCATATAAAGAAACAATGTTTTCTTTGTATTTATTCTAGCCTACATCTTAAATGAGGTTTGTGTATAGATGCATTGTCTTATTGATTCTAGACAGCTGACGTTCCTTGCACAGGCCGCCTCTGGTTACATTCCATGGAACACAATGACAATTTGAAAGGATGTGCACTCAACAAAGACGTATTGATAATATAAAATAAAGGATTGTGCAAATTACTATTTAACACATACTTTTTTGTTCATGTATTTGTAGTAGATTTAACTCTCACCAAGAAGACTGGTTCATCTTGTGTATTATTTATTTATTTATTCATTTATTTATTTATAAAGTATTTTAGCAGGAAGGATACATTGAGATTTCTCTTGTTTTTAAGTATATCCTGGGTTCAAGAACATTGAATTGTTATTATTATGTTCATAAAAGTTAAATCTACTGCAAATTCATGAACAAAAATTCAACTTAATGTAGTAGTTTGCACAATCCTTTAACACAACATAACAACTTTAAGCACTCCACTTAATATAACATATTGTTCAGTGGTCAATCCTTCACATGTAACATAGAAAACCAAAATAACTCCACTCCACCGGGACAAGCAGTTTTAATTTTTCTTAAAATCAATACCGAAATGGAGTAAATTGATCCCAGGCTTTTCCACAGTATGATTAAATTTTGTATCAAACTCCCTATACATTTTGTCGTTAAGTATGGTGTTTTGCCAAATCTTTAATACTATATTAACGGAGTGCCCTGAATTTGGCTTGGTGCATTAAAAGGGCCCCCTTTATATATATCAAAATGCTGTTTGAGTACATTTGTTCTGGTTTTGTGTGTGTGTGTATATATGTATCCCTGCTTCTGTTTACCTCTAAGCTCTTGGTTAAACTAGTTGCCAGCTGACTCTCCCACTTCCTTTCTTCTAATTCCCTACTGAATGATCCCATGCAATCAGGCTTCTGTCCCCTACACTCAACTGAAACTGCCCTTACCAAAGTCACCAATGACCTCCTAACTGCTAAAAAACCACGACCATTATTCTATTCTCATCCTGCTTGACCTCTCAGCTGCTTTTGACAGAGTGCCGGACAAAATTCCTTCAACCAGGTTCCCTAATGCCAACATCCCGACGGCCAACTTCCAGACAGAACAAGTTCCGGACATAGCAAGTTCCCTACACAGACAACTCCCTGAGGGCCAACTTCCAAGCATCCAAAATCCCAGCCGCTAACCCTAATCCTAACACCCTAACCCTTAGGGAATTATGCTTAGGTTTAGAGGTTATGGTTTAGGTAGTTAGGGCTAGGTTTAGGGAGTTAGGGTTAGGGCTAGGTTTAGGGAGTTAGGGTTAGAGCTAGGTTTAGAGGGTTAGGGCTAGGTTTAGGGGGTTAGGGTTAGGGCTAGGTTTAAGGAATTAGGGTGTTAGGGTTAGGGGGTTAGGTTAAGGGGGTTAGGGTTAGAGAGTTTAGGGGTTAGGTTTAGGTTTAGGGAGGTAGAGTTAGGGTTAGAGGGTTAGGGTGTTAGGGTTAGCCAGTGGGATTTTGAATGTCTGGAAGTTGGCCATCAGGGAGTTGTCTGTGTAGGGATCTTGGTATGTCCAGCACTTGTTCTGTCTGGAAGTTGGCTGTCGGGATGTTAGCATTAGGGAACCTAGTTATAGGTTCCCTAATGCCAACATTTTGCCCCAAACCCCTTTTTAACACTGTCAACCACACCCTCCTTTTACAGACTATCAGCTCTCTTGGTCTCTGTGACGCTGCGCTCTCTTGGATTGACTCTTATATGTCTAACAGGTCCTTCTCTGCTGCTAAATCCTCCTCTTCAATGCCTTTATCAGTTGGTGTACCTCACGGCTCTGTCCTAGGTCCTCTGCTCTTCTCTATCTACACCTCCTCCCTGGGTAAAATCATTAACAGCTTTGGCTTTAATTACCACTTCTATGCTGATGATACTCAGATCTACCTCTCTACCCCTGATCTCTCTCCTCCTGTCCTTTTTAAAGTCAGTGACTGTTTATCTGGCATTTCCTCCTGGATGGCTTCTCACCACCTAAAGATTAACATGTCAAAGACTGAGTTCCTACTAATTCCTCCCTCTGATGCCTCCCCACCTCCTGACTTCTCTATCATGGTCGATGGTATCACTTTCTCCCCATCAAGCCAGGTTCGCTGTGTTCACTCTGTTTCTGCCGCTCCTCTCTGCAAATCCCTTCACTAGCTCCCCATCCACTGCAGAATTAAATACAAAATCCTTACCCTGACCTACAAAGCTCTCACTAACTCAGCTCCCCACTACCTGTCCTTATTAATCACCAAATACACCCCAGCTCGCTCCCCAAGGTCAAACAGTGACCTGCACCTAGCTTCTCCCTGCATCACCTATTCACATGATAGATTGCAGGATTTCTCGCACGCAGCCCCCATCCTCTGGAAAGCGCTCCCTCGTATCGTCAGACTTTTCCCTAGGTTCCCTTCCTTCAAACGCTCCCTTAAGACATTCCTATTTACGGAAGCCTACCACCTGACTCACTGATACACCTCACTGGCGCAACCAGTCCATCACTCTCACCTTGCAGTCTTCTCCTCCTGTTCAACCCTTCTAGATTGTAAGGAAATAAGGCCTTCATTTCCTCCTTTACTGGTTTGTCAAAATTTTGTTCATTGTATTGTAACCCTGTCTATATTGTGCCCATTGTTCAGCACTGTGGAATATGTTGGAGCTTTATAAAAGAAGAATATATATATAAAAAACAACCAGTGGGCCGGGCACTCATATCCTGGAAAGATGTGCTGCGGGCCAAGGGTTCCTGCAGTCATTTGAGAAGTGCCTCGGTGCTTAACTCCCGGAAAAAAATATAGAATTAAACGGTGGAGGAGGCACACGAGGACTTAGTAAAAAGTAAATCTTTATTGATTACATTAAAAACCAACGTTTCAGCCCACAGAGGGCCTTTTTCACAGTTGAAAAAGGCCCTCAGTGGGCCGAAACGTTGGTTTTTTTAATGTAATCAATAAAGATTTCCTTTTAAAAAAAAATAATATATATATGTATATATATAATATATATATATACGGACCAGAAATGGGAGCGCTCACGGACTTGTGCATAAAAAAATTCCAATTTTATTCAGCGATGCATTAAAATATCTGACGTTTCGGCTAACAGAGGAGCCTTTTTCAAGGATAAAAACAATAAGGCACCGTACCTGTATTTATACTTTGATACTTGTTTATTAATAAATCAAATTAAAATGCCGACGTTTCGACCCCACACTGGGTCTTCATCAAGGGTAACATATTAAATATATGTACACATATTAAACATATATAAATAGTATAACACACAAACCACTCACCAATCCCTTTGTAATGACGCTACGGAACATGCCCGTCCAAGTTTGAGAACCGGAACTGACTCATCGCAATGGTGAGTCTCCCGGTCCAAAGTTGATCACATGATCAAACCTGTCAAAGAGACTACTTAGTGTATGGCATAAATGCATAAAAAATAATATATAGAATGTAATTATCCAGATGGACAGGATACATATATATGGTGTGACCAAAAAAATGACTCTGTGTATGGTAATATAGTATGAATACTATAAGTGCATAAAAAATGTATACAGTTATAATAACCTATCTATTGTACAAAAACGATGTGAATGATACATATTCATTTAAGCCCATAGGGGCTACTGTGTTGAGAGTTTTTATCCAGTACGTCTCTCGTTGCAAGAGTTTTTGAGACCTATTGCCCCCTCTGGGAAGTGGGGGGACATGGTCTATAGCCACAATTCTAAGACTTGGAAGGTGGTGTTGAAGTACATATAGTTTCTTGCTGGTTACATTATTCTTCATTGAATTTTGCCACCGAGGCAATGTATGATACTTGAGTTGGAGTGCTGGTAATTCATGCCTATATATATATATATATACAGTCAGGTCCAGAAATACTGGGACATTGACACAATTCTAACATCTTTGGCTCTATACACCACCACAATGGAGTTGGAATGAAACAAACACAATGTGCTTTAACTGCAGGCTTTAATTTGAGGGTATGTACATCCAACTCAGGTGAACGGTATAGGACTTATAGCAGTTTGCAGATGTGCCTCCCACTTGTTAAGGGACCAAAGGTAATGGGACAGAATAATAATCATAAATCAAACTTTCCCTTCTTAATACTTGGTTGCAAATCCTTTGCAGTCAATCACAGCCTGAAGTCTGGAATGCATAGACATCACCAGACGCTGGGTTTCATCCCTGGTGATGCTCTGCGATGTTCAGCAAGTGAACTCTTCATGTTCAGCAACTCTTCAGCAAGTGAAATGCCTACTCAATGGGATTCAGGTCAGGTGATTGACTTGGCCATTGCATAACATTGCACTTCTGTCCCTTCAAAAACTCTTTGGCTGCTTTTGCAGTATGCTTTGGATCATTGTCCATCTGCACTGTGAAGCACCGTCCAATGAGTTCTGCAGCATTTGGCTGAATGTGAGCAGATAATATTGCCCGAAACACTTCAGAATTCATCCTGCTGCTTTTGTCAGCAGTCACATCATCAATAAATACAAGAGAACCAGTTCCATTGGCAGCCATACATGCCCACGCCATGACACTACCACCACCATGCTTCACTGATGAGGTGGTATGCTTCATGAGCAGTTCCTTTCCTTTTCCATACTCTTCTCTTCCCATCACTCTGGTACAAGTTGATCTTGGTCTCATCTGTCCATAGGATCTTGTTCCAGAACTGTGAAGGCTTTGTTAGGTGTTGTTTGGCAAACTCTAATCTGGCCTTCCTGTTTTTGAGGCTCACCAATGGTTTACATCTCTGGACCTTTTATCTGCACATTGTAATTGGGGTAATGAGGGAATATCACATCCTGTTACCTTTGGTCCCTTAACAAGTGGGAGGCACATCTGCAAACTGCTGTAAGTCCTACACCGCTCACCTGAGTTGGATGTACATACCCTCAAATTAAAGCTGACAGTCTGCAGTTAAAGTACATTGTGTTTGTTTCATTACAACTCCATTGTGGTGGTGTATAGAGCCAAAGATGTTAGAATTGTGTCGATGTCCCAATGTTTCTGGACCTGACTGTATATACAGTATGTGTATATATATAAATATATATATATATATATATATATATATATATATATATATTGATAGGAGAAAAATGACGGCACTCAAGGGCTTACGTTTTGCTGTTACTTTATTTGATATTCCATAGTAGGTAACGTTTCAGTTCCACTCTGGAACTTTCATCAGACCAAGAAGGATTCTTGGTCTGATGAAAGTTCCAGGGTGGAACTGAAATGTTACCTACTATGGAATATCAAATAAAGTAACAGCAAAATGTAAGCCCTTGAGTGCTGTCATTTTTCTCCTATCTGTATGCTTTGAAGCCATCGCGACGGAGCACCGGGCGGAAAAACCTTCACTGCTAGTGGTTTTGTCAGGAATG
This sequence comes from Leptobrachium leishanense, assembly GCA_009667805.1. Lineage (NCBI taxonomy): Eukaryota > Metazoa > Chordata > Amphibia > Anura > Megophryidae > Leptobrachium > Leptobrachium leishanense. Next base: position 417,486,453 of record CM019063.1, on the reverse strand, counting down.
GAATGCGACGGTTGGTGAGGTGAGCCCATGATGCAGTGATTGGAGGAGTCACGTAGGTTACCGGGCATAAAAGGTTTATTTAAAGCATAAACACAGCAGGAAATAAACGGATCAGAGTCTATATGAAGCAAGTAATAGACTGTATGCTGGTTCCAGGGTTTGCTGGAAAGCAGAGTTTAACTTGCCAGCGAGGAGTCTTGGGAGTGGGGTGCACTTGACAGCGAGGATGGTCGAAAGCGGGGGTGCACTTGTCGGTGAGGATGGTTGAAAGCGGGGGCGCACTTTCCAAGATCACAGGAGGAGTTCAGGTTCAAAATAGCATAGAGCTTCATGAACAGGACTGGTTGCTTGCACTTCCAGAACGTTAATGTTGAAGCCCTGATGGAAGGGTGGATCCCTCTTTTAAACAGGCTTCATTAGGAGTCATGGCATACACCTGAAGGCACCACGATAGGAGATGAACGGCCAGAGAGGATCCTGAAACCTGTATACAAATATAAGCAGGTCAATGACAAGCAAAAGCAAATAAATAAAGGTCTGCCAGGGATTAGGTGCGGGCACAGGCTTAGTCTGGGACTGATTCCTGACAGGTTTTCACTCTGGATTCCATAGTACCTCACTGAGAGCCACCTTGAGAATAATGTTAGATCTTGTAGACACAATTTCATAATCTTTGGGTGTGAGGATGCAGAGGAAATATTTGACCTTGGTTTCATTCTGATAGCAGTAAAATTAGACAAAGCATTCTGCGCACACCTTTATCTGATGAGTACAGTTTTTTTTAATTATTTCCCTGTTTGAAGTTATTAAATCTCATAGTACAGAATATAAAACATTAACAAACAATAATTGAAAATAGTATTCAGGTCCATCAATTTCAACCTTTCTAGAAGATAAAGAACAGTAAACCAGTAAGGCTGGGGTCAGACGAACGCAGTGTTAACGTCCGTGTTGCCGCACATAAGTACGTTCGTGATGGCATACAATTGTGTTAAATGGAGCCCCACACACGAAGTACGTCCGCACAGAAGTGCGGATGCATGACGGACGCTGCAAACGGACGCAGGTTAGGCAAGAAGGTAATACTGCTAGAACGGACGTGCGGAGTGCGCCACGTCCACAACGTCCGCATAGCTTTGTGTGTGAGTGATGGAGCATGGTCAGACGGACTGCATTTATACGTCCAGCATTTTTGACGGACAGAATGTTTTTTCATTGTAATTTATTTTCCCTGCTACATCAGTCAAAAAATACGTCAGTGAAAAAAATGGACTGTGTGTGGCCACTACCTTGTTGTCAGTCAGTAAGTACGTCCGTACTGCACGGACGCACAGTTCGTACAAAATGCGCTCGTCTGACCCTAGCCTCAGACCCAACCTGAGTTACATACTTATTATGAATTGTATACAAAGAATTTGTTAATGATATTTCTCACATATGTATTTTGTACCATATGGAAAAATATGTTAAATAATTTATAGTATTTAATGGAACATTCATGAGAAGCTGTGTGAGGTTTTACAGTAGTATAATAATATATTATAGTATCATAAATATATATTATGATTAATTTATCCCAAAAGCTCTTATTTTGAGGTGAAAGAAAATAATATTTCAAAGAAAAACAAGCTGTGTTTATACGTAGTTTGAAAATGCCCCATACTTTTTGTGTGTGTTATGCATACATTGATTGGAAAGCTGATAGTCTTGTTTGTATATATTATACATAGCTGTAGACATAAGATTGTGTCTGTGATATGCCATATGCTAACTACAGCTAAATCCACTGGTGTTCCATTATCATGCAGTGAATACACTATAGGGGTAATTCAAACAGATCCAAATGGCTGCTGAAAGGTAACCGAACGCTGAAAATCAGCGTTCGGTTACCTTTCTTGGCCATTCGGCTATTCAGAGAGCAGGCAATTCACCAAGTGTTGGCGAATTGCCTGCACATATGGTGACTATTTGTTGCCCGTGCGAGTGCAGTGAATCCCCATAGAGAAGCAATGCTTCGTCTATTCAGAGAACTAAAACCAGCAGTGAAAAGTTGCCGAAATGCCCTGCCATTCGGTGGCTTCATTCGACAGGTTTATTCAGGCGAATCCCATAGGCTTCAATGTTAAAAATATTCCAGTTTTAACTCAATATTTAATAAACCGTTTATTATAATATTCTGCAGTAAAAAGTCTATTTATTTATAGATTTTATAGGATCTTTTAAGCATTTTTCGTGATTGTTTTTGCAAAAAAATATTTCCGATTATTTTTTCTTTTTCTTTTTTCTTTTTACTGTAAAAGCCCTTTTTATTATCATTCATTGGACCTCATATGTAAATTTCAGAAATTTTTGCTCAGTAGTTTGTTTGCAAACAGCGTTTCACTTTTCAATCATTCAAGTGTACAGGTTTTTTACTCCATTCGTCTGCGGTGTCGGGGTTTTCCGGCGACTGCTCTGCGCTCTGATCGGCTCCTGCTCGGTTTTCTCCGGCGTGTTCAGCGGGGTTAATCCAGTTGTTTTTGCGGGTTTCGGTGTGTATTCACCTGGGTTTTGCGGTGAGTGTTCGGCAGGTTTTTGGCGGCTTTTCTCTGCACTACGACGGCCCTGTGGTGCTTGCTGAATACACCGCAGAGTCGCCGAAATGGGATCGCCGAATCAAGCCGAATTGAAGTGCGGTGACTTTTCGATTCTCTTTGAATAACTCTGTAAATAGATCTTTTGTCAGGTAACTTTGCAAAATGATCTATTTGTGTTCTTAAATGCTTGTTCTTTTAGCACATATTTAGACTAACAGCCAGTTACAGACACTTTTAAATACTGCAGGGCTATTAATAATATAAAGTAATTATGATATGCATCTGTACTAGTACTCCTATTATTATTACTCCCTATAGGCCATACTTTCACATGGAATTTTAGATCTAATTATATTGAGGAATGGAACAACGTCACAAAAATTATGATTGTTACTAACTACTGCCAGTCTGACACAGAAATAACCATAACTAAGAAATTGTTCCTGCTCTGCCATTTTGGCCTAAAATTATACACTGTGCAGCCACAACATTAAAACCACGGACAGCTGAAGCGAATAAGTGAAAGGTGAAGGGTTCAAATAAATTAGGCAGCAAGTGAACAGTCAGTCCTTGAATTTCATGTGTTGGAAGCAGGAAAAATGGGCAAGTGAAAAGATCTGAGTGATTCTGACAAGGACCAAATACTGATGGCTAGACGACCAGGGGGCCAAACTGAGATTAGGAGCACTCCCTTTAAGAGAATGATCCTAATCTCAGCCTGTTACCTGAATAAAAAACACCTGGGGGTCAGAAATCTTGCAGATTGATAGGGGTATCAAATACTTATTTCACTCATTAAAATGTATATAAACTTAAAACTTTTTTGAAATGTGTATTTCTGGATGTTTTTGTTGTTATTCTGTCTCTCACTGTTACAATAAACCTAACATTAAAATTATAGACTGATCATTTCTTTGTCAGTGGCCAAAAATGCAAAATCAGCAGGGCTCAAATAATTTTTTCCCTGACTGTACATGCCTTCCTGATGGCCGTGGCCTCTTTCAGCAGGATATTGTACCCTGGTACACTTCAAAAATTGTTCAGGAGTGGTTTGAGAAACTTTCAAAGCGTTCAAGATGTTGACTTGGCCTCCTAGTTTCTCAGGTTTCAATCTATTTAATTTATGTGTGGGATGTACAGGAGCAAATCCAGTTGATGGAGGCTATTCCTTGATACTTGCAGGACTTAAAGGATCTGCTGCTAATGTCTTAGTGCCAGATACCACAAGACATGTTTGGAGTAGAGTTAATTTAGTAAACAAAAAAATGACTAAAGCTAAATGACATTTTAGTCAAAAGACTATAGGGGTTATTCAGAGAGTGACGAAATGTCGCCTAAATTTCGGGCGCTCTCAGTCCCCGCAGTTTCCTGCACTTCGGGGAATCAAAGTTCCCCACCCTGCGGTGAATTCAGCATTCACCGAAAGGGTCCCCGGAATGCAGGAAAAACCAGCCGCAAACCCACCGCAATCCCGTCGAACACCCGCCGGAAAGTTTCAAAATTGAAACGCTGTTTGCAAAAAAACTACTTAGCGAAAATGTCTGGAATTTATATATAAGGTCCTATGAATTATAATAAAAAGGTCTGTTACAGAAAAAAGAAAACAATGATTAAAAAAAACACAACAGAAATAAAATTTTGCAGAAAAAATCCCAGAAAATGCCTAAAAGATCCTAAAAAATCTATAAATAAATAGACTTTTTACAGCAGAATAAAATAATAAACGGTTTGTTAGATATTGTATTAAAACGGGAATATTTTTAACATTAAAGCCTATGGGATTCGCCTGAATAAGCCTGACGAATGAAAACACCAAACAGCAGGGCACTTTGGCAACCTTTCTCTGCTGTTTGGCATCTCTTAATAGATAAATCATTGCTTCTCTATGGGGGATTTCACTGCCGTCGAACAGGCACCGTACGTGCAGGCAATTCGCCAAAGTTTGGCGAACTGCCTTCTCTCTGAATAGACGAATGGCCCCAAAATGTCACTGTATGCTGAATTTCAGTGTCCGGTTACATTTTGGCGACATTCCGGACCGCTCTGAATAACCACTAATGACTAAAACTAAATTAGAATTGGTCCATCCTTAATCTTTTTGTATAGTTGTTATTTGTTTGATGAAAATTTCGATAGACTTCCGTCATACTTTTACTACAATATGAATACATGTTCGCCAACATTTTAGTTGTTGACTAAAATAACTAAACTGCCATTTAGCTTTAATCACTAAGGACTATGATGTAAACTAAATTAAAATTGGTCCAGTCCTAACATTTTCATCCTATTTTTATTAATCTACAAAAATCTCATTAGATTTTTGTCATAAATTTAGTCATCAAAATTTAGTTGGCAACCATTTTTTAATGTCAAAAACTAAAACTATATCTAAGCCTTTCATGAAAACTATCAGTCAACTAAATTAGCACTAGTTTGGAGGTCCTATAAAGTCTATAGCTCGGCACGTCACAGCTGTTTTGGCAGCATGAAGGGGACCTAAAAGATATAAGGCAGGTGGTGTCTAATGTTGAGGCTGATCACATTCCAATAAAATTTATTATAGTTTGGGCACTGGTAGTTTAAATATTTTCTGCTGCAATTTAAACTCTTTTCAGGACTTCTTTTTTGAATGTATACGTGTTACCATCGTAATATTTTTATAAGTATTAATTAATTCCTAGTGATATGCCTGATCAATGTTGAGACTAACATTAAGTTAAATGGCTAAAAGAGATTTATTGGGGTGTTATGGATGGAGTAAGAATTCCAAGAATATGAAAGGGGAGATATTGTGGAGGAATTAATGGCAAAAATACCAATGTGGAGATATTTTGAAGGAATATAGATGAAGGGTGGGCAATTTAGCTAAGGAGATTCATATGGCAAATATGGCTGGGGCTATCCATTTTGGTAATATGGTCATGGATAGGTATTAGGGAGGAGTAAGACTAGGGTAGAGGTTTATGGATTTATGACTTGTGGAAATCTTAAGTTACTCTGTAGTAAGATTAATATGGTGGTACATTGAGAGAATCTGGAGATTGGGAATTAATTTAGGTACATGGGTATTGAAGGAGTGGCTAGAATGTTTATATTTCATATACATTAGTTGTAGGGGATATTAGTATGGAAAAAAAGAGGGATGAAATGGAAATTGTGTAGGCAAAATAAAAAAGTGTTGTGTTGTGTGATTTCTGGAGGTGTTTTTTGCGAAGGGCAGGTTAGGACAGCAGTTTGGCAGGGGGGTTGGATTCAGAGCTCTATAAGGAAGCCTTCCTGCTCAATTCACTGCATGGATGTACGTGGAACGTCACGTGGATTCCCTCCCCAGCATGGATGATGCTCCAGGCACACCTCGTCTGTCTCCTGTTCGGTGCCGATCTGGCTGACATCCTGGCTGTGGGACTTCACGCCCCCAGTTGCAGGAGCATATAATCGATGATGTCACAAACGGGGATTCCTCCTGCTCAGCAGTGAAATCCCATTACAGGAGTACAGGAGATGCAGGGGTCCTTTGGTCTTACAAGGTCTCCGGATTGTACAAGAAAGTCTGAGGTATGAATGGAAAGCCCAGAGTCTGGCCTTTCCAATGTTATCTGACCTGAACATGTATTCTGTAACAGAAAAATAAATAAATAAATATGTTTTTGTTGTAAAACATCACGTCAACGTTTTAACCACTTGGCTGTGGATGACGTGTGGGGAACCTCCTTATTGACTCCCGCTATATGCGGAGGACGGTCCCCAGACGTCATCTGCTCGGCAGGAGCCCGGTGAGATACTCCCCTCTCTCCTCTGGGGTCCCGCGGCTGTCTGACTTCTAGGAAGTCAGACGCGTCTTTTAAGGGCCGCCCCACGTAAATGACATCATCGCGCCATGCCCGATGTCATTTTCAGGTGACCCCGGGACATCGCATGGAAGGGAGAGGGGATCCTTTCGGATCCCTCTCCCTCACGATTGGGAGGTCGCAGCTGCTCAAACCAGGCACCGCTTAGGCTAGGGTCAGACTAACGCATTTTTCACGTTGTCCGTGAAAATGTGCGTTCGAAGAATGGACGTATTTTTTCACGGAATACGCAATAGCGGTCATACTATGCGCAGTTTCATCCGTGATTTTGTACGGATCATCAATAAAACACTTCTTGCATCTGGACGTTATGTTGGCCGGACATTAGCAGCGTCTGATGTCTCCAATTCACACACACACGCCGCTAGCGGACGCAGCGCACTCTGTACGTCAGTACTAGTGGTTTAACGTTCTCGAAAAAATGCGTTCATTTTCCACTTGCGTTGTGCAGCCGGACTTTTGTGCGACCGTACTTCGTATATTGGCTGTCATTGCCCGGCATCTGCTGCTAGTGCGGCCGTGATTAAGTGCGCCAGAACGCGCGTTCGCACTGCCTCAGTCTGACCCTAGCCTTAAAAGGGGAGAGTCATCCCCTTTAAGTGTTGCCTGGTTTTAACCCCTTACGAAACAGGCTGCGATCAAAACTAAAGTAAACTGGAGGTCCCTCCTCCAGCACTAGCCTTCTCCGTACACATCAATACGTCATCTGGAAAGGCCAGCTCGTACCTGCGCACGTGTAAGACGTGTTAGAGGATGTTGTGACTTCTCCACCATATTTGAAAAGGGAAGAGTAACTGGAAAGGTGCCCGGCCACCTCCGCCATAATACAACCAGTCCGGTATTCCTCCCATATGCGATTCCAGAAATCATCCGTTAAAAACAACGACATAATAAAAAAGAAAAACCATTAAGAATATTAGCAATACAAATTTTCTTTTCCCACACTGTGACTAAGGGCGTACCTACAGGGCTGGATTAACATAGGGGCAGATGGATCAGCTGCTCCAGGCCCATGTCTCAGAATAGGCCCAAAGAAAGGATAACTATCAGGGTTATTCAGAGAGCGTGAAAAGCAGGAGAATGACTGGAGAATGATTGGAGAATGAAAAATTCTAGGTCAAAATAGCCAAACCAGAAAAATTCTCCCTTTCATCTCACTTTCCAAATAGGCTATTTTGACCTAAAATTTTTCATTCTCCAGTCATTCTCTAGTCATTCTCCTGCTTTTCACGCTCTCTGAATAACCCTGAAGGTCTGCATTTGGACCCCTGTATCTCCAACTCCATAGCAGCTACAGGGTCAAGTGAAGTATCATTGGAAAGGCCAGACTGGCCTTTCCAATGATACCAAAGATGACCAGGTTTTAAGTAAAAACAAATAATAATAAATATTTACTTTTTCTATTTCTTTCTAACACAGCAATATTTTTCACTTTTCAATTATAAAGTAAACAATGATGCTGCCCTGACTCACTATCACATTTCTCATGTCACCAACAAGTGTGGAGGTGATGGGTGATGGTATAATCCATTGTTACGAATTGTTATATCAAAAATCGAAACCGCTCACTGCAGCAAAGAGTACTGCAGGGAACTTTGGCCCCCTGCGTCACTAATCTTTACACCTCACAAGGTAAAGTGAGGTGTCATTGGACAGGGCAGAGTCTGGCCTTTGCATTAATACCAAACCTGACCATGTAAAATCTAAAAGAAAAGATTTTTTAAAAATTATTTTTAGTTCCAAAGCATTGTCTTTTGTCTTTCTTTGTCATATATAAAATGAGCAATACCACTGCCATTACTCACCTTCTCATTTCCCCCGCTGGGAGCAAGGTCAGTGTTTTATACATAGTCATATTATTCGTAAAAAAAACATGTTCCAAAACACAAGGGAAATATTTCATTTTTTTGGTTAAAAATTGTATATTTTCTCAGAAAAATGCAGTAACAGGTTCCCATTACACATTTTTTTTAACAAGAATGTCCTATAGAATATATAACCACAAAGGTGTGGATGATAAAATGGGGGGAAAAAAATACACTCTTTAAATGATTGAAATCTGAATGAAAAATTAAATCACACAGTATCTGCCTGGTTAGATATAGCCGCATCTGCACTATTAAATAACCAAAAATATATTTTCATTTTACTAAATTACAGAAAAGCCCTCCAAAATATTCAGCTCCAGGCCCATAGAGATCTTAATCCAGGCCTGCGTACCTATAATTATTAGACTGTCAATGATTGTGCAATATACACTCCAAACTCATACGTAATTTATTTTAAAAAACATGCCAAATCAATGCCACTATTCAAGCCAGCTGGATATAATGTTCGGAGTCTGTGTATCCAGAAAGTCTCCCTCCTTTGAACCCCCATATCTCCCGAACCATGGCAGCTAGGGTGTCATGTAGGGTATCATTTGAAAGGCCTGAGCATGACCATGTTTGAAGCAAAAAAGATATAATAAAAATAATTAAACAAAAATTTTAAAAAAATACATGTTTTTTTTATTTGTGTGTTGTTTTTATTAATGCAGCAATATCGTTCCCAGTTCATTTATAATGTGAACAATAATGCTGCACTAATAATTTTTTTCTATGGGGTGCGTTTGCTAAAAATCACATAATTCCCCCCCAAAAAAATGTAACGTCCCCATTTCTAATTTTTTTAACAAGCGCAGCCCATACAAAATATAACGTAAAAACTTGCATGATAAAATGTGAAAATAAACACTTTACACGTTTTAGATGATTAAAAATACAAATTTTATTGCATTTTTTTGTTATAATATACAGGCAGGGCATAACGTATACATATAATAATAATGATGTATTATGAATCTGCCGAGTCTGCTGGAAAGAACGATATATAATATGTCTGGGTTGTGTAATAAAACGTGGCTTCAAATCACGTTTAAACATGATGAGCAAAAGCGGTAAAAATTAGCTAAGCACACAGCGGTGAAATGGCTCAGCAGTGAAAGGGTTAATAATGAAGTAAACAACGGTGCTTCAACTACTCACCTTCTCATTTTCTAAGCTGGGAGCAATTGTAGAGAAGACGTCATAGTGTATTATTACACACTTTCCTGTCAAAACCACAAGCTGCGAGGAGAGGTCGCAGTCCTTTGGACCCCTGTATCTCCATGCCATTCACCCCACAACCTCATGTTAGGTGTCTTTGGACAAGCCATGATCTGGACTTTCCAAAAGATACCAAACATGACTCTAAATGTGAATTTTTTTAAAAAACAAAATACAGTTAAATATAAAAAACCTTTTTTGTTCTAAAAGCAGCAGCATTGTTCCCCCTTATAATGCTAACAATGAGACTGCACTAACTAATTTTTATATATGTTTTAATATAATTAAATTTAGTTTAATATATAATTATTTTAATAATATATTTTAATATTTTAACTCTTTATCTCTTATTATAATAAGTAAATACATTTTAATAACATACTAGTGGTTATTCACTGAACTCAGATTTGGTGCCGAATTCCACTGAGCGGCTATTTTGGGTCACTTACAGGGTTATTCAGAGAGAGGTGAAAACCTTGAGAATTGGCAGGAGAATGAACAATCTAGACCAAATAGCCAATTTGGAAAGTGAGATAAAAGGGAGAATTTCTCTGGTTTGACTATTTTGACCTAGAATTTTCAATTCTCCAGTCATTCTCAAGTTTTTCACCTCTCTCTGAATAGCCCTGATAGTCTATTCACAATTCTGTTAATTTGCCAAATACAAGCGAATTGACAACAAAATATGGTGCAATTCGCTGCAATTTGGTGGCTTTCGGTGGCACTGAAAATGTCTCATAGAAGACTATCATGTCACAAAATCCCAAATTCCATTAAAATTGCGCTGAATTACCTTTTCAGTGTCTCAAATCGACAGTTTTAAAAAGACGAATCCCAGAACTTTCAATGTAAAAATGAAATATTTAATTCTTTTTAGACTGTTTATTCTTTTTGCAAAAACTATTTAATTTTTTTAAAACATCTTTTTGTCTTTTTTTACCATTTGTTTAAATTCTTTAATTGAACAATGTACTGTACATGTGGGGGTTGCGCTGTATGGGCGTGGTTTCCACGAGTGTGGTTTTCCGTGGGCATGGCTCAAGGGGGCTCAATAATCTTCTATTGCTCAAGGACCCAATTAGTGAGCAACTACAACACCAGTAGGGGTTATTCAGGGAGAGTCGATCTGGCCTCAAAATTGCACCGAACAGGGAATTTTCCCGTATGCTGTGGTGTAAGGTGGGGGGGGGGGCGGCAGGGGGTGGTGGCCCTGGGTGAAAATTTCTTAGGGGTGCATAATTTCAAGAGAAATTTGCACCCCTAAAAGTTCCCAGCAGCCGGTCAGGACCCGTGAGCAGCTGCGTCACTTGCTTCGTGTTGTGCGATCTGCCGAACTTGAAGGAGGAGCAGGGAGCAGGAATCTGGATGACCCAGCTGACTGTCAGCATCTGACTTGAGGGAGTCATGTGACCATGACAGATCATGCCTGCGCCACACTTCACCACTGTGGTGAGGGAGGGAGCAGCCTGCATGCCGAGCAGGAGGCTGAGGACCTCTGACAGTGTAAGTATCTCTCTCTGTGTGTCTAGTATGAGGGAATCAGAAGCACTCGGCAGCTCATGCTGGCTGCCAAAGGCTTCTGATTGTTAGAACAGGAGGATTTGAGGGGACAGATACCCCCTCCTGTCCCAGTAATTCATGTGGAAGTGGGACAACTAAGTAAGCCCCCCCCTCCTCCTCACTTTGTTGATGAGTGGTCCGGAGGATATATGCCGTCAGTGATGTCAGTGATTCCTAACTTGCCTGCCCCAGACTCTGAGCAGCAGGAGGTCAGAAATGTGACCATAATTTACAAATTGGACACATGGGGCTCTATTACATTCTTTGCGCAAACGTTAACCCGTGTGCAAAAACACATGAACGCGAGGGGCAAAACCTTTTGCGCAGAACATCGTATTACAATGTCCGCGCAAAAAATGCACGTTAACGTCTACCGCGGGTGAGCCCTTTGTGAGCGTAATGTACTGCGTGCGTCCTATACTTAACATTGTGAGCGCAGATGCGTTTGTGCGCTGGTATTACAATCTATGCGCAAAATTTAACGGACAACGTTTGCGCGCATAATTTTAACGTCTTTTAAAAGCTCGTGTTAATGGCAAATCTGAACGTCCTGGCTGAACCCAAATACACCAGCCCAAAAAAAAATTCAGCACAGTATAGTTACACATTATAAGCATACCCAAACCAATACAATGGAGAAGTTGTGCGTGTTTTTATTATTGCTGCAGCATATATACTCAGATTGATTTTGGCAGGTGCAAAAATTTAACGGGAGACAATTGAGGTTCTTAATTCTGATTGGCTGAATCGCGTGAAAAAACAGTCCGCACACCGATTTCTGCGCACAACGTTAATGCGTGCGTGTTTTTGCGCATCTCTTTTACGCGTGTTATTTTTTGACGGATGAAAAAATGTGTGCGGATTGTAATACCAGCGTTAATTTACGCGCGTTAACGTTTAACGCTTCCTGCACAAATTAACACGCTGCACGAGCTTTTTTCCGCAAGGAATGCAATAGAGCCCATAGAGTGAGTGAAGTGGAGCCATGGGGAAATATATCTGTAAAGTGGTTATAGAAGGATTGAAAAAGAAAAGTGGAGGTACAGGGATTTAAGGGTTTTGATATTTTAATAATCTTTCCTTTACTATAATAATTATTTTAATAATATTTACATTATTTTAAACTGGAATTTATTTTAATATATTTGTGAGTTTTATTGCTGTGGAGCTCTGGGATACACTCACATACACTGCACATCTGTGGGTTTATTGCTGTGGAGCTCTGGAATATGCACATACACACCGCATGTACAGTTTTATTGCTGTGGAGCTCTGTGATAAACAAAGCTTCAGAAACAGGTTGACCCCTTGGAGTCCTGTCAAAAAACCCTCGCTCCTGCTGCTGTATCCGACGATGAAATGGCATAGTAAACTAAACTGGAACATGATAAAAGAAATGGTGGCATAATAAACTAAATTGGAATAGAGTTACTGAAATGGAGCATAATAAATTCAAACTGAAGCCTAGTAAATGAAATGGGGTGCATAACAAATGAAATGGGGGTGTAATAAAATATATGGAGACATTACATGTATTTCTAAAGCTCTAACAAGTTCTGTAGCGCTGTACAATGGGACGAAGAGACAGAATAACAAACGTCCATACAAGTTAAACGCAGAACAGTATGAGAGAGGACCCTGCTCGAGAGCTTACAATCTAAGAGACTAATAAATTAAATTTTAGTATATTAAATAATATCACATAATAAATTAAATGGAGGAAGAAAAATAATAACTAACACATAGTTAATGAAATGCAGTTCATAATATATTAAATAGGGGCATAATAAACTAAACTGGAGTACCGTAAGTGAAATGGAATGCATAATAAATGAAACGGATCATGATAAAATAAATGGGGCATAATAAATTGGAGTATAGTAAATGAAAGGGGGCATAATAAATTATATGGAGACATAATAAATTAAACTCCTGTAGCGCTGCTTTAAAAACTGTATTCTGGTGTATTGAATTATTATGGCCACTAGGGGGAACCAGTGTATAACAGATGGAAAGGGCCATGCTGGAATACAGAGACATTGTGGAATATGGTGGACAGAGCGGACTCCATCTCCCGTCACCCTTTGCATGAGGACAGGAAGTGGGTGGTACAGGAGGAGGAAAGAGATCAGCAGCCTCGTGCAAGGCATGGGCGGAGTGAGCGGAGCAGTGAAAGGTGGAGGACGCACATTGGAGTTGTCAGGGATCGCAACCAGGCCGGAGTACAGACGCTGTCTTACTGGTGCTGGAGATCGGGACAGTAATCGTGTTGGGACCTACCTGCGCAGCGCTGAGAGGTCTGGAGGAAAAGCTGGTTCCGGCAGGACCCTGAGTTAGGAGGCCGCGCCGATTGATTGGGAGTGCAAGCGGCGGATCGTTGTTCTAGTTGCAGAGATTTGGCAAGCAGGGAGCAGATTCAGTGACACGGAGTCCCAGTACAAAGCGGAGAAGATCTTTTGGTTGAGGCATCGAGTGCTGGACAGTTTTGTTCATTGGATGGGTGAGAGGCCTCCCAGGCCAAAGTTCCAAAGCAGAAACGCACGCTGCAATATTGTTTAAATTTACAGGGCCCCAACGGTGACTAGTCGAAGATTGCTCTTTTCGTTCACTGGCCAGTTGAACATAGTACCTGGGTACCCTAGACCACACATGTGACGGATCCCGCTACTCGGGGAGAGTAGATCCGCCGTCAGCACCGAGTACACCTGGAGGTCGGTAGTGTGGTAGCGAGGTGCCGCTGGTGCTCGTAGAATACCCCGAGGTTGCAGCGCTGTAAAGAGGTCCTTGAAGCATCTCGGTTCCCAAAGCCCTGTTATCCCCAATTCCTAGCCGAGGCAGGAGTAAAGGTTCAAACAAGAGTGATTTATTTTTCATGGAGAACACAGCTTATTTATGGGGAAAAAAGACATTGTTCTCCCCTGGTCCGCCCTCAGCCCTCCCGGGGTGATTTCTGCCACTGCCTCCAGCCATGGCCCAATTTCCCTTTGTTCACCTGGGGCCCCCCTGGTGGGTGCAGCCCTTATCTTGTGGCTCGGTGCCAGCTCGTCTGGTGAACTTTCTGTGGCTCTGAATGAGCGGTGAACAGGGGAAGAACAGGGAAAAGCACATTGGGGTACTTATAAAAATAAGGGCTAACGAACTTTTAATAACACACAAATAAATAAACACTTGAACTGCTGTACTGCGCTACAGCGTAGTGGCGGCCGTCCCGTCACATATCTCCCCCAAGTTACCAGTTGGCAGACCCGGTGAGACCCTCTGCAGGTCCGCTTGGGGATGTCCACGGACCCCACCCTAGGTCTCAAGTTCAGTCTGGCGGGATAGCCCATCCGCATTGGCATTTTGCTTACCAGGACGGTATTGGATAGTAAAGTTGAAGGGCTGTAGGGCCAGGCTCCACCGCAGGAGCTTGCCGTTGTCTCCGGCCACACGGTTCAGCCATACCAGGGGGTTGTGGTCTGTGAGGACCGTGAAGGAGCGCCCATACAAATAGGGTTGGAGTTTCTGCAGTGCCCATACCAGGACTAGGCACTCCTTCTCGATTGCCGCGTAGGCAACCTCCCTGGGTAGAAGTTTCCGGCTGATGTAGGCAACCGGGTGGTCATGCCCATCTTCACCGACCTGGCTCAGCACCGCTCCCAATCCGAACCCTAGAAGCGTCTGTGTGGACGACAAAACGTTTAGTTGAATCAGGAGCGGTCACAAGGGGGCCTCCACCAGGGCTCGCTTGAGCTGCTGGAAGGCTTTCTCACACTCAGGGGACCACAGTACCTGTCGGGGAAGGTTCTTGCGGGTCAAGTCAGTCAGGGGTTTGGCAATGGCACTGTAGTTGGGGACGAAGCGGCGGTAGTACCCCGCCATACCTAGAAATGCTAACACCTGGGTCTTGGTGCGGGGTGTGGGCCACTGGGCAACAGCTTCAACCTTGGCGGGTTCCGGGCGCTGCCTTCCGCAGCCCACCCTTTGGCCCAAGTACTGGACCTCGGACATGCCAACGTGGCACTTGTTTGGTTTGACTGTCAGACCTGCGGTGCCAAGGCGGTCCAGTACTGCCCGTAACTGCTGTAAGTGGTCCTCCCAGGTGTTACTAAAGATGGCTATGTCATCTAGGTAGGCGCTGGTAAAGTCCTGCATCCCCTCTAGCAGCCGATCAACCATGCGTTGGAACGTGGCCGGGGCATTCTTCATCCCGAATGGCATGACCCGAAATTGGTACAGGCCAAATGGAGTGATGAATGCCGATTTCGGCACACCTTCCTCGGCAAGGGGAATCTGCCAGTACCCCTTACACAAGTCAATGGTGGTGAGGAAGTGACCCTGGGCAATACGGTCCAGGAGCTCGTCTACCCGGGGCATGGGGTAGCCGTCGGTAACGGTGTGCTCATTGAGCCTTCTGTAATCTACACAGAACCTGGTAGTGCCATCCTTCTTGGGTACTAGAACCACCGGGGAGGCCCATGGGCTCTCGGATGTTCTATTACCCTTAGATCCAGCATCTCGCGGATCTCCTTCTGCATCCCGTCTCTCACTGCATCGGGGATTCGGTACGCCGTCTGCCGCAAGGGGGTTTGACTCTGGGTATCGACCCGATGCAGAGCTACAGAGGTGTAGCCGGGACGGGACGAGAACAGGTCTCGGTGCTCCCGTAGCACCTGCTGAGCCTGTTCCCTGTGGCGTGGACTGAGTCCCTCGCCCAGGCGGACATAAGCTATCCCCTGGGTGCTCGGATCCCCGGGCAGTACCGGCAGGGGGAGATCCTCCAGATCCCCCGCATCCGGAGCGCAGATGGCGGCTACTGTCTCTTCTCTTTCATGAAATGGTTTCAGCATGTTCACATGAAAGGTTCTTTGGATCCTTTCATCCGAACATCTGGCTGCGATGAAGGTGGTATCACAGATCTTCTCTATAATTTTGTAGGGTCCCTCCCAGGCTGCCTGCAACTTATTTTGTTTGACCAGCCAGAGCGCTAACACTTTCTGCCCTAGCTGGAAGGTGCGGTCCCTAGCCGACCGGTCATACCACCTCTTCTGCTTGGTTTGGGCCGCTTGGAGGTTGTCCCGTACCAGGGTGGTCAATTCCTGCAGCCGGTCCCTAAACTCAAGCACGTAATCTATGGCCGAGGTCCCCTCCTCGCCAGAGCACCTTCCCAGTGCTCTCGAAGCAAGTCCAAGGGGCCTTGGACTCTCCGGCCGTACAACAGCTCAAAGGGAGAGAAGCCAGTGGCTTCCTGGGGTACCTCCCTGTACGTGAACAACAGATGGGGCAAGTGGCATTCCCAGTCCTTATGAGACATGGCAAAGGTACGAAGGAGTTGCTTGAGGGTCCCGTTAAACCGCTCGCAGAGCCCGCTGGTTTGCGGGTGGTAAGGGGAACTGTACAGGGGTTTAATCCCACACAGTCTCCAGAGCTGCTGGGTCACCTCGGCCGTAAATTGCGTGCCCTGGTCAGACAAGATTTCCTGGGGAAATCCGACCTTGGAGAATATCTGTAGTAGAGCTCCGGCAACGGTCTCTGCGTGGATATCTCGGAGGGCCACGGCCTCTGGATACCTGGTGGCATAGTCTACTATGGTCAAGATATACTTCTTGCCCGTAGTAATAGGCACCGCCAGGGGTCCTATCAGATCCACCACCACCCGTCTAAAGGGTTCTCCCACTATGGGTAGGGGTCTCAGGGTTGCTTTCTGGGTGTCCCCCCTCTTTTCTACCCGCTGGCATACCTCACAGGTCCGGCAATAGTCCCTAACATCCCCAGATAACCCGGGCCAGAAGAAGCTCTGGGTCAGGCGGTGCAGTGTCCACCTGTGCCCCCGATGGCCTGCAAGGGGAATATCATGCCCAATCTTCAACAGATCGTGCCGATATTTCCCCGGCACTACCAGTTGCCT
This sequence comes from Leptobrachium leishanense, assembly GCA_009667805.1. Classification (NCBI taxonomy): domain Eukaryota; kingdom Metazoa; phylum Chordata; class Amphibia; order Anura; family Megophryidae; genus Leptobrachium; species Leptobrachium leishanense. Next base: position 417,469,496 of record CM019063.1, on the reverse strand, counting down.
ATGGGGTACCTGGTCCACTCCCCTCATCGCTCCCCCGGAGGTCCTATACAACTTCCCTTGGTCCCAGGCAAATCTCACTTCCCCTACCCCTCCCGACTCCTGCCCAGCCTGTTGTCGGTAAGGGGCAAGGGTGACGTCTTCCCTGGTGGCTTGCGCAAAGTCCATTGGGGAATCCCAGGTCAGGGAGGGGGTATTGTCGGGGCCAAGGGTTGGGCTGGTCTCACTTACCACGGTCCCCACGGAGTCTGTGTGCAGATCCTTCCTTGCTTGATGACGGGTGGTGACGAGGCATACCCCGCCAGGGTGGGTGTCCTCAAAAGTAGAGGTCAGCAGACCGAGGTCGTTGCCGAGTAGTACTTCGGTTGGTAGGTCTTTCATGAGCACCCATAGCACCGGGGACCGGTCCGAGGAACCGGGGAGGTGGGGGCCGGATGTCAGGAGGAGGTACTCGCCTGGCGTCCTGGTATTCATCGCGAGGTGGGTAGCTTCGGGCACGGTAAGGGGATGTCGGTCTCGCACCCAATCCCGGACCTCTGTAGGTGAATAGTTATAGAACTGCTCCAGCAAGAGCAGTTGGATGATCTGGTCCGGGTGGGTGGCTTGACATCCTGGATGAGCTCGGACTGCGGTTGCATGCGGTGCCCCCATTCCGCGTAGGAGTCATGGGTCCCTTTCTTTAGAACTCGGAACCGGACTCGATACGCCTTGGGGGTGAGAGCATAGCGGGCCAGCAGGTGTTCCTTGACCCACTAATACACCATGCAGTCCTCATCCGCCACAGCCCGGTAGGCTTCAGCCGCTCTGCCCGTCAACTTACTTGCCAGTAGAGGTACCCAATCTCGGGCCGCCACCTCTTGCAGGGCACATTGTCTTTCAAAATCTTGCAGGAAGCCGTCAATATCCTTGCTTCCCTCTGGGAAGAGTTTGAAGGCTTGGGGGGTCCGGTGCTGCCCTGGGGAGTCAGAGACCCACCGGACCGTTGCTGCATTTCTGCTTGGCAGAGTCTGTCTGTATCTGCCAAGACCCTGCCGATGATGTCGGTGGAGGGGTCTGTTCTGTACTGTACCTCTCGCCGCCATTCTGAGGTCTCAGAGCCCTTGGAGGGAGCCATACAAGCACGGTCGTCCTCCATCAATTCTCTGATGATGACCGCCTTCGGTTTGCCCCCGGGGATCTTGCCTCTGGCTTTCAGCAATTCTTTAAGGACCATGTGCTTCAGACCCTCGTAGTGCTGGGCCATACGGGGTTACGGCCATTACTTGGGGTGTCCGCCTCTCGGACCCAGGGGTGTCTGAGACTGGGGTCAAGCCAGCGGCTGTTTTTCCCCCTGATGGGCTGGTCTCAGAATCTACCCCCGGATGGCGGCTCCTCTGGATGCTCGGCGTGTTGCGGTGGCTGAGACCGGGGTCAAGCCAGCGGCTGTATTTCCCCCTGCTTGTCTGGTCTCAGCCGATCCCACCAGGCTGCCAGCCAATGTGACGGATCCCGCTACTCGGGGAGAGTAGATCCGCCGTCAGCGCCGAGTACACCTGGAGGTCGGTAGTGCGGTAGCGAGGTGTCGCTGGTGCTCGTAGAATACCCCGAGGTTGCAGCGCTGTAGAGAGGTCCTTGAAGCGTCTCGGTTCCCAAAGCCCTGTTATCCCCAATTACTAGCCGAGGCAGGAGTAAAGGTTCAAACAAGAGTGATTTATTTTTCATGGAGAACACAGCTTATTTATGGGGAAAAAAGACATTGTTCTCCCCTGGTCCGCCCTCAGCCGTCCCGGGGTGATTTCTGCCACTGCCTCGAGCCATGGCCCAATTTCCCTTTGTTCACCTGGGGCCCCCCTGGTGGGGGCAGCCCTTATCTTGTGGCTCGGTGCCAGCTCGTCTGGTGAACTTTCTGTGGCTCTGAATGAGCGGTGAACAGGGGAAGAACAGGGAAAAGCACATTGGGGTACTTATAAAAATAAAGGCTAACGAACTTTTAATAACACACAAATAAATAAACACTTGAACTGCTGTACTGCGCTACAGCGTAGTGGCGGCCGTCCCGTCACAACACACATATATATTTTTGAGCTATTTTTCATGGGACATACACTCCAGAACTGAGGGGGTTAACCGGTTTCTTTTACCGTTGCGTGTTTTTCCCGCGTTACGAATTCTTGTTACTCAAATACCATATATGCGTATTATATGCTGCTTTATTGGGATCAGTAAAGAATATAATATATAAAAATCCACAACAGTGCTGGTGTATAGTTATTTCCTAGTGCGGTGAGACTATCCCGAGGTTTATTCAGCGGCTCCTCTAGGGGTGAGCGCTACACGTGGGGGCTCTCTCCGGGATTCCAGTCTCCGTGAATATCGCAATTAAAGGGTTAAATATGGATCCAGACACTGCTGCCAAATGGTGTGAGGAGCACAATAGCCAGATAGGGTTAAGCATAGTCATGGACATTCCTGCAGACACTTGGGCCGAAGATCAGATTCGCCGGGCCGTGGCCGCGCTGACACCAGATCATCGGGGGTTAATCCTGGACATTAAAGCGAACTCAGATACTTCTCACACATATGTTCTTTTTGAGTGGAGAAAGGGTGTTCCAGTGTGTTTTCAGGGCGCGAGTGTGAAGCTGACTGATGATGTGGAAGTCCAACTGATTCAGCCAAGTGCACCACGTGGCGATCCCGCGAACGTTCCCGCACCCAGTCCGCTGGCCATGATAGGGCCTGAGTTCATCGTGGCTATCGGAGATTTGCTGGCTAAATGTCAAAGAACAAGCCCTCCTCACACTAACTTTGGTTACCGACGGTTGAGAAATTTTTCAGGAAACGCGCAGACTCGGGCGGGAGAAGAAACCTTCGAAGAATGGGTGGAACAGGCGATGCAGGCTCTGGATGAGTGGGACGTCCCGGAAGCACAGAAGAAACAAAGAATTACAGAGAGCCTGAAGGGACCTACATCAGAGGCTGTCAGAAACCTGAAGTTGAGTAAGCAAGACTGCACTGCTTTAGATTACCTAAATATATTACAGGAAGTTTTTGGGCGAACAGAAAAGGCTGCTGAGCTCATGTACCAGTATGAACACACCTACCAGCGAAAGGGTGAGAAAATGACTGAATAATATATGAGGCGCCTGGATAAGATTCTGCACCAGATACTTCTAAAGAAAGGGGCCGAACCTGCCACAGTAGATAAAATCAGAATGCAGCAGATATTGAGGGGCGCTCAACCTTTAGATCCCGTGATGTTACAGCTGAAAACCAGAGACGGTAATCGAGAATTGAAATACCTGGAACTGATTCGAGCTGTTAGAGAGGAAGAGGCTCTGCTGGAAGAAAAATCCTTAAGAAGAGGAGAAAGAGCTTACGCACAACCCGCGAGACATAACGAATATTCGCCGACTGAAGATGATTCGTTGGATGCCTATGGGTCCGAAGTTGACAGACAAGATCAGCTGGCTGTTCCTATATCCACAGAGAGTGCTGAAAAAGTGTCAAAAATTCTGGCATATAGTGAGATACAAAAGACTGTTAACCCCTTAAGGACCGCTGACGTACTATGTACGTCCTGCCCACGGGCCTCCCTTAGACCCGCGGACGTACATAGTACATCAGTGGTGCCTAACCCCCCTCCCGCCCGATACTTACCTCCCTCGCTGGATCCCTCGCAGATCTGGCAGGGAGGAAGCCTGCCCATGTGATTTACATGGGCCGGTGAGCTCGATGACGTCACCACGCTGCGTGGTGACGTCATCAGCAGGCGCCCCCATTGAAATCAATGGAGGGGAGAGGGCCTCTATCTCCCCAACCATTGAAGCTAGAGAGATGCAAGTTGCACCGCTGGAAAGGGGAGAGTCTCCCCTTTTCAGTGGTGTACTGTATTAACTGTTTTGCTGCCGGATCGCGATTCGGCACTAATCGGCACCAAAACGCGACTCGAACTTGGAGGGAGGCTGACATCTTAGATGTCAGCCAAGCCTCCAGGTCCCCCCCACCCACTGACAACCTCACCATATGTGTGAGGATGTCAGTGGGCCAGTTAACCCTCTAGCTGCCATGTAGAGATAGGGGGATCATTTTGGATCCCCTTATCTCCAGATCCGTGGCAGCTAGATGGTCATATTTGACATCATTGGAAAGGCCTGATCAAAATAAAAAAATGAAAAAATAAAATAAAAAAATGGGGGGTTTTAGTTAAATAGGACCTAGGCTGTCATCTAAAAATAATTTGCACAAAATGGTCAGAATGAGCGCAGCGCACATAGGTCAACTGGCTCAGCAGTGAAGGGGTTAAAAAGGAAAAACATGTAAAAATTGGGTATTTCTAGTCTCGGGACAAAATTTTGAAACTATTTAGCCAGGGTCTTTTTAGTGGTTGTAGATTTTGGGGATTGAATTACGAAAAAGTGTGTTTTTACAATTTTTTTCATCATATTTCATATTTATTTTTATAGTAAATTATTCAATATGATGGAAATAATGGTATTTCTATAAAGTCCATTTAATGGCGGGAAAAACGGTGTATAATATGTGTGGGTTGAATAAGCGAGTAAGAGGAAAATTTGACCTAAACATGAACAGCGCAGAAACGTAAAATCCGCAGCGGTCACTAAAGGACGGATTTGTGTAAAACCGCCCGGCCACTAAGGGGATAAGAAGGTGCAAGAAGCTCAAGCTGAACTGGAACAGGCGCGCACGGACCTGTGCCGGGTAATTTTGAAGGTGGCAGAGACACAGACCGATATGCAGAAGTTCCTCACCGATGTGCGGACAACGGGAGTCGCTGTGGCGTCTGGCCAGGGTCGTTTAAACGAATCACCACGAGCAAGTGCGCCTCCGTCTTCAAAGAAGAGATGCTTCAGTTGTGGAGAGATGGGTCATTTCAGAGCACAGTGTAAAAACCAAAGGCCTGAAGGAAAAAGAGTTGAGTTCTTAAAGCCCTTAGAAGGGCTGCTATCTACCTCACAGGCGGGAAACGCCTGAGGGCCCAAGTGAGGGAGCAAACTAGGTGCCCAACGGTCGAAATCCGCTCCAAAGTTCAAACCAGAACTGAAAGGCCGAGAGGGTCCGGATCCTTGCCAAATGCTGGGCCTACCAGGACTGAAAGAGTTACTCCCTTAGTATCCGGTCCTATGTCTCGGGAAAGCAATGCACACCCAAAACCTCCATGAGTCAGGAAGAAGGCTAGAGTACAGCGAACTGGGTCTATATTTCCTGCTGCTACAAGCAAGTTTCCTGACCAGCTGATAGGTCCTTCTCCCGTCGTTCCAATCCAAGTAGAGGGAGTCTACACTAAAGCTCTGTTAGACTCCGGTGCTCAAGTGACGTTGATGTATCGAGACTTCTATGAGAAGCACTTGAAGCACATACCTTTAAAGAAATTAAAGGACCTTGAGATCTGGGGTATTGGAACTGAGAAGCTTCTCTATGATGTATATCTACAGGTGAAGTTAGAAATTGGATCCAAAGTCGTCGGATAGTCTGGAGGTTGTGATGCATTGGCCATTGCGTGTCCTCGCCCTTCAGGGGCCAGCAGAAGTTCTATGATAGTGGGGACAAATACTGATCTGGTGAGACGTCTTCTGACTCCCATAGTGATGGAAGAAGGTTCTACCAAAGGAGTACATCTGATGTTACGTCCGGTCTATCAATGAATGGTCGAAGAACAGAGGGCACCTGCCGAAGTGGGGCGTCTGTGGAGATTCGGAGATTCGGAGGAACAGAGTAGGTTCTGCAATCAGGAGAAGTGGCGAGCTTCCGGGCTTCAGTCAAGTTGAACGGATCACAACCGGGTCCTTATGTGGTACTGGAAACTGATCTCAGTCATGGGAGTGAGGCCGGAGTAGAAGTAATCCCGGAGATAATCTCTACAAGAGCTTTGAAACGGACACAAGGAAGAGTTTCAGTTAGTGTGTGTAATGTGTCTGATTCTCCAGTGGTCCTGAAAGCACGAATGCCCATCGGACAAGTAGCTTCTGTTACACCTCCCCTACCGATTTAGGGGGGGGGGAGTGAATAAAGAGATTCCAGCTGAACGGTTCTATCCTAAAGTTGCTCTCATCTCGCCTGAATGGAAGAAACGACTTCAGTCCCAGATTCTAAAATGGAAGGACTTGTTCTCAAAGGATGAGTTCGACGTGGGATTAGTTAAGAGTACTGAACATCGCATTCGACTACAAGAGGATAATCCGTTTCGAGAAAGGTCAAGACGAGTTCCGCTGGGAGACTTGGATGATCTACGAGAAAAGCTAAATGAACTACAGAGGACTAAGGTGATTCAAGAGTCCAGGAGTCCTTATGACTCTCCCATAGTGATGGTTCGAAAGAAGAATGGTTCTATCTGTTTATGTATAGACTATCACATGCTAAATTAGAGGACCATTCCTGATCAATATGCTACTCCTCAGATAGAAGATGCCCTACAGTGTTTGTCTGGAGCAAAATGGTTTAGTGTACTAGACCTGCGAAGTGGGTATCATCAGATACCAATGCATCCTGAGGACAAAGAGAAGACTGCGTTCAACAGAATGCCTCAAGACCTCACGGGGGCTCCCGCCACGTTCCAACGGTTAATGGAGAAGACAGTCGGGGATATGAACTTGATAGAAGTGTTGGTGTATCTAGATGATATTATTGTGTTCGGGAAGACTTTGGAAGAACATGAGCAACGGTTGGAGAAGGTCTTGAAGCGGCTCCATGAAGAGGGGTTGAAACTGTCCCTGGAGAAGTGTCAATTTTGTCTACCTTCCGTTACATACCTGGGACATCTTGTTTGGGCAGAAGGTGTTTCGACGGATCCTCGAAAGTTGGAAGCCGTAGCTTCCTGGCCTAGATCCCGGAATGAATTTAGATCTTTCCTGGGGTTCTGCTCATACTACCGAAGATTCGTAGGAGGATTTGCTAAGATAGCTCAACCTTTGAATAAGCTACTACTGAAAGAAGAAGTGGGAGAAGGCTCCAAGGCCTCTGATCGAAGTTCGTCGGCTCAAGGGCCAAGGAAGGCTCGAGAATCCATCCAAGAAGAATGGACTAATCAATGTGAAAGTGCCTTTATGAAGCTGAAAGAGAGTCTGACTCGAGCTCCCGTCCTGGCTTACGCTGATCCTCATAAGCCGTACGAATTGCATGTGGATTCCAGCAGAGAAGGTCTAGGGGGAGTCTTATATCAAGAATATGATGGATTGTTGAGGCCTGTAGCGTATGTAAGCCGAAGCCTTACGCCTTCAGAGAAGAGCTATCCTACCCACAAACTAGAGTTCTTAGCCTTGAAGTGGGCGTTAGTAGACAAGCTGAAAGATTATCTGTATGGGGCCGAATTTGAGATAAAGACTGACAATAATCCTTTTATGTACGTCCTTACTACTGCAAAACTGGATGCAACGGGACATCGGTGGTTGGCCGCTCTGTCAGGGTTTCGGTTCAGCCTTAAGTATCGCCCTGGAGTGAATAATCGAGATGCAGATGCTTTGTCAAGAAGGCCCTACACTACCGAATGGACTCAGCTGACTCCAGATGGGGTGCAAGCCTTATGTCAGGGGCAGAGCACCGGGTCAAGGGAGCAGTTGAAGCAGACGCTATAGGAGTTATGGCTGTGGGCGTTCCAGAGCTTTATTGGAATCCTACTCAGCTTTCACGCCTACCTACTCTCTCGAAGGAGGATCTGAGAGCAGATCAGGCTGAAGATCCTCTGATCGCTTTGACAATGAAAGCTATGAACGGGGATCAAAGGGGAGTTCTACTGACTAATTCCCCCGAAGGTGCCCGATTGGTATACAAGGAATGGGAGCGGCTGAAGATGCTGGATGTGGTGGTCTACCGAAGGGACCCCTCGAACAATGCTGAAGAAACACAACAGTTGTTCCTCCCCACCAAGCACAGAGAAGGTGTGTTGAGAGCATTGCATGATGACCATGGACATTTGAGTGCAGAGAGAACTTTTAAACTCGTGCGAGACCGATTCTACTGACCTTGTATGAGATCCGAAGTTCAAGGTTATTGCCATTCGTGTTTGAGGTGTATTCAGAGGAAGACCCTACCAACCCGAACTGCTCCAATGAGCCACCTGCAGAGTCACGGTCCCATGGATTTGGTGTGCATTGATTTCCTGTGCTTAGAGCCTGATGCTAGTGGGCAGGGAACTATTTTAGTAGTGACTGATCATTTCACCCGTTATGCTCAAGCTTTCTCTACCAAAGACCAACGTGCTCCTACAGTGGCAAAGGTTTTAATGGAGAAGTTTTTTGTTCATTATGGCCTACCAAAGAGAATCCACTTGGATCAGGGCAGAGACTTTGAGAGCCAACTTATTGGGCAATTGCTAGAACTGTTAGGAATTCAAAAGACCCGAACTACTCCGTATCACCCCCAAGGTGATGCTCAACCAGAAATATTTAATCGAACTCTACTGAATATGTTGGGGACACTGTCAAACAGGGAGAAGCAGAATTGGAGTCGTCACATAGCTACACTGGTGCACACGTATAACAGTGCGGAGAGTGATGCAACTGGATACTCACCGTACCGCCTTATGTTCGGAAGGGAGGCTCGACTGCCGGTTGACTTGGCATTTGGGTTATCTCTAGACCAGACGTCAGTAGCTTTCCATAGAAACTACGTGGATAGGCTTCGAAAGAATCTGGCTTCTGAGTTTGAACAGGCCCGTTTGACCTCAGAAAACAGGGAGCAAAGAAACAAAAGGAACTATGACTTGAAAGTTCGAATACAAGATCTACAACCCGGTGATAGGGTTCTATTGAAGAACTTGGGTGCTGCTGCGAGACACAAGTTGGCGGATAGGTGGAGTTCCCAGGTTTACATTGTCTGCAAACAACTGCCGGGTCTGCCGTTGGTGGCAGCTAGGGGTTAACTCCAGGACTGGCGTCATCGTGCTATGCACGATGACGCCAGTCCTCAGGGGGAGTTCCCGGAGGCTTGGCCGACATCCAAGATGTCGGCCAGCTCCGAAAGGATCACGAACCGGCGCTTTTCAGCGCCCATTCGTGATCCGGCTCCCCAGGGGTTAATGACAGCCACCGTTTGGAAGGGCAGGCTGTGCCCTTCCAAGCGGTGCCTGTCTTAACCCCCTGCTCCCCGGCGATCGGGAGGGAGAGAGGTCCGAAGGACCTCCCCCCCTCCCTTTCAGGCGCCTCCTCCGCACATGCGGGGGGGCTCCTGAATTAGATGTCATCGCGGCGACGCGATGACATCTAATGTCCCCGCCGGGCTCCTGAGTGCTGGGCTGACATCCAAGATGTCAGCCCGCACCGGGGGGCGCAGTAATCCGCCGGAATCCGGCGGATTGCTGCCTCCTGTGCTCGGATGCGCTGAGCACGTCCGTAGCACAGGAGAACCACTTGGCTGGACGCGCTGAGCGCGTCCATAGCAGCCAAGTGGTTAATAATGTAAACAAAGAACTGGCTCACAAGCAAGTCCTTAGTTTGAACTGTAACAGGACGTACATGCCAATTATAGCCTCTTCTAGGCTCTTTCTCATCATATATTTCTATTAACCGTTATATGTTCTTGGGAGGAATGGCATGTTAATATCTTTAACTTTCAGTAATAAAGTGCAAATGAACATTATTATGTTTCAAGTGTAAAACAAATAGCTATATAGTCTAGTAATAACACAAAAATAAGAATTACATGTACCCAGCACAGACCCCCCAGAAATATATGTATCCAGCACAGACCCCCAGAATTATATGTACCCAGAACAGACTCCAAGAATTATACTTACCCAGCACATACCTCAGGATCAGATGACCCATGTGTTCCTCCGAGCGCCAGCATTCTCCTCCATGCAGCCGCCGGCTTCTGAAGGCTGTGACGCGCTCTTTGCGAGATCTCGCCTGTAGACCGTGTCACAGCCTGCACAGGACAATGGCCGCGAGAGGGATTTAATACTAGGCATTTGTTGAATCATTTTTCATACACATGTGTGTTCATCAACTGAACCACATCGAGGCTAGATGTTTGCCGACCTGTTTTTCCACATATGTGTATGTTTTGCAATTCTAAACCTAATAAGGCTATGCACATAATCTAGTACTGATTACTATTTTTTTCAGCTACGTTCATATGATTCTGTGCCAACATTACTCTCTTTCACCTTTTATTTTTCCATCTGATGTGTGACTGCTGACCAAATGCAATAAATAATCAATTTTCCACTTGGCGTGTGGTCAACGATATATTTGTATAAGAGTATTTAGCTTTATGTATCTTAAACTAGGTGGTTGACGAATCAATTTTCAAATATATTTTATGTTCTCAATTGAACCTACTTTTAGGTTACATACACAATCGAGTGTCCATTATTGTTATAGTTTGATCTTATGTTCGAATGGTTAATCAATTTCCATCTGGCGTGTGGTTAGTTCTTAAATCTCCATATGAGACTCTAACTTCATAAACCCTTTATTGGGTGTTCGTTTGCAATTAAAACCATATTAATGTTTATTTGGATTGCGAACTTCATATAAGGTCAATTATTCATACGGGTAAAAATACTATTCAATGTTCGGTATCGTCTCAGCCTTTAACACACGCCTCTATGTTAATACCAAACAATTGTTTACTAGCCTTATAATTTCTTCCACTTGTCATGTAGGTTGTGGACAAACACAATCAACATACCGAATTCCATTTGGTGTGAGATCGCAGATCAATTTCTATCTGAGAGTCTAGCTCTATGCATTTTGATTGGGCGATTGCCGATCTGCCTTTCTCATATGTGTACGTTTGCAACTCCAATTACATTAAGGCTATCTACACAACCTAGTGCTGGATATTTTTCAATTATTTATTTTTTCAATTATATTTATATATTTTTATGTTAATGTTATCCTCTTTAGATTAATAATCCTTTCACTTGGTGTGTGATTAATACAACCAATTAGCATTTTTCATTTGGCGTGTGGCTTGATGATCCATCTCTATATGAGAAATTAGCCCTTTGCGTTTAGTACTAGGCATTTGTTGAATCATTTTTCATACATATGTGTGTTCATCAACTGAACCACATCGAGGCTAGATGTTTGCCGACCTGTTTTTCCACATATGTGTATGTTCTGCAATTCTAAACCTAATAAGGCTATGTACATAATCTAGTACTGATTGCTATTTTTTCAGCTATGTTCATATGATTCTGTGCCAACATTACTCTCTTTAACCTTAACCTTTTTTCCATCTGATGTGTGACTGCTGACCAAATGCAATAAATAATCAATTTTTCCACTTGGCGTGTGGTCAACGATATATTTGTATATGAGAATTTAGCTTTATGTATCTCAAACTAGGTGGTTAACGAATCAATTTTCAAATATATTTCATGTTCTCAATTGAACCTACTTTTAGGTTACATACACAATCGAGTGTCCATTATTGTTATAGTTTGATCTTATGTTCGAATGGTTAATCAATTTCCATCTGGCGTGTGGTTAGTTCTTAAATCTCCATATGAGACTCTAACTTCATATACCCTTTATTGGGTGTTCGTTTGCAATTAAAACCATATTAATGTTTATTTGGATTGCGAACTTTATATAAGGTCAATTATTCATAACCTAGTGTTAAGACCTCAATCTAATGATACCCATCATAGAGCAATATCCTATATTTGCACCAATCAATTGAGCTGTTCAGTATGGATCATTTTTACTCTAGCATTCATTTCATGATCCAATTAGTTAATTTTGCTCACTGATTAATATTCAGTTGTTACATTTAAACGATTTTTATTATTTAAGATCTGTACACTCTCTACATAACTAATTGCTGTAGATCATACAACTAGCTGTTCATTTCTTAAAAGTATTCCACTCGTTACGTTTATCAACTGCTAACATTCCAGCTAATTTCATCATTATCAGCATCCTATTGATGTTAAATTAAGGGTTTAAATTACTAATACATTCTTGGTTGGTTTGTTGCCTCTAATTGCTGGTCTGCTTATCATTTTCAATATACCTTCTTTAATTATATCTATCCTATGAATGTTCTCATGTATCCATTAGGGAAACACCTTGGGCTGGATAGCAGCATTGGTTATACGTTATCTACTATTATTTGGTAGCTCTGACTCACCACATTAATATATAATTGTTACCTTATTTCATTTTATTTAGTTCATAGTACCACTCCCACTGTTTGTTCATCACATGTGACAACCTGCTTTTGTCATACAATTGTTTACATGTTTGGCAATGTCCATTAATAAAGTTTAAAAATTCTAACTCTTAAGGGGGTGTTTTTGATGGTGGTTGTCCACCTATCATTTGTACCTCCTTTTTTATCTATATACGATTACCAGAGGGTTTAATCCCATACCTTGTTGGGGTGCCCTACCTTTATTTCACTCTCCCAATTTTGGGATTAGTGATTGTTCTTTTGTTCTACCACTATATATGTCATGAAACGTGTTTATGCAAATGCATTAAATTATATGCTCCTAAATACATTAATGAACTCTAATTTTAATTGGATGTGATCTTCAATAATCCTAAATGTGTCAGGGAATTTTGAACAATATTGATTGTAACTAAACAACAAAAATAATAAAATATAAAATAATAAAAGACACAAAATAATTATTACTTAGACGACATCAGAATATAAAAATACATTATCTTCTTTCTTTGTCTTCTGTCTTATTGGTTGAAAATAACAGTTTTGTAAAACTGACATGTCTTAAGTTGTATTTCCAAATCAATGATCTTCTATAAATAGCATGATTTATTGATGAGTTGTCGATAATTAGATTGTTTTATTGCCTGGTGTCTGATAATTCCTTATTATCCGGTTGATGTAACATTGCAATGTGAAATGATAATGTGTTTGAGTAAATTTCCTTCAACTCCAACATCTTTATCAATATTGGTATCACATAATCTTCCATCTAGCTTGAGCAAAGTTGGCATGCATGGGTAATGTTCACCTAAAGTAAAAACTTGGGAAAAAATTTATTATTAACCTGTCAAAAACTTTAAAATTCATATGGTTAAAATACTATTAAAAAATGGAGAAAAAAATGCAACACATTTTTGGACACAAAGAAAAGGAGTGGTCATGAGAGAGAAAAAAAAATGGAGGAGAGGAGGGGTCATGAGAGAGACAACACGGAGGAGAGGAGGGGTCTTGAGTGAGACAAAATGGAGGAGACTAGGAAAAGAATGTGAACTTCAATTCAAATAAAAAAAAAACACAACAAAAATATCATGAACTGGGAAAGAAAGTATAGAAGGGCATGTTTAAAACTTGACGCGTTAATTAGCACAAAGTTCTCAGAGGAAACTCAGAGAAAAAGATTATTAATAAACATCAATAATCTTTATTAAGGATATTGGTTAAAAACAAACATTCAAACGTGAGGTGTTTGTGCAGCTATTTTACAACCTGTTTTATTCCCTCCAAGAATATTCAATGGGGGCCCAGTTATACGCTATTGCACTTCACACCAAAAGACAAAAACATCAGACAGCAAAAAAGATAAAACTAGACATCTGGCTACCACTGCAGAAAAAGAAAACAATCAAACAATACTCAGATACCAAACTACAACCTTCCATCTCCCTTAGTCAACTAAGATAAAACCAAAAAACCACCTTCTCTCATTTGAAATCTGCCTAAATTCCTTTGTACAGCGCTACTAAACCTGTAGGCGCTTTCCTTTAAACTTTCACTCAAATCCTTCAGCTTTATATCACTTCATCCTCTTAGATTCCAAACAACCAAACATGAACCTACATATATATTCCATTATACAAGTTACAAAACTGTAAATGATCTCAGTCAGCCATTTTGGCAAAACATATAACCTATATTAAGGTGTGGTCAATCCCTTAGTGCTGGACTCAAACAAAGACCAGAGGAAAATAACCGACCACGCCTCTCTTGGGAAAATGTATAACTTTGAGCCCATCACCTTGATACACTAATTTTTTTATATATATATATCATACATCAATTTATAATCCATTTACAGTAAATCCAGCTCCCATAATTACTTTCTTTTGTTCCACTACTGTACGCACGCCGACGCACTCAAACCGCGCCCAATTCCACAACAGTTACAGTTTTATAAAGCACTAACAGCTCCAGAATTCAACTGCTACTACAGTCTTTCAAGGCATTAGACACATGTCATTTGTATATACTGTTCAATTATCCCAAATAGATACTCACAAAACAACAAAAATAACTACATATTCCATTATCCAACTTGCACTGCTAAAAGACTACTAGCATTCAAAGAAAAAAAAATCCTTATACAAACACATAATAACATTATACATTACAAATAAAGAGTTTTTTTTTAATTAAATAAAAAAAGAACAAAGAGAGAAAAAATGAATGTGTGAGAAAGAGAAAAAAAGTTAGCAGGCGCTTTTGAAAGTCACTGTAAAAGTAAAGCCCTATTGTCTCCATTTCCTGTGCTTTTTTTTTTTTTTTTACACGAGGCAAGGCAGTAATGACACAGAAACAAAGCAACCTGGTTTACGAAAAGCAGTCCCTATACATAGATTACATATAAAAAACATAATATCAAAACTACAAAATACAAAACATCAAAGATAAACACATACATTAATAGTTAGTAAAGACAAACATTTAAATAAACAGACGCAATCAATGGCCAGAAACAAAATAAAAAATAAAACAAAAACAAACATGCAATCTGAAAGAAAAAAAAACAGTTAGCAAATCCTTTAGAATCAGCGCGCAAACACATGCAGCAAAAAAATTAAGAAAAAATGGCAGCAGCGCGCAAGAAAATAAAAATAAAAAATTAAGAGGAAAAAAAACTGTCTCTCAATGGGAGATTAAATCAGTTGATATATAAGAAGAAAATCTAATCAGTTAAAATAAAATTCTCACAATTACAAGATATGGACGACCCAGAAACACCAGAATTGAAGTACAAGATAGACACAGAACGGAGACAATACAACTAGAAACATCTCGTTCCTTTTTTTATGAGTTCAATTTCCAGCATATACAATACTCAACACAGCGGGCGAGTTCAAACACACGTGAGGTCCTCAAACGATTTTCCTTTACTACAATACATAAAATGACAAAAACAAACCAAGACAAAGAGTCCAACCTTGCACCAAAAAAAATCAAAAAATAAAAAAAAAAATCAACAAGCTCTGAACCATAGCTTTAACTTCAAGGAAAATAAACAAAAACCCAGCCTGGAGGCAGGTTCGCAAAATCTGAACAAGCAAATGTAAGGATACATTCAAATGTAAAGATACACTTAAATATAAGGATACATCTGAATGGCAAATCCCACTTCAGACAACAACTGAAAAATTCTATTTTTCATTATAATTACCATAAACCTTTTCCAGGTTTCTTCTTATATATCAAAACCAAAGTAAGAGCTGCGCTACGCCATGGCGGAGACCCCCAAAAAGAATCAATCACAAAACTGTATTGGTCTTTCTCAGAAGTCTAGCTTTTCCTCGTTAAGCCAGATCTATTTATTAAAATACACAGAATTTATAGCCAATCAGTGTACAGATACATTACAACATCAAAGTTTAGCCACTCAGTTAACTTACTACCATATATGGTTCACGAGACCCTTTTCCCATCTTCCCGCTTCTGCACACATTTTCCTGCACTGAACATAACAGGAAATCGGCCACAGCTCATATCCTATAGAAGGAACAACGGTCTATACAGTACTGACACTAACAAAAATGGAGGGGGGGATTTTCACAGCCCATTTATAAGAACCGGCTTTTTAAGACTAGATAGTTATTATATTTACAGGAAATTAAAATCTAACAACAGGTTCTGATTTTCTTAGTTTTTTTAACAAGCGTACCCCGTAAAATATATAACCACCATGGATTGGATCGGAGTGGAAATTTACTTTTTTGTTATAGCATTCTGGCAGGACATGAAGTATACATATAATAATGATATATTATCGATCTGCCAATGCAGTGCTACCCTTGGGGATACTCGCGGCAGCTCTTCCCCATCACCGTGACTATCACCCCCTGGGGTTTTAGCTGGTACTCACTGATTCTGCAAAAGCGGAATCAGTTAGCACCAGCTTTAGGGTGATGGTAAAAAAATTGGTTAACCCATCGGTGCAGTAATTAACTTTGGGACTTTGTAATAACTTACTTGGCCTAACTCTAACTACTGACTGCGCTCCCCATGTTAAGCATAGGGTGCGCAAAGTATATTAAGCTCAAGCAAGCTGTGCAATCACCAATGCAATGATTTTTTTAACTGTTTAGCGTTAGGAAGGTAATATGGGTGGCATGCATTAAAGTCGCTTATCCTGACAGGGGTGTACGTGGGGCAGTCTGCCACTGATAGGAGGGTACCAGTGTGCCAATGAGGGAGCGCCACACAGGAGCCACTGGCTGGCCTGCCACCCACTGTGAGGCTGGGCTGAGGCAGCCACTGGATCCGCAAGATGCCTCATCACTCCCTCCCTGTGTGACTGGCATGGGGGGATGCTGGGACGACTGTCTCCCTCCATCCCAGTGTGACTGCCAGGGGGGAGGAGAGGTGCTGGGACATGGCGGCTGGCTCACAAATTCACTCCCTGACACCCTGTGTGAGTGGCAGGTGGAGAGGGGAGCTGGGACAGGACGGGAGCTTCAATGCCATCTCTCGGAGGCGGCCGAGTCTCCTGTCATGTGACCACTGTTGTGACGGAGCCTGACTTGGGTAGCTTTATCTCCGGGGGAGCTCACTTTCAACATGTAATGTCACATCACGTGCCCTGCCTGCACGTGGTGGGCAACAGGGGCAGTACGCCGACGTGCGGGTGAATCCGCTCAGTCTGCACTGTCTGTTGCCTGCCCAGCCTTGCAAGTCAGTTTCCCGCTGTAAGAGATGCAGCGCCTGCCAGCCGGTACTTGAGGGTCCAGGGAGAGGTGACTATTTACTGCCTTTAGCATGAGAGTTATTTTGCTGTGGATCCTGTGTGCGCTCCATACTGACTGCCTTTACTATGAAAGTTTTATTGCTGTGGATCCTGTGTGCTCCTTTTCATGCCTTTACCATGAGAGTTTTATTGCTGTGGATCTTGTGTGCGCTTATACTCACTGCTTTTACCGCGAGTGTTATACTGCTGTGGTGCTCTGTGTGATGCGTTCATACACACCGTACATCACTGAGTTTTATTGCTGTGGAGCGCTGTAATACGCTCATACACACTGCACATTACTGTGAGTTTTATTGCTGTGGTGCTCTGTGGTACACTCCTACACACGCACATTACTATGAGTTGACATACAATTCGTGCAATAAATATTTTTGACAACATTAACCCCTTCACTGCGGAGGATGTGTGGAGAACGTCCTAATTGACTCCCGCTATATGCGGGGGACGTTCCCCACACGTCCTCCACAAGCGGGAGACCCCACGGAGATACTCACCTCTCTGTCCGGGGTCCCGTGGCATTCTGGCTTCAGCGTCCTTAGACGCTGAAGTTAAGCCCCTCCCGACGTCAATGACGTCATCGCGCTATGCCAGGCAATACCGGGAGATCGCCTGAAAGGGAGGGAAATCCGTTCGGATCCCTCTCCCTCCTGATCAGGAAGGAGCAGCGCCACAAGCCAGGCACCGCTTAAAAGGGGAGAGTCTCCCCTTTAAAGCAGTGCCTGGATTTAACCCCTGACACACCGGGTCACAATTCGGTGCCATGTGGCGCCGAATCGCGGCCTAGCTCTGGTGGGGGCCTCTGGGTCCCCCCTCGCTGCCAGACGTCATCACGCATAGTGTGATGAGGTCAGTTAGTGGAGGGACCCCCCCTGGCAGCAAGGGGGTCATGGATGGTGTCAATCAAAAGGTCTGAGCATGGCCTTTCGAATGATACCCAAAATGACCATGTTCAAAGTAAAAAACAAAAGAAAACAAAATAAGAAAAAAAAATTAAAAAATATAAAAGACATGTTTTTTTTGTGTGTTGTTTTTTATTAATGCAGCAATATTATTCACATTTCAATTATAATGTGAACAATGATGCTGCACTAATGATTTTTTCTATGGGGTGCGTCTGCTAAAAATCACGTAATTCCCCTCAACAAAAATGTAACGAGTCCCCATTTCTAATTTTTGTACAAGTGCACCCCATAGAAAATATGTGATGAAATGTGAAAAAAAAACACTTTACACGCTGTAGATGATTAAAAATTCAAATTTTATTGCATTTTTTGTTATAATATACAGGCAGGACATGATGTATACATATAAAAATGATATATTATGAATCTGCTGAGTCTGCTGGAAAAAAATATATATATTTCTGAGTCATATAATAAAACGTGGCTTCTAAACACGTTTAAACATGATGAGCAAAAGCGGTAAAAAATAGCTCAGCACATAGAGGTGAAATGGCTCAGCACGGAAGGGGTTAAAAAAAAACAGGGTGTTTTTTTAAATTTTAAAGTGTGTGTTGGTGGGAGGGGTGCCAAATATAGGATCTGCCCCGGGTGCCAAATTTCCTAGCTACCCCCTGCCTGACATTAACACTTACTCAAACGAACCCTACAGTTAGCATTCACTATAGGGAACAGGGCCCTAAGCTTTCTCTGCAGTGAGAGCTTGCAGGTTCACTTTCTGCTCAGGGCAGCTTTCCCTGAAAAAGGGAATCCTTTTTCACCCAGCAGGTGAGGAACTCCCTAGAGTCCAGTGCAGGAGTTATGGATTGCCACACCTGCTGAGCTGTATGGAAAGTGTGGTGTTGAGCAATGGCTCACCATACTCTCAAGGTGCTCCACCCAAGGAACTCAAACCATAGGATAAATCTTAAACCCAAAGCATTCCCTCTGGGGCAATCCGCCCAGAGTCCACACTGCAGCACTGTTGAGGGAACAGTTACACACCCCAGGACCATGCCCTGTATATATATATATATATCTAATGAACAGTACATACACAATTAAATATAGACACACACTCTACCCTGAGCCTAGACTAAACATGCAATTTTCATAAGATTGCATCTTGGACTAATTAACACTTACATATTTGTATTTTATGTATAGAGTCTATATACATATATATGTAGTATGTATATATTTTAAAAAAGCAATTACAAGTCATTTAACATGTTTTGATGTTTACAATCCTGCTTTTCAAAATACTAATTCTAAAAGCCATTTAACTTGTCCTATGTGTACAATAATGACATTGAGTTTTATATATTTTCACTTTCCATCAGTCACACTGCTGTGAATGCAGATAAGGACTTCGAACAGGAGGTGGAGTCAGTACTAGGAATTTATCTGAATTTATAAGAGCTCTTACACTAAAACAGTCCTCCAGAGGGAGTGGAGAGGTCCCCTATCATCACACAGAGGGACAGAACAAGTGGCAGTGAATGACATTCTACTGAGAATAACCAGTGGAGGCTACGGGATTAGGTGAAATCTGGCATTAACCCCTGTTTGTACAGAAAATGATAGCTTGTAGCATCACACTTTGGATTGAATTTTAGAGCACAGAAGCACTCTGAAGAAACACCACACACGGTGCAACAGGTTCATCTGCTGCTGTTCTATCGCTTTGATCCCAAGAAGAGAAGCTACAGTTTTGACTGACCTTTGCACCAAAGCTACTCCCATTTACCACTATTTGGTTGAAATCTACCATTTTAATTACAGCAGCAAATTTAAAATAAAACAATACAAAGAAACCATACTGCAAATCCAAAGCTAACAAGGTGAGTAAAACGTTGAGCTTCAGCTTGTTGTTAACTTCTTGTATACATTTATGTTGCAACATTGTAGAATGTTCAGAAGTGTGGGCAGATCATATGAATCCATGTGACTGCTAGAGCAGGGATAGAGTCATAGATACCTTTTCAGAAGCCGATTACTCAAAATGCTGTATAGTGTGCCAAGGGATGCCAATAAATTTTATTCCCATGGGTCAGGTGAGTTCTGTGTCAGGCACCACGTTTGTTGACTTCCATCACTTGCAGTTCATGATCAAAGTGATCGATTGTATCTCGGTTTAATAACTGACTATGTAGTCACTGGATGTACACAGCACAGCACAGCATGTCATGCAAGGTACAATGTGCAATGGCCATAAAAGACACTTGTCCTGCCTGCAAAAAAAATGTCATAAAACATTCTCCCAGCTGACTTAAACTTTGACTGCATTTATAACCCTATTAATTGTATTCTGGCTTTAGGGTGTGTTTTTTTTTTTTTTTTTTTTTTTCTTTTTGCAATTTTCATGTTTGTTCTCTCTTCATCTGAAACTTACAAAGCACTCTTTAAGACTACAGATTTGTAAAGATCTATGCAAGCTATCATTTCACATATATTATATAAAGTATAGTAGTATATAGATGATCACATACTGTTAGGCTAGGGACAGATGAGCGCATTTTCTGCAGCCACCGTCAAAATGTACGTCGATGCGTGCGCACGCATTTTTTCACGGAATACGCTTAAGTGGTCAGACGATGCGCAATTCTGGACGTATTTCATGACGGTGGGGTAAAAAGAAGTCTAGGGAAATCCGGCTGTTTGAACGTTATGTTGGCCGCACACTAGCAGCGTCTGACATCTCCTAATCACGCACACACGCTGCTATGCGGCCGCAGCGCACTTTGTACGTCAGTAGCAGCGGTTTCACGTTCTGATAAAAATGCGTTCATTTGCTGGTTGCGTGGTGTCGGCGCACTTTCGTACGCACGTACTGCGTATATTGGCCGTCATTGGCCGTTATGTGCTGCTACTGCCGCCGTGATTTAGTGCGTCTGCACGCGCGTTCCGACTGCCCCACTCTGACCCTAGCCTTAGAGGAGCAAAAACCCAGTCATCCATCCACACTCAGACTCCCACTCACACTTTTAAATCTATAAATCCAGGATCATCTGTGGAGCAATTAATACATGTTTTTCATATATTCTCTTCACTTCATACTGGTGTACATAAAGAAGCCTTACTTGACTGCAGAAACCGTAAAGGTTATTAATAGTACTGGGCTACTATTATTCAAAGTTTTTTTCTCTTATAATTTGGGAAAATAGACAACCAATAAGGCTGGGGTCAGACGAGCGTGATTTCTACGGGCTGTACGTCCGTGCAGTACGGACATCGTCAGTACGGATGACGCAGTAGTGGTCACACAGTCCGTTATTTCACTGAAGTTATTTTTGACGGATGTAGGAGGGAAAAATAAATTACAATGAAAAAACATTCTGTCCGTCAAAAATGCTGGACGTATAAATGCAGTCCATCTGACCATGCTCCATCACTCACACACAAAGCTATGCAGACGTTGTGGACGCAGCGCACTCTGCACGTCCGTTCTAGCAGTATTACGTTCTTGCCTAACCTGCGTCCGTTTGCCGCGGCCGTTGTGCGTCCGCAGTTCAGTGCGGACGTACTTCATGTGTCAGGCTCCAATGGACTTTCTTTCATGCTATCACGGATGTACTTTTAGGCGCAATCACGGACGTGAACACTACGCTCGTCTGACACCAGCCTAAATAGTAGAAATATACTCTTATGGCAGAAAATAGCATAGTAAACAGATCCATACACCTAATTACCCTTCCCTTTAGTCTTCTGGAGATAGGTTTACTGCCAATTATACTTTAATATATAAACTAAAGGTTATTAAGTATCAATACAAAACTAGCCTATTGTTGAATATTTTTTAACTTCTTTTGCAGTATTTTGAATCCTAGAAATAATTTTAAATGTATTCTTTCTTCAGCCCTACCCTAGCTGTTTGCATTAACAAGTGAGCCGTTAAGTATAATATGGCCAGGTCGTCAGATATTCAAGCCAAGCCTCAAGCTGTTGTTATGGCTGCCTACTGCACATTATCAATAATGCCCCCTATACATTGTATAGAAAGATCTAGCGGGAAAGCGGATAGAGCATAAAAACCGCTTAGACACTAAGGACAAAAATTACTGGCTGACAAAAATGTTAAGTGGATTTTGTTTTAGCAAATTTATGAAATATACTCCTATTCCATGCTGTCCCTATAAACCCACCCACTAAAAAGAGGTTCCAGTTTGAATGATTAGAATGAAATTACCTTCGGTCTTCTTCTTCCTTCTGAAGCTTTACTATCCCTCACATTATTTTCTCATGCAACACCTAGCTCCAGGCGTGACTGATTCACACACCTTAAAGAGCCATCTCACTTACAAAATCTAGTTCCCTTCATCAAATCAAAATAAGCTTTATTGGCAGGACCAAATACATTTTAGCATTGCCAAAGCATATGGGGAGGAAGGGGGGTAGTGGGACATATATATGGGGGGGAATCTATGCTACCTGTATCTAATCAAAACCTAAGGCATTCAATTATGCAATGTGATTGCTTTCCATAAATTTTATAATGACCTGTCATTTATCTGCTTTCACAATCTGTTCATTAGAAATGCATGCTCTGTACAAAACTTTTTTTTTTTTTAACGGGAAGTAGGGATGGGCTGCCGGTTCGATTCGAACATGAGTTTGAATCGAACATCTCCGGTCGACTTCAAATTTTTTGTGATGTTTGTGAAAATTTCGACTGTTAGTGAAACGCTGTTTGCAGAAAAACTACTAAATGATACTGTCTAGAAGTTACACATAACATCCATTGAATGATAATAAAAAGGACTGTTACAGAAAAATGAAAATAAATAATAAATAATTTTTGCAAAAAAATGCTTAAGATCCTAAAAAATAAAAAAATAGACTCTTTACTGCAGAATATAATAATAAATGGTTTATTAGATATTGTATTAAAACGGGAATATTTTTAACATTGAATTCTATAAACCTGCTGAATGAAACCACCGACAACAGGGCATTTCGGCAACTTTTCACTGCTGGTTTTTGTTCTCTGAATAGACTAAGCATTGCTTCTCTATTGGGATTTCACTGCCCTCAAACAGGCACCATATGTGCAGGCAATTTGCCAACATTTGGTGAACTGCCTGCGCTCTGAATAGCCGAATGGCCAGGAAAGGTAACTGTACGCTGAATTTCAGTGGTTACATTTCAGCCACAATTCGGATCTCTTTGAATAACCCTGTTAAATTCTCGGTATTGTGCACCACCAACTAAGACACTTTTTCTGCACTTGAATGTTACAGGTGCATATCATTACAATATTTGACCGCAGTGTCCAACCCTGAACTCTTCCACAATACCTCAGAGGGGTTACAGTGTGAAGGCACTAGCTGGCACCAAAGGCCCAATATTTGGGTGCACTGACCCGTGTACCAGATGCATACAGGGCAGCCATCAGAAATGATGTGGCCCCTTACTGAACCTCACGATTGGGCCCCCCCCCGTAAACCTCCTCAACCCGTAACCGCTTTTCGCCCCGTCCAAAACAAAAAGACATAACAGTTCCACAGCAATAAAACTCACCCTCCTGCACACCACACATTACTGTATCTGTCACGTCTGGGGCTCAGATGGGGCCCCGGCACCCGGCGGCGCCATCGACAAGCCAGGTGCCAGGAGTTGTGCCGGCTTCCGGAGCTCGCAGGGCTGGTCATGGGGCGGGCGGCATGATGACGCGCGCCCGCCGGGTTTAAATACAGACAACGTGATCTGGCTCATCGCCCTGTCGTGGAGTTTGCTTCCCTCAGTGCTGAGTTTCTGCAGGCGATTCACTACTTGGTTGATTTTTCAGTCTCCGTTGTTACCTGGTTTGTATGAGAACCACCCCCGTGTACTATTCCTTGGCTATTCCTTGACCACTAACTTGGCTTATATGATACCCCTTGTGTACCGTTTTTGGCTATCCCTGACTACTCTAACACTGATCGATTTTGGGCTTGTGTTAGAATGCGTCCTTGTATACTGTCTGGCCTATTTCAGGTATACCCAAAATCCTTACCCTGACCTACAAAGCTCTCACTAACTCAGCTCCCCACTACCTGTCCTCACTAATCCCCAAATACAATCCAGCCCGCTCCCTAAGGTCTAACAGTGACCTGCGCCTAGCTTCTCCCCACATCACCTCCTCCCATGGTAGACTGCAGGACTTCTCACGCGCAGCCCCCATTCTCTGGAACGCTCTCCCTCGTACGGTCAAACTTTCGCCTAATTTCTCTTCCTTCAAACGCTCCCTTTAAAACGTTCCTATATAGGGAAGCCTACCACCCAACTCACTGACGCAACCATCAATCACTCTCACCTTGCAGTCCTCTCCTCCTGTTTCCAACCCCAACCCTTCTAGATTGTGAGTTCCTACGGAATAGGGCCCTCATCTCCTCCTGTACTGTTTGTCAAATGTTGTTAAATGTATTGTAACCCTGTCTAAACTGTGCCTATTGTACAGCGCTGCGGAATATGCCGACGCTTTATAAATGACGAATAATCATAATAATACCCTGTCCTGTGTGGTGGTCAAACATTTTCCACTCGTTGGCGATAAAACATTTCCCATGGCTTCAAATCACGTTTAAACATGAGCAAAAGCGGTAAAAATGAGCTCAGCGCACAGCGTTGAAATGGCTCAGCACTCAGCAGTGAAAAGGTTAAAAACTTTAAAAAAAAATTGTCTCCTGTCCCCCACGGCAGTACCCGGACCCCCATACACCTTTGATGGCCAATATCTTGCATATACAGTATGCCCTCTTGGAGGGCACTTTCATTTTCGGAAGTTCGCCCCCCATTAACTTGCATTACGTTCGAATTTGAACTTTTCGGGTGTGCGAGTTTGAACCGAACACGGGGGTGTTCGGCCCATCCCTAACGGGAAGCTCCTTTTACCCCATAGGACTTTATGGACTAAGCGATATATATAACAAGTTGGATAGTAACAAAACAATAGCTAACTTCCTCCCCCTTACCCTCCTCTCTTTTTTTTTTTTTTTTCCTTCTTCTCTTTCTCTCTCTTCTTTCTTTTTCTTATTCCTTGTCTGGCAGCTGTGGAAGGGTGGACGGAAGTAGTTTTGTCGGACACCGAGGTTATGTACGCCTTGGGCGACTTACGCTTATGTGGGATATCCTAGGTGATTATATGGATTTCCGCGGGAACAGAGATTGCGTAACTACTGCTATTAGATGCCCCGACATGGTGCTTATCCCTGTCCCCAGTCCTGCCCCGTCGACTGCCTCCCAAGGTTGAGTTCTGTTTTTTTTTTTTATTTTTTTTATTTTATTCTGTTTTATTATCCGTATCTTTTTCACCTCACATTATTTGTATTTGTATCTTTCTTGATATTCTGTGTTGTCTGTTTTTTGTTATTTGAATAAAACTTTGAATTTCAAAAAAAAAAAACAATAGCTAACATATAAACCTCACAAGAGGTAAATCCTATTACGTTACCGCCAGTATAACAAATGAAAATCAATACTTCTAGTACTACTGTAACTGCGTGTTGCAACAATTCAGGCCTACAATAGACCTGCATTAGGACATACTGCAAGCTAGTGGTAGATGCAGGTCAGAAGGAACAATTTAAATATTTTTTGCAGACTTCTAACTATTATATGGTTCTGTAAATACTATAGAGGTATGTCGGGTACATACTGAACATGGGCAGTTTAAACGGAGCTCTATTCCATAGTTCGCACTAATGTAGCACCGCGATAATGTAAACGTCAACGCTAGGATAAGTGACTTTAACACCTGCCACCCATATTCCATTCCTGACTCTACCTCCGTTAGTAATCAGCTTGCGCATTGGTTTTTGCGCTTGCTTCCACGAGCATACTGTACTTTGCGCATTCTATACTTGACATGAGGCACCCGAACGCATATTAGCGTTTTGATAAGTAAGGTATTTCAAATTGCTAGTGCAAATTACCGTCAGGACACACAAGCTAAAAATTTAGCACCTTCTAAAAGCTGGTGTTAAATGATCCTGCAAATGTAAAGTCATTTAACACCACCTAAAAACCCCACCATTAACCCTTTCGCTGCTGAGGCTTTTCACACCTCTGTGCTGAGGTCATTTTTACTGGTTTCGCTCATCATGTTTAACCGCATTTTGAAGCCTTATTTTAGTATATGACCCAGACATATTATATATCGTTCTTTTCGGCAGATTCATAATATATCATCATTATATGTATACGCTATGTCCGATCTGTATATTATAACAAAATATGCAATAAAATTAGAATTTTCAATAATTTACAACGTGTAAAGTGTTTTTTTCACATTCTAACATGCGATCGTTTGTGGTTATATTTTCTATGGAGTGCGCTTGTTAAAAAAAATTAGAAATGGGGTCTCGTTACATTTTTTTTGGGGAAAACTTATGCAATTTTCAACAAACGCACTCCATACAAAAATCATTAGTGCAGCATCATTGTTCACATTATAAATTAAATGGGAACAATATTGGTGCATTAACAAAACAAATAAAAAAGAAACTTGTTTATTTTTTTTAATATATTTTATTTTTATTTATTTTTAAAAAAAAACTTTTTACATGGTCATGTTTGGTATTGTTGGCCTGGCCCTAGCTGCCACGGATCTGGAGATAGGGGTTCATTGGAACCCCCTATCTCCACTATTGGTGGCAGCAAGGGGTTAACTCCAAGACTGATGTCATCGCGCTATGCACGATGACGCCAGTCATCGGGGGAGTTCCCAGAAGCTTGGCCGACATCCAAGATGTCGGCCAGCCCCGGGAGAAGATCACAATCCGGTGCTTTTCGGCGCTGAATCGTGATCCGGCCCCCAAGGGGTTAATGCCAGGTACCGTTTGCTTTAAGCTCAGGGCCCCAGCGATCGGGAGGGAGAGAGGTCTGAAGGACCTCCCCCCTCCCATTCAGGCGACTCCTACGCACTCGCGGGGGGTGCCTGAAATAGATGTCATCGCAATGACATCTATTGTGCCCGCGGCGGTCCCTGAGTGCCGAGCTGACATCAAGGATGTCAGCCTGCACCGGGGGGCACAGCGACCGGCCGGAATCCGGCCGATCGCTGGCTGCAAAGGGAGGACGCGCTGAGCGCGTCCTCCGCAGCCAACCCTTCCTGTGGGAGGACGCGCTGAGCGCGTCCTCTGCAGCAAAGTGGTTAAATCCCATACTGACCTTTCATCCCACGGTGAGAAGGGTGGCCCGATCTGCTGCTTCTTCTGGCTGCAAGCAGTGAGACTGCAAACAAATAGTTCCCAGTCTGTGCAGTGCCGCAGAGGGAGACTGAGAACAAATAGTTCCCGGTCTCCCTCTGCGGCGCTGGGCAATCTCTCGATCGTGCAGGGCTCTTGGTCCGAAACGCAACCCTCCATGGAGTCCTATGGACTCCAGGAGCAGATACCGCGAGTATCCGTGTGGTTGGTGCTGCATTTTGGGGCATGGTGCACAACTAGCGCTTGCCCTGGAATGCCTCACAAACATGGGGATGCTACAGTATAATCTGCTGGTGCCGATTTTTCCCCATTATTGTCCCCATGTTAGCCGGATCTACGGAATAACGCTCAACATTTGGTCCCTGTTTCTTTTTTTCTCCAACATATTTAAATATAATTTAATGGGATTCTGTATTGAAAATAGGTTTCCTATTTTCCCCTTAAATAATTGGGTAGGTGTTGCCGACAGCCTCTGCCCAATTTTTATTTATTTATATAGGGTGATTTTACTCCCCTTTTTCCCCTCAGTGCACTCGGCTCCTGTCTTCAGCACAGGAACTTCCAAATCTAGGAGTCCCTGGAGCTTTACTACACAATTTGCACAGTGCAAACTGCTCACTGCTGCAGACATGATGTGAACTTTACGTACACAAAATTCTTAGCGCCTGTGGAGTATGAAGGATCGGAGCTGTGTACACATGCACAGATCCAATCCATCTGCTGCCTGAGACAGATCGCTAGAGGGTGACATCAGCAAGCTCTCTCAGTGCTGATGGCACTATTGACCAATTTGGTGACGGGCAGCCTTGAATTTAAAATCTCGGCTGTTGGTGATGCTAGGTGGGGTGTAGGAAACTCCTCTGCTTCACCCAGTGATTTCTGTATCAAAGCCGAGGAGGGGAAGGGGGGGGGGCACATCCTGACTACTTTAAAAAGATCAAAAGATTCCTTTTAACGTCTGTATTGAACTTTTCAGTTTATAGTTTTATGCTTTTGATAAACCATTAAACCCTCCGTAGGCAATTATTTCTATGCATCTTTTTATTTGGCATATTTTGATTTTTACATGCTCAGATATACAGTAGATAAGGGCTTTAGAACTAAAGTAGTAATTGCAAGTACATGGAAGAATAACACAATGAAATAATATATATTATTTTCTCTATGAAGCAAGAGCTGAAATGTCATAGATGTGTATTAGGTCACACATACATTGGAATGATTTTCACACTTTAATTTATAATCTTCAGGTTCAGACTAATGGTCTAAGTTATTATAACTATAATGTTTGCCTTTGTAGCACCTGCACGATTTTTGCAGCGTTTAAGATGCGCCAAAAGATCGTAACCTGTCCATACTTGTAAGATAGCTTGACTAGTAGTATTAGGACGACCAAGATGCCCATACACATACACATGTACATATAATATTATAGCTCATTCATTTACTTAAGCTATAACCTGAGTTATTCAGGAGTGTAAGTAGGCTGTCAGGATCCACAATTGACTTACAGTATTTTCACATAGGGCACATGCTTTGCTGGAAAGCATTCAGATGATATGGTACATCCATTAGACATAGTTATTCTTGAAAATCCAGGCATATCATTTTATTTCTTTGCATTATATATTGAAATATCAAATCCTGAAATGATGGTAACAGGGCCAGCTCATACACTTAATTTTATTTTTTTTGCCATCCTTTTTACTTCGCTATCAGAGGGTCATCCATTTGGGGATATGGACTCCCAACCCCAGCAGGGATTAGTCCAACAATTAACTGAAATAGATCTTGTTTTTTTTTTTCTATCAGCTAGGGAGTGAGTAAGACTGAAAGTATGTATACAGCTTTTATGGGTACCTAGCTATACTGTATGTATAAAACTGACTTATATTGCAAATGTAGCTGTTAGATCATTTACTTTTCTGCAAACATTAGTCAGCGGTAAACAAAACCTTCTGGATATCCTTATGGCAGTGCCATTAGTACACAATAACCACCTGTTTAGACACAGGGATAGGAAGCTGCACTTTTTGTATACAGTGTTAGAAAATGTATTTTCTATGTTCATGAGCATTTGATGGCTTCTCCATCTGCTAGAAGAGCTCAGGTGGGTACAATTACAATAATTTAGAAGCACCACCCCATGTGTAGCTAGGGCTGCCAGATAAGCCATGCTTCCTGGACAACTATCATTTCATTCATGCTGATGGGTAGGGCATGGAAAATGCAACCCTATATTATGTAGCATTCCTGTGATGCAAGTGAGCGACCAACAAGGACCTGCTCTAAATAGGTAACGGTCTTTCCTCCTGAGGCATGTAGGCTATGCATGTTAGAGGGCATCACCTTTCATGTGCTCCCCTTCTGCATGAAATAGTAATATGTGTCCAGTAAAACCTAGCAGATCTGTCAACTGAGTGTTACAACGGTAGTGGTAAAAGAAAAGAAGAAGTTGTCCGTGGTCAGACTATGATTGATACTATATACAAGTGTAATCCTGTAAGCTAGCCACGCTGTCTTTTTTTTTTTTTGTAGAGTAGCAGGATGAGGGAAAGAAACAAACTGCTTGAATAAAGAAAGAAATATGTGAAAGACACAATTAGGCATTCTTCAGTGCACATTTCACTGCAAACTGCACCTTTGTCAAGACCATCTCTCCATTCTACCTCTCCACCTATCGTATCCCTATTTCCAAACTCCCCACCACTAAAGAGGCTATTCACTAACCTCGGAATTGACCCTGATTTGCACCAGATGGTGAATTTCACAGTTCGGTGCAATTTTGGGCCTATTTGTCTATTCATTAAGCGTATTCACGAATACTGGTGTACTGACTAGGGATGAACTGTTCGGTTCGATCTGTTCGGAGTTTAGAAACATAGAAACATAGAAAAATGTCGGCAGATAAGAACCTTTCGGCCCATCTAGTCTGCCCAATTACATGGATACTTTACCTGGATTTATCTTTTGTTTAGGATAGCCTTATGCCTATCCCATGCCTGCTTAAATTCAATTACTGTTTTGGCCTCTACTACTTCAACTGGAAGACTGTTCCATGTATCCACCACCCTCTCAGTAAAATAATGCTTTCTGATGTTACTTTTAAACCTTTGCCCCTCTAATCTAAGACTATATCCTCTTGTTTTGCTACTTTGTTTCCTTTTAAATATACTCCCTTTCTCTACCTTGTGGATTCCCTTTACGTATTTAAATGTTTCTATCATATCTCCTCTGTCTCGTCTTTTTTCCAAGCTGTACATGTTAAGATCATTAAGCCTTTCCTGGTAACTTTTCTCCTTCAAGCCGTACACCATTTAAGTAGCCCTTCTCTGAACTCTCTCTAAGATGTTTATATCCTTCTGGAGAGTTTGATTCGAACATCGCCCGTTCGGCTGTTCGTCGAACTCTGAACATTTCCACGTGTTCGCCGCATGTTCGCCCACAATGCCCTTTTCCACTGGCCTGAAGCTTGTAATTTGCTACAGCCTGCACCTGACCACAGTTTAGGTGCAAGACTATGCCAATCACGGCTCAGAGTCCTGATTGGGCAAAATTTGCCAAAATCATGGGCTCACAGAGCCAAGTCCCGCAGCACACTATATAAGGCTTCACTCAGCCACAGCGTGTGGTTTTTGAGAGGAGATTGTTGCGTTAGTGTGTGTTCTCACTGCCAGCAGCAATTGTGGGGGTCTCACTTCTAGAAGATATCTGGGAATTGTGGTAATCTTTGTTCTCACTGCCACCCATCAGGGTCTCACTGATTTCTAGGAGGTTCCTGGGAATCGCAATCTGTGTTTTGTCACTGCTAGGGATGAGCTGTTCGGTTCGATCAGTTCGGAGTTCGATTCGAACTTTGGCCGTTCGCAAGTTCGCGAACTTTGAACATTTTTGGCGTGTTCGGTTTGAGTTCGGAAAAAAAAAAAAAAATGCTTAAAAACACTAAAAAATCGAGAAATGAAGAGACTCTTTACTGCAGAATATTATAAGCAACGGTTTATTAGATATTGAATTAAAAAACAATGTCTACGTGCAAAGATTCTCACCTCTAAGGCTAGGGTCAGACGAACGCAGTGCGAACGCGCGTGCAGCCGCACTTTATCACGGCCATAGCAGCAGCAGATGATGGCCAATGACAGGCAATATACGAAGTACGGCTGCGCAATGCAAGCGGCAAACAAACGCATTTTTTTCAAGAACGTGATACCGCTAGTACTGACGTGCTGCATCCGCTAGCGGCGTGTGTGCGTGATTAGGAGACGTCAGACGCTGCTAATGTCCGGCCAACATAACGTCCAGACGCAAAAAGGGATTTATTGATGATCCGTACAAAATCACGGACGAAAATGCGCATCGTATGACCGCTATCGCGTATTCTGTGAAAAAATAGGTCCATTCGTTTGAATGCACTTTTTCACGGACGACGTGAAAAATGCGTTCATCTGACCGTAGCCTTAACCCCTTAGTGACCGGGGCGGTTTTACACAAATCCGTCTTTTAGTGACCGCTGCTGTTTTTACGTTTCTGCGCTGTTAGTGTTTAGGTCAAATTTTCCTCTTACTCGTTTATTCAACCCACACATATTATACACCCTTTTTCCCGCCATTAAATGGACTTTCTATAAATACAATTATTTCCATCATATCGAATAATTTCCTATAAAAAAAAATATGAAATATGGTAAAAACACACTTTTTTGTAATTTAATCCCCAAAATCTACAACCAACCAAAACGACCCCGGCTAAATAGGTTCAAAATTTTGTCCCGAGACTAGAAATACCCAATTTTTACATGCGTTTGCTTTTTAACCCCTTCACTGCTGAGACAGTTCACCTATGTGCGCTGCGCTCATTCTGACCATTTTGTGCTAATTATTTTTAGATGACCGCCTAGGTCCTATTTAATTAAACCCCCCCCAGACAAAAAAACTTTTTAAAAAAAACAATTTTTTAATTTTATTTAATTTTATTTTTTTTTTAATTTTTTTTTTTTTTTTTTTTTAATTTTTTTTTTTAAAACCAAACCTGGTCATGTTTGGTATCATTTGAAAGGCCATAATCAGGCCTTTCAAATGATGGCAAATATGACCATCTAGCTGCCATGGATCGGGAGATAAATGGATCCTTAGGATACCCTTATCTCTACATGGCAGCTAGAGGGTTAACTGGCCCACTGACATCCTCACACATATGGTGAGGTTTTCAGTGGGTGGGGGGCACCTGGAGGCTTGGCTGACATCCAAGATGTCAGCCCCCCTCCAGGTTTGAATCGCGTTTTGGCTCCAATTGGCGCCGCAACGTAATCCGGCGGCGAAACGGTTAATGCCATATACCGCTGGAAAGGGGAGGCTCTCCCCTCTCCAGCGGTGCAAACGGCATCTCCCTAGCTTCAATGGTTGGGGAGATAGAGGGCTCCGAAGGAGCCCCCCCCTCCCCTCCATTGAAATGCATGGGGACGCCTGCTGATGACGTCACCACGCAGCGTGGCGACGTCGTCAGCCTCGCCTGCCCATGTAAATCACATGGGCAGGCTTCCTCCCTGCCAGAATGCCGTGGGATCCGGCGAGGGAGGTGAGTATCGGGCGGGAGGGGGATTAGGCGCCGCTGACGTACCCTGTACGTCCACGGGTCTAAGGGAGACCCGAGGACAGGACGTACAGGGTACGTCAGGGGGTCCTTAAGGGGTTAATGACCTGTGTTCTCAAACACCGTAAACAAGTGTTAATTAGTGTTTGGAAATAACATGTGCTTTTAATTAGTCTGGTCTGAATTTGATACATTGTCTGTAGACTGAGGGTGTGGTGTCTCCTGAACATGTATCAAACAACACCTGTGCTTCTAAGAAGTGTTCATTTCTCTACTAAATCATCCTCTGATATGCTGTTTAACCCCTTAACCCTGCATTTCACTGCTGTGTGCTCAGCTCATTTTTACCGCTTTTGCTCATCATGTTTAAACGCGATTTGAAGCCACATTTTATTAAATGACCCAGACATCTTAGATATCGTTCTTTCCGCCACATTCCGCAGATTCATAATATATAATTTTTATATGTATACGTCATGTCCTGCCTGTATATTATGACAAAAAATGCAATAAAAATTGAATTTTTAATCCTCTGCATTGTGTAAAGTGTTTTTTTTTACCTTTTGGCACATGAGCGTTTGCGGTTATGTTTTCTATGGGGTGCGCTTGTACAAAAATTCGAAAAAGGGGACTTGTTACATTTTGTGGGGGGAATTTCGTCATTTATAGCAAATGCACCCCATAGAAAAAAAATCATTAGTGCAGCATCATTGTTCACATTATAATTGAAATGTGAACAATATTGCTGCATTAATAACACACAAAAAAAATACATGTTTTTTTTATTTTTATTTTATTTTTAAAACTTTATACCTGGTCATGTTGGGTATCATACGAAAGGCCTTTCGATTGACACCCTCCATGACCCCCTAGCTGCCACAGTTCTGGAGATAGGGGGTTCATTTGAACTCCAATATCTCCACCAGGGGATTCCGGCCAGCTAGGGGTTCCCCGGCTATCTGATGTCATCACACTATGCGTGAAGACGTCAGGCAGTGAAAGGGACCTGGGGGTGGAGCCGCCATCCAAGTTGGCAGCCCCCCACCGGAGCTAGGCCGCGCCGCAAGGCATCTCTATACACAGCCCCATCAGCATCTCTATACACAGCCTCACAGCATCTCTATACACAGCCCCACAGCATCTCTATACACAGCCCCATCAGCATCTCTATACACAGCCCCATCAGCATCTCTATACACAGCCCCATCAGCATCTCTATACACAGCCCCATCAGCATCTCTATACACAGCCCCATCAGCATCTCTATACTCAGCCCCATCAGCATCTCTATACAGAGCATCTCTATACACGGCCACACAGCATCTCTGTACACGGCCACGCAGCATCTCTATACACGGCCACGCAGCATCTCTATACACGGCCACGCAGCATCTCTATACACGGCCACGCAGCATCTCTATACACGGCCTCGCAGCATCTCTATACACGGCCTTGCAGCATCTCTATACACGGCCTTGCAGCATCTCTATACACGGCCTTGCAGCATCTCTATACACGGCCTCACCGCATCTCTATACACGGCCTCGCAGCATCTCTATACACGGCCTTGCAGCATCTCTATACACGGCCTCACCGCATCTCTATACACGGCCTCATCAGCATCTCTATACACGGCCCCATCAGCATCTCTATACACGGCCCCATCAGCATCTCTATACACGGCCCCATCAGCATCTCTATACACGGCCCCATCAGCATCTCTATACGGCCCCACAATAACAACCGGCAAATGGTGATAGAAAGGAAAAAAGAAAATCAGAAAATCAACTTATCTTTTCCTGATAAAATGCTGAGGAGGTTCCCTGGAGATGGTCCAAAATACTCCACACATAGATAGGGCAAAGAAATAGGAAGCCTCAGCGTCTGGAATAGGTCCCCGTTGCTCTATTCGATTGGATCGTGGATGTTGTAATCGCCAAATTTGGCAAAAAAAGGAAGATAGATGGGTGTAAGGTAAAAAAAAATTTAATTCCAAAATAAATAAATAGATAAAATAGCATAAATATGCTCAAAGCCCAACACGTTTCGTCTACAGCTAGACTTTTTCTAAAGGCAGTACAAATATATAAAAAGCAAAAATCATATGATATCATATTCCAGACGCTGGGGCTTCCTATTTCTTTGCCCTATACACAGCCCCATCAGCATCTCTATACACAGCCCCATCAGCATCTCTATACACAGCCCCATCAGCATCTCTATACACAACCTCATCAGCATCTCTATACACAGCCTCACAGCATCTCTATACACAGCATCTCTATACACAAACAGCATCTCTATACTCAACCCCATCAGCATCTCTATACACAGCCACACAGCATCTCTATACACAGCCACACAGCATCTCTATACACAGCCACACAGCATCTCTATACACAGCCACACAGCATCTCTATACACAGCCACAAAGCATCTCTATACACAGCCACACAGCATCTCTATACACAGCCACACAGCATCTCTATACACGGCCCCATCAGCATCTCTATACACGGCCCCATCAGCATCTCTATACACGGCCCCATCAGCATCTCTATACACAGCCCCATCAGCATCTCTATACACAACCTCATCAGCATCTCTATACACAGCCTCACAGCATCTCTATACACAGCATCTCTATACACAAACAGCATCTCTATACTCAACCCCATCAGCATCTCTATACTCAACCCCATCAGCATCTCTATACACAGCCACACAGCATCTCTATACACAGCCACACAGCATCTCTATACACAGCCACACAGCATCTCTATACACAGCCCCATCAGCATCTCTATACACAACCTCATCAGCATCTCTATACACAGCCCCATCAGCATCTCTATACACAACCTCATCAGCATCTCTATACACAACCTCATCAGCATCTCTATACACAACCTCATCAGCATCTCTATACACAGCCTCACAGCATCTCTATACACAGCATCTCTATACACAAACAGCATCTCTATACTCAACCCCATCAGCATCTCTATACACAGCCACACAGCATCTCTATACACGGCCCCATCAGCATCTCTATACACGGCCCCATCAGCATCTCGATACACGGCCCCATCAGCATCTCGATACACGGCCCCATCAGCATCTCGATACACGGCCCCATCAGCATCTCGATACACGGCCCCATCAGCATCTCGATACACGGCCCCATCAGCATCTCGATACACGGCCCCATCAGCATCTCGATACACGGCCCCATCAGCATCTCGATACACGGCCCCATCAGCATCTCGATACACGGCCCCATCAGCATCTCGATACATGGCCCCATCAGCATCTCGATACATGGCCCCATCAGCATCTCTATACACGGCCCCATCAGCATCTCCTCCTATACACGGCCTCACAGCATCTATCTCCACCAGGGGATTCTGGGCAGCTAGGGGTTCCCCGGCTATCTGACGTCATCACGCTATGCGTGAGGACGTCAGGCAGTGAGGGGGGACCCGGGGGTGGAGCCGCGATCCAAGATGGTGGCCCCCACCAGAGCTAGGCCACACTTCGGCACCGAAGTGCGACCCACTGCCTAAGGGGTTAAAGCCAGACACTGCTTAAAAGGGGAGACTCTCTCCTTTTAAGCGGTGCCTGGCTTTTTTTTTGTGGGACCTCCCGATCGGGAGGGAGAGCGATCCGAACCGATTACCCCCTCCCTTCCAGGCGATCTCCGGCATTGCCGGGGGCGTCGCCTGGAAATGACGTCATCGCGCATGGTGCTATGATGTAATTTACGTCGGGAGGAGCTTGACTTCAGCGTCTGAGGACGCTGAAGTCAGAACGCCGCGGGACTCCGGACAGAGAGGTGAGTATCTCTGCTGGGGGTCCCGCAAAGCTGATGACGTGTGGGACACGTCCTCAGCATACAGCGGGAGTAACTGAGGACGTGTCTCATACGTCGTCAGCAGTGAAGGGGTTAAAAAAGTTTTTTTTTTTTTAAGTTTTTGTCCTTGTTTCCTGTCCCCCAGGGCACTATCCAAACCCCCATACACCTTTTATGGCAAATATCTAGCATATATGCCCTCTTGGAGGGCACTCTAAAAATTTTGAGTCCCATTGAGTTTGTGTTTGTGTTCGAGTTCGAATTCGAACCGGACTCGGGTGTTCGGCTCATCCCTGGTCACTGCCACCCATCAGGGGGTCTCAAAGACTTGTAGCAGATATCTGGGAATTATAACCTGTGTCATCACTGCCACCCATCAGGGGATCTCATAGATTTATAGGTGGTTTCTGGGAATTTTAATCTGAGTTATACCAGAGTTCTGGAAATCTTTAATCTAGATAACACCGTTGAATCCGAGTTCTGCATGTCAGAAAGACCAAAACGGACAGGCAGACGCTCCCAGACACAGATAAGAGGGCAAGCAGCCTCTGTGTCGGGAGGCTGTGCTTCTGGTCGTCGTGGACGTGGTGCATCCTCTGCAGGGGCACACTTGTCCTTTCTAACTGGTGCTGGCCGTCTTAAGCAGCAGCAACATACAGAGGTAGAACATAACAAAGAAAAAAAATCTGCGCTTACTCCAATTATACCGTGTGAAACTAAACACAATTAGAGGTTTGGTTTCTTATCAATGGCCATTATAAGACTAGCTCGCCCGCCAGCGTCAAGGCACCTCTATAAGGGCGAGTCCTAACCAAAATGAAACCACAGGCTGCTACATAGCAAACCATACCTGCTCATGCTGCTTGTCAAACATGAGGTAGACTGGTGGGCCTTTATTTATGCTCCCCCAGAAACAAAATCCACTTTGGGATCAAAACAAAGACACGGAGCGGAGTCTTGCTGCAGGGATGACCTGGTTGGAAGTACATTGAAACATACATAGTGCAGGAGGGGAGGGGTCGCGCCTATTCCCCGAAGGGTTGGCTGCAACTACCAAATGCATCCAGCCCAACATGTGTAGAACAAAACAAAGAAAAAAAATGTCATCTGCGCTTACTCCAATTATACCGTGTGAAACTAAACACAATTAGAGGTTTGGTTTCTTATCAATGGCCTTTATAAGACTAGCTCGCCCGCCAGTGTCAAGGCATCTCTATAACATACAGAGGATTTGGTGGATTGGCTAACTAGGCCATCCTCATCCTCCGAGTCCTCTGCCAGCCAGGCTTGTAGTGCTTTACAGTCCACCTCAGCTGCCAAAGCATCTAATGCAGCCTCCATGTCCACAGCTACTCCTGCCGTAGCCTCACTATCACACACGTAGGAGTCAGCTGAATTGTTTGACTACAATGACATGCTGCTTGAGGATGCGCAGCAAGTACAGTGCTCTGAGTCAATCTCCTGAGGTTGAGGAAGGGAGTATAATCAACCTAGAGGAAGGGGTTGCCAGTAACACACAAATAACTGGCACTCATGTTCTCTCAGCAGCTGCAGCATATTGCGATGTTGGCTCCAGTGACAAGGAGATAGGGGGTGGTGATGTTGAGGTCACTGACTCCACCTGGGTGCCTGATCGAACAGAGAAGTCAAGGGAGGAGGAGGAAGCACAACAAACACGAGGCACAACGTCCTCTATGACCAACTGTAGCCAGTCCATGGCATCAGATGTCAGAACTGCTCAGGTGCAGAGCACTGTTGTCTCAAAGCACACATCCAGGAACTCTGCTGTCTGGGAGTTCTTTAAGAAAAGTGCATCAGACCCCACCGTTGCTATTTGTAATCTATGTCAGATGTGGATCAAGCGTGGGAAAGACATCCCATGCTTGGGTACCACGTGCTTGAGGTGACATGACCACCTGCCACGCATCCCGTTGGCACAACACTTTGCATAGGTCCTCCTCCTCCTCATCTGTCTCTACCCCCACTATCTGTCCTGCCATGTCATTGCCTACAACCTCCACTGACCGGGATGATGCTACAATAATGGGTGTACCAGGTCCTTCCTCACAATGTGACAGCATCCCATCAGCTGAAGATTTACGCAGTCAGATTAAGTTGCCCCAGCTGCTGCAGCGTAAGTAAAAATATAGTCCCAAGCACAGCGTCTAAATGCCAGTTTAGCAAAATTACTCGCTTTACAGCTGCTCTCTTTCCAGCTGGTGGACTCTGCTTCCTTCCATGAATTTGCTGCTTGTATGAGGTCTGTCTGCTCCAC
The DNA here is from genome assembly GCA_009667805.1 of Leptobrachium leishanense. Classification (NCBI taxonomy): domain Eukaryota; kingdom Metazoa; phylum Chordata; class Amphibia; order Anura; family Megophryidae; genus Leptobrachium; species Leptobrachium leishanense. The sequence goes on along the minus strand of CM019063.1, from coordinate 417,430,750 downwards.
CACCTCTTCCTCCTCCTCCTCCTTCTCTGTCTCTGGCGAAGTGGCAGTTAAACCGACGCGTGACAGGGGTTTCGCAATGGCTCAAGCAAAAAGATGCCATACTGTGCTTGAGCTGGTTTGTTTAGGGGACCGGAGCCACACCCGGCCCGAAATTCTGTCAGCTCTGCAGGGGCAGGCGCAGTGATGGTTAACACCACAACAGCTTGAGCTGGGAATGGTCGTCTGTGATAATGGCAGCAACCTTCTCTCCACCCTATGCCAGGGTAAGTTGACGCATGTACCATGCCTAGCACACGTCCTAAATCTGGTGGTACAGCATTTCTTAACCAGGTACCCAGGGCTGGCAAGAGCTTCAGCCAGGCCAGAACAGTCTGCAGCCACTTCAGACGGTCATTCCCAGCAAGCGTTCGCCTGGCAGAAATTCAAAGAGAATTCCACCTTCCCACAAACCATCTGATCTGTGACATGCCCACCAGATGGAACTCGACATTAGCAATGCTGCAGCATCTGCACAAGCAGCAGAGGGCCATCGAGTACCTGTGAGTATGGCACAAGGACCGGTTCAGGTCAACTTGGTTTCCCCCCGCAGTGGCTGATGTTCAAGGATGCATGCACTGTACTGTGTCACCATTTTGAGGAGGCAACAAGGAATGTGAGCAGGGACAGTGCATGCATCAGTGACACAATTCCTTTAGTGTTCCTGCTGGAGCATAGTCTGTGGGGAATTCTAGATGTGGCACTAGATGCAGAGCAGCAGGAGGAAGAGGAGGCCTTCCCTAGCTCTGAAGGCCCCAGTCTTTACGCAGACAGCATTCCTGCGGGTCCTCAGATCAAACAGGAGGAGGATGGGGAGGAGGAGGAATATTTAAGTAGTGGGGGCATTAAAGGTGGGGATTCCTCAAGGGAGGGTTTTGTGTGCCCAGAAACCCAAGGAGTAGTACGTGGCAGGGAGGAGGAAGTGCACGATGGGATCATCCTCATTGACCAGGAAGACTCGGAAGCTAATGCCACCTCCAACCTACGCTGAATGGGCTCCCTTATCCTGCAAAGCCTGCTAAAGTACCCCAGGATTCGTGCTATCAAGGAGGGATCATTACTGGTTGGCAACCCTTCTTGATCCACGATACAAGGGTAAAGTTGCAGAGCTCATCCTGCCCGAACAGCGGGAGCACAGGATGAAAAAACTTGACGCTCTAAAGCGACACTTGGTAACCTACCAGTGCCTGGAAAGGTGTTACACAAGTGGTGACACAGGTGCTTCTGAGGCTGCGGATGATCAGCGGACGAGTGGTGAAGGCCGGGGCCGCTTGACTGATGCCTTTTTTAATTTTTTTAGTCCACGATGCCCTGGGACATCAAATGTAGGCACCCATTGCCAGCGTCTTCACCATATGGTGCAATACTACCTAGGGGCATGAGCAGACCTAGATACCTTTACAGCAGATGATCCACTGGCTTACTGGGTGTTGAGATTGGATCACTGGCCAGAACTTGGCCAATATGCTTTGCAGCTACTAGGTTGCCCTTCATCCAGTGTGCTTTCTGAAAGGACGTTCAGTGCCGCTGGAGGTTTCGTCACATACAAAAGAGTGCGTCTGTCCACTGGCTGAAATTTATAAAAATGAATCCGTCCTGGATCAGCAGCTATCAATCCCCTGATGCTGACGTAACTGAATAGATCGGGGATCTCCTCTGCATTCCCAGAACCTCCACCACTGCACTCTTCCACAATACCACAAAGGGGTTATGGTGTTAAGGCACTTGCTGCCACCAAACGCACAATATTTGGGTGCACTGCCACTGCACTGACGCCTATACCAGATTCATATAATTTTAATATTGGACCGCAGGGTCCAACCCTGCTCTCTTCCACAATACCACAGTGTTACAGTGTGACGGCACTGTTGCCGACACTATAGGCTCAATTTTAAAGCACCTAAGTTTCTCCATAATTTAGCTAAAAGAATCACTAAACTTGTTCTGCGTATCCTAAAATGTCTCCTTTTCATACAGACTGCCGCCCCAAGCAGTTGTATTTGAAATGTAATTTTTTGGTTTTTAAATGTTTCTATACATCCTCCAAATCTGCCACTTCACGGGCAGGTTATGGGGACCTCCTAGGCACGATATTTGAAGGAATTTTTCGTTTTTATTCTTAACCTTTATTTCATGGAAAACTCACTGTTCCTTTTAAAAATGTTTTTTTTTTTTACTTTTTGTCCTTGTTTCCTGTCCCCCAGGGCACTACCCGGACCCCTATACACCTTTTTATGGCAAATATCTTGCATTTATGCCCTCTTGGAGGGCACTCTAAAAATCAAACTTTCGAGTCCCATTGACTTGCACTGAGTTCGGTTCGAACTCGAACTTATGAAAGTGTTCGCATGTGAACCGAACACAGGGGTGTTCGGCTCATCACTAGTACTGACAGCAAAATGAGGTGCAATTCACCACAATTCGGTGGCACTGACATTTCCCTATAGAAGACTATTGTGTCTTTTATTCACAGTATGTCGCATTGCGGTGAAATTCCCTTATTTTCGGTATTTCAATTCGTCAGGTTTAAACAGACTAACTAGTGCTGTTGCTCGTCCTCAGGATCCTCACACCCCCTCTTTCTCTCACTAGAAGTTTACAGGGTCATCCAGACGTGGACCCCTTGCTTGATGTGTAGGGATTATTATCTCTGCACGTGACAATATGCTGAGATTTATATTCAATAAGAAACTTATACGAGACACAAATATCAATCGTTTATATTTCCTAGAAATTCTCCTAAATTCTTTTAATTGTCTGTGTTTTGCTTTGAAGAATACACTAATCGGATAAAAATATATATATTTATTACGTATGCAAAAAAGTTTCAAAACTCATATCATAAACAAAGATTTATAAACAACCACAAAATCCATCAGCACATAGTCACTAGCTTCCCAATATATGTATCTCCTGTTAGTAACTGCATAGATGATTAATATCATTTACTTTATCAGTTAGTAACTATACACAAATGGTTAATAACATTTCTACTTAACGAAAACAATTAACATGTATTTCCCAGCAAACTAATGTTTAACAAGCTAGATCTTGTAGAGATATATGTATCTCTCTATGCTACGTGGATCAACAAAAGATGAGCTATCACTTACAGGGTTATCCAAAGAGATTCGAAAAATCACCGCACGTTCGGTGACTTTTCGTTCTCTTCAATTCGGTTCCTTTTGCCGATTGCATTTCGGTGACCCTGCTGTGTATTCAGCAAACACCACAGGGTCCCCGAATTGCAGGGAAAAGCTGCCGAACACCTGACGAAAACTAACCGAATGCACGCTGAAAACAAGCAAAAACATCTGGATTAACCATCGAAAAAGCCGAATAGGAGCCTAACAGGAGCCGAATCACACAGAGCCGAAGCAGCTGTGACGTAGAGGAGGCAGTGAATAAATTAGAAAAACCATTTGTATGAATCTGGGAAAAAGAAACGCTGTTTGCAAAGAAACTACTGAGCGAAAATGTCTGAAATTTTCACAGGAGGTCCAGGGAATGATAATAAGAAGGGCTGTTACAAAAAAAATAAGTAAACTGAAAAAAAAAAAAAAAAAAAATCAGAAAAATGCTTAAAGTATCCTAAAAAATCTATAAATAGACTCTTTGCTGCAGAATTTTATAATGAACGGTTTATTAGATATTGAATTAAAACGGGAATATTTTTAACATTGAAGTCTATGGGATTCTCCTGAATAAATTTGCCGAATTAACCCTTTCACTGCTGAGGACGTGTGGGGAACGTCCTCATTGACTCCTAAGGAAAGATAGGGGTAGAGATATGGGGTTCCTTTTGAACCCCGATATCTCCTGACTTTTGGTAGCTAGCAGGGTCATATTAGGTGTCATTAGAAAGGCCAGAGCATGGCCTTTCCAATGATACCAAATATGACCATGTTTAAAGTAAACAACAAAAATAATAATAAAAAAAAGAAAAACGTGTTTTGTGAAGACGTGAAATGGCTCAGCAGTGAAGGGGTTAAACCACCGAATGGCAGGGCATTAGGGGAACCTTTCACTGCTGGTTTGTGTTCTCTGAATAGCCGAAGCAGTGCTTTTTCATGGGGATTTCTCTGCCCTCGAACAGGCACCGAACAGGCACCGTATGTGCAGGCAATTCGCCAGTATTTGGCGAATTGCTTGCTCTCTGGATAGCCGAATGGCCAGGAAAGGTAACCGAACGCTGATTTTCAGCGTTCGGTTACCTTTCTCAAGCAATTCGGATCTCTTTGGATAACCCTGTTATTCTATTTCTAGAATGTTAAGTAATAAAAACTTATTTAGTGAATCCTCCCCTAATATAGAGAATTAAACTTCTAATCTTCTGCTTTTTATAATGTAGTTATATAATTCCTTGCTTAGTAATTTTCAATATGTATATGTATATGTATGTATATGTATATATATATATATATATATATATGTGTGTGTTATGCACTCACGGTTCATCACTTGATCTCAGTACCCGGTGCTCAGCTGTGGCCTCAAATGACACAAAAACCGCAGAAAAGCCAGCACTCCAGGGATTCTCAACGTTTTCCTTAATTCATTACATAAAAAAGTCAACGTTTCGGCTCACAATAATGAGCCTTCCCAAGACACGATAATGCATTCAAGCTAAAACATATCACTTACTTAGGATCACATGTCTAACTCCTATGCATTGAAAATCTACATTGATAATTTTCACATATTCCAAAAACAATATATTACATAAAGAATATTCAAAGGCTGTAACTCATTGAATCCCGATTGGAGAGGTAATGTATGAAAGCTATTAAATTTAGTATTAATGTAATTATATATATCTGGAGTATTTCTTGCAACAGATAGTCTTCAAAATATTTCTATATCTGCAGATAGAGATATGAAGAAGAATCAGATATAAGGATTTATCCTAAAGAAATTGTTGTCAAGAGAAATACAAATATATATATATATATATATATAATTACACACACACACACACACTGCAGAAAAGCCAGCACTCCAAGGATTCTCAAAGTTTTCCTTAATTCATTACATAAAAAAGTCAACGTTTCGGCTCACAATAATGAGCCTTCCTCAGGACATACATGTACACACAATGACATACATCGTTTAAATAGATCCTGTAATCAATGTACAAACAAAGTTCCTAATCACTCACCACCCGGTGTATCGTAATCCCGGCGTGTCCTTCGTGTTACTGCGCATGCGCTGGCGCCTCCTGACATCACACCAGTTATCCAGGCGACGCCAGCGTGTATACACAGTGCAATACTTTCAACGCTGATTGCCTGCACCTCTCTGTCACCGGGGGTGGGAGCTAGAAAAATAAAAACAAAAATACCACCACCTACTACCCTCAGCCATAATATCAGAAAACAACCCCTAACAGTGAACGCTGGTTTATACTGAACTGTCAACACTATTCAACCGCACCCATTATCGACACTAAGATCCTGTCACTGCTTAGGCTTAAAACATCAGTCTACAAAAAGACTGAATACATACTCCTCTCATTGAGTCCTCATGGAGTCCTCTATGGCCCCCATGTACGCTAATGCTTTCATGTAAAAATTTGAGAAGAATCACATTTTGACCCGGTACTCTGATAAAATTGTGGAATATGTCAGATTTATCGATGACATTTTTATAGCCTGGAGTGGGACAGTAGATGAGGCATGGGCTATGGAGCAGTGTATTAACAATTTGGATACACCCATTAAAGTTACCTGTGAGGTTAATCAGTCAACTATTAATTTTTTGGATGTTAGGATCTTCAAAAAGAATGGCCGTTTGCAATACTCTTTATTCACGAAACCGACGGATCGTAATACACTTCTCCATAGCTCTAGTGCTCATCCTGAACACTCCAGGCGATCATTGCCATATGCACAGTTTCTGAGGGTGATACGTAACAATAGTGATGAAGAAACTAAGGAGGACCAAATACAACTTATGTTTCAAAGGTTTGTGAGTCGGGGCTACCCGAGGGATCTATTAATGGATGCCCTGGGGAGGGCTAGAAATCCTGAGGGGAGGGAGGTTAAACCTGACAGACTAAAATTTCCCTTGACTTTCGATACGGCATCAGAAAAAACTACATCGGTCGTAAGGAAGAATTGGCAGGTATTGGAAAAGGATCAGTCCTTACCAATGCTATTCAAACAGAAACCCAGGTTCTGCTATCGCAAGAATCGTAATTTAAAGGACCTATTGGTCCAAACAGACCCTGTCCAAAGTTATGGACAAGGATCAGAGCAATTTCAGAACTGGGGCTGCAAGAGGTGTTTAGGCTGCGTTACTTGCGGCCATATGATACCGGCCAAGGAGTTCTGACATCCCCATACGGGGAAACGTTACTTTAAACGGCATACTATCACTTGTAGGACAGAGTATGTGGTTTATAAAATCTCATGTCCATGTGGCTTAATGTATGTGGGGAAAACAGTCACCCCACTGTGTGAAAGAATACGCAACCATAGATCGAACATTAGGATAGCGTATAGAGACGGAAAGTCTGACAAGCCAGTAGCAAGGCATTTTTTGGAGTCTGGTCATCCTTTATCTTCTCAAATTTATAGCAATCGATCACATTCCTCCATTAAGAGGTGGGGATAGGGCACTGATACTCCTTCAGAGAGAGGCTCACTGGATCCATAGGTTGGACACCGTCTACCCTAATGGACTCAATGAGAGGAGTACGTATTCAGTCTTTTTGTAGACTGATTACTGATGTTTTAAGCCTAAGCAGTGACAGGATCTTAGTGTCGATAATGGGTGCTGATGAATAGTGTTGACAGTTCAGTATAAACCAGCGTTCACTGCTGGTTGGGGTTGTTTTCCGATATTATGGCTGAGGGTAGTAGGTGGTGGTATTTTTGTTTTTATTTTTCTAGCTCCCACCCCCGGTGACAGAGAGGTGCAGGCAATCAGCGTTGAAAGTATTGCGCTGTGTATACACGCTGGCGTCGCCTGGGTAACTGGTGTGATGTCAGAAGGAGGCGCCGGGAGTCGGCGCATGCGCAGTAACACGAAGGACACGCCGGGATTACGATACACCGGGTGGTGAGTGATTAGGAACTTTGTACATTGATTACAGGATCTATTTAAACGGTGTATGTCATTGTGTGTACATGTATGTCCTGCGGAAGGCTCATTATTGTGAGCCGAAACGTTGACTTTTTATGGAATGAATAAAGGAAAACTTTGAGAATCCTTGGAGTGCTGGCTTTTCTGCAGTGTGTGTGTGTGTGTATAATATATATATATATATATATTTGTATTTCTCTTGACAACAATTTCTTTAGGATAAATCCTTATATCTGATTCTTCTTCATATCTCTATCTGCAGATATAGAAATATTTTGAAGACTATCTGTTGCAAGAAATACTCCAGATATATATAATTACATTAATTCTAAATTTAATAGCTTTCATACGTTACCTCTCCAATCGGGATTCAATGAGTTACAGCCTTTGAATATTCTTTATGTAATATATTATCAATGTAGATTTTCAATGCATAGGAGTTAGACATGTGATCCTAAGTAAGTGATATGTTTTATCTTGAATGCATTATCGTGTCTTGGGATGGTCTCAAGTGCGTTGTGTCCTGGGATGGTCTGAATGCATTGTCGTGTCATGGAAATCTGAATGCCTTTGCAACGAACAGTATAGCTCCAATTATAGTCAATTTGACGTCACTGACAATCTACCTCTTTTCATTTAAATATTATTCTCTATATTAAATATAATATTTACTATACCTCGAGGGCAGTGTTGCACTTCCAATTATTTCCACATTTTAATTTTAATATACCTTAACAAAGACCCTATTTTCAATGCTAGACTTTGGGTATCTCCTGTCAAATTTAATTAATAATCTCCACTCCCATCAAAGTTTTTACTGAGTCTCTTTATCAACTGAATTCCTTTCTCTGGCACTTAAACCGGCATTATATAAAATAAAGACATTTTAAGGTTCCATCATGTCTGGCATTTAAAAAAACTCTTAAGGTTTCACCAGGCCATGAACTATTCCATTCTAATATACCCGACAGATGTGCCTAGAGGGGTGTCAGCTATACCCTCCTGACGAGGCCTAACAGGGCCAACACGATCGTCGGGGGTTGCTGCACCTCTCATGCAGGGATGACGTCCTTGGCAATCAGTACTGGCCACCCTCATTGGGTGAGAGCAGACTTATTTTCATATGGAGCATTCATCCCTGTAATGGCACAAGCAAGCTAAAACCTTGAGACCTGAGATGGCACCCACTGTAGAGCAGGCCACTAGTGTTCAGCATGGTGAAGCATGGTGGCAGAAACATGCTTTGGGGCTGTTTTTCTGCAAAGGGAACAGGACGACTGATCAGTGTAAAGCGAAAAATGAATGGGGCCATGTATCGTGAGATTTTGAGTGAAAACCTCCTTCCATGAGCAAGGGCATTGAAGATGAAACGTGGCTGGGTCTTTCAGCAGGACAATGATCCCAAACACACCGCCCGGGCAACGAAGGAATTGATGACAATTACAGGCCTCTCTCATCTTTTTAAATGGGAGAACCTGCACAATTGGTGGCTGACTAAATATCTGTCTACACTGTATATATAACATACAGTCAGCATCCATAACCGCTGAACAGTTGCAGTGGAATTTTGAGACTCAACTGGAATAGAATAGAAGCCGTTAGCTTTAAATATTGGGGCCAATATACTGAACAACTTACTTGATAAAGCTACATGCTACCCAAAGACCTCCACATTCCCAATGACACTCAAAGTGTTTTTTGGCTAAAATACCCATAATTTTATCCCCCAGGCCTAATAATAGCTAACACAGCATAAAAAGTATTTTTAGAAAAAAAAAATTCTGCTTGACTGTACGGCAGTAGTTCACTGGGACAAAACTAGGTTACAAAGAACACCCTAGGTCCAAGTGACTAGGATTTTCTGGTGGTAGCCATCAAAGGACTTTTATAGATTCCCGACTACAAGAATCTTCTACAAAGTCAGAGCTTTATAAATACTTGAAACTGTAACTAACAAGTTCCGTGGCGTTGTATAAGTTAAACACACAGAACAGTAGGCACAAGGGCTTGAGAGCTTACAATCTAAGAGGAAAGCCCTGAGCCCTATTGGTGAGCCGATCCAGACCAGCTCTTACACCTGTCTGGTTTAGCCCTCTCCCCCTTCTGTTTATTCCTATAGCTTGCCAGGTCTGACCACCTGACACATTGCACTGGCCTACAGCCAATATAAACCAGTCTCTCCCATTCAGCAGGGCTCTGTCATAATGGTTATTTTGCTGCTTGTTACATAGTTACATAGGCTGAAAAAAGACATGCGTCCATCAGGTTCAGCCTCATACATCACCTACTGCTGTTGATCCAAAAGAAGGCAAAAAACCCAGTCTGACGCGCTTGCCAATATGCAACACACTGTGGGAAAAAAATCCTTCTTGACCCCAGAATGGCAGTCAGATTTCTCCTTAGATCAAGAAGCTTACCCACATATTAAATGTTATAACCCTTAATATTCTGTGTCTGCAGGAAGTCATCCAGTCGGTTTTTTTAAAAGTCTGTACAGTCTCTGACCCAACCACCTCAACAGGCAGAGAATTTCACAGTTTTCTTGTTCTCACCGTAAAATAACCCTTCCTATGCTTTAGGTTGAATTTTCTTTCTTCCAGTCTAAATGGGTGACCTCGTGTCCTGTTTATAGTCCTGTTAATGAATAGGTTTCCAGACAATGGTTTATAATGGCCCCGTATATATTTATATAAAGTTATCAGATCCCCTCTAAGGCGCCGTTTCTCTAATCTAAACAGGTTTAAGCTTGTTCGTCTTTCCTCATAACTTAAACTTTCCATTCCCCTTATTAATAGGCTTGTGCACCGATTTTTTTTTTTTTTTTGATTAGATTTTTCGGATTTTTAAACTTTTCGATTCGGCTCGTTTCGACCGATTTCTGTTTCGATTCGGTTCGGCTCGACTCGTTTTTCGTGTACATTTTTTTTTCGGAATATCGACCATTTTTCGTATTTTCGTGTCACTTAGCTCGTTTTTTGTATCGACTTTTCGTATTTTCGGAAATTTTCGTTTTTTCGGAACGTCTGTTCTCCTCGTTTCAAAGCAATAAATTTCGATTTGACACATTTCAAGTACATTCGAAAATTCCGAAAATATTTCGTTTCGGCTCGGAAAACTTTTCGGATCTGCCATTTTCGGATCTAAAAATTTTCGGAAAATCGGCCGCATCCGAAAACACGAATCGGGAAATTTCGTGAAAATTCTGAAACCCGAAACGCACATCCCTACTTATTAATTTAGTCGCCCGTCTCTGCAATTTTCTAGCACTATAATATCCTTTTTTAAGACGGGTGCCCAAAATTGCACAGCATATTCAAGGTGTGGCAGGGCCGTCTTTAACGGGGGCAAAAGGGGCAGCTGCCCTGGGCCCAGTCATTGTTGAGGGGCCCAAAGCAGCTGCCCCTTGGGCCCACGTAAACCCTGGAGGACCGCTGGCACCGCCTCTCTAATTGAAATTGCATCTGCATACTCTGACTGCACAGCAGGGGGGGGGGGCACAAGATTGCAATCTCTGATACAGTCCCGGGCTTCCGCATCGGACTCCTCCCCGATGCCTGCATCATCATTCTGTCCCGCGCATTGCACACTGTGTGCACGGGGACAGCTGAGGAGGAGAAGCTGGAGAGTGAAGGAGCAGCCCATGAACTGATTCTGTTCCTGTTGAAAAGTGCAGAGATCCCTCCACCTCTCTCCTGCTGTTAATTTGCTCCCAATGTATTGCTGGACGAACTCCTTCCACTAGACTGCTGCTCGGTGAGGCCCCCGCCCCCACTTCCATCAACTGCAGCAAAGCAAAAGCCTCTGGAGAGTGAAAATCCACACTCAAGATGAGATCCAGCTGTGCAGATTAGAAATCAGGCAAGATGAGAGCCGGCGAGGGGGGTAAAGGCCTGGCCAGGAGTATCCAGAGATGAAAGCTGTGAATACCTGAGGAGCAGACAGCCTGACAGCAGGATGATCAGGTCAATCACTGTCAGTAGCCTGGGCTGGGTATCTGACATGGGGCAGGCCAGGGATGCCAATAATATTAATTCCTCACTGGCTGCAGAGGAGAGTAAGGGTTAAATCTTGTTGATAGATGGGTCTTTCCAGGGTTTTACAATCCAGTGTACGCAGCCTATCTGCCTGGATCTAGTTTGTTTTCTGTTTTATATATTTATTTGTCTAGCCATCCCTCCACTCACCTAAGCTTCTCTCTACCATTGCATTATTACCCTGAGTTGCTCGAGAAATGTGTCTGTACCCATAAAGCCTCAGATGATGACATACAGTATGTTGAGGTAATTCTTTAGTTTTTTGAGTGGCTCAGGGACTGCACTTTCCTGCGTATTTCTAAAGGGTCCCTTGAGTGATTTTAGAAATTTCACTTTAATAAATACAGTCTAGTAAAAGAAGAATTTTAGCAATTGTAACAATTTATTTTAAACCTTTTGAGGAGATGGTCTTCAGCATCCTGCAGACTCCTCATCCCAGATCACAGCAATAAAACTCACTGTAATATGCGGTGTATATGAGTGTATCACAGAGCTCCACAGAAGTAAATCTCACATTAATGTGCCGTCTAGGGATGCAGCCGGTCCCAACCCGGGTTCCATTACCCGTTTCTCATTGCACGGCTCGCAAGCCACATGCAGTGGCAGACCGTAAGGTCTACAGTGTCGGCTTGCAGACCTCCACTAGCGATATGGGATGTGGGTGTCTAATGGTGACATGCGGGTGTCACCTGTTGAAGCGCAGGCACCACCTGAGGCAGATTAAAGAAAAAAAAGAGGGAGAAGAATGGCACAGATGACAGAAAAAAGCCACAGAGGAAGGAGGCACAGCTGAAAAGAGGCACTGACCGGGCCCAACCGCACTGCACGTTACTGTGAGTTTTATTGCTGTGCAGCTCTGATACTCATACACCGCACATCGCTGTGAGTTTGATTGCTGTGGAGGTCTGTGTTACACTCATACACATTACTGTGAGCTTTATTGCTGTGGAGCTCTGTGATACCCTCATACACACTGCACATTGCTGTGAGTTTTATTGCTGTGGATTCTGTGATACGCTCACACACACTGCACATTACTGTGAGTTTCATTGCTGTGCAGCTCTGATACTCATACACCGCACATCGCTGTGAGTTTGATTGCTGTGGAGCTCTGTGATACGCTCATACACAGCAAAAAAAGTTTGCCCAGGGTCCAATCTATATTAAAGACGGGCCTGAGGTGTGGTCTTAACATAATTTTGCCTCTGTATAAATCAATGGTTTCATCCTGAGAGTGAACTCCCCTTTTAATGCGTGCCAATACCTTGCTGGCCTTGGTGGCTGCTGTTTAACATTGCACATTGTTACTTAGTTTGAAGTCTATGATTCTTCCCAAATCCTACTCCTGCTTGGATTTCCCTAACTCTGTACCATTTAGGGTATAAGTTGCTTGTGTGTTCTTCACTCCAAAGTGCATAACTTTGCATTTATCTACATTAAATTTCATCTATCTGCAGCGAAGTAACATCCTGTTCACATTGTATTTTCCTAGTTTTGTGTCCTCTGCAAACACTGATACATGACTTTCAATGCCTATCTCAAGGTCATTTTATAAATAAATTGAATTGGTCCTATATAACAGACCCCTGAAGGACATCACTTACCACTGATGTCCATCTTGAAAATGTACCATTTATGACCACTCTGTACCCTATCTTTTAGCTAGTTTTCTATCCAAGAACAAGTATTATCATCTAGACTATTTTTTTCTTAATTTAAATAGTAACCTCTTTAGTGGAACTGTGTTGAGAGCTTTGGAAAAATCCAAGTAAATCACATCCAATGCGACCACCAGATCTATATTTCTACTTACTTCCTCAGAACGTAATTAGGTTAGTCTGACATAATCTGTGTTTCATAAAACCATGCTGATTTTTGCCAATTACATTATACCTCCTAATAAATTCCTGACTATTATCCCTTAGTAACCCCTCAAATACTTTCCCAGCTTCAGATGTTAAGCTCACAGGTCTAGAATTCCCAGCACAAATTTTAAACCTTTCTTAAATATAGGGACCACGTCAGCTTTCCTCCAATCCTCTGGTACAATTCCTGAAAGATTAAGAACAGATGTTTACATATTTCAACACATGGCTCCCTCAGTACTCGCGGGTGAATTCCATCTGGCCCTGGGGCTTTATTCACATTGTTTAATTGCTGCAAAACCTTGTCCTGAGTAGGGATGAGCTGTTCGGTTCGATCAGTTCGGAGTTCGAGTCGAACATCGGCAGTTTGAAAGTTCGCGAACTTCGAACTTTTTGGCGTGTCCTGTTCGAGTTCGAATTTTTTTTTTTGAAAAAAGTATAAAAATGCTTAAAAAAATCTAGAAATACTCTTTACTGTAGAATATTAGAAGCAACGGTTTATTAGATATTGAATTAAAAACGAATGTCTAGGTGCAAATGACCTGTGCTCTCAAACGGCGTAAACAGGTGTTTAATTAGTGTTTGGAAATAACATGTGCTTCTAATTAGTCCAGTCTCATGAATTTGATACATTGTATGCAGACTGAGAGTGCTGTGGGTCTGTGATGGCGATGTTTCCATACATCCTACAAATTCGCCACTTCACGGGCAGGTTATGGGGACCTCCTAGGCACGATATTTGAAGGAATTTTTCGTTTTTATTTTTAACCCTGATTTCATGGAAAACTCAATGTCCCTTTTTTTTTTTTTTAAACTTTTTGTCCTTGTTTCCTGTCCCCCAGGGCACTACCAGGACCCCCATACACCTTTTTATGGCAAATATCTAGCATATATGCCCTCTTGGAGGGCACTCTAAAAATTAAACTTGAGTCCCATTGACTTGTATTGAGTTCGTGTTCGAATTCGAACTTTTGAAAAGTTAGAGTTCGAATGCGAACCGAACTCGGTTGTTCGGCTCATCCCTAGTCCTGAGTCAAGCAGTCACTTTATTAGTAGACAAAAGGAATGTAGGGACGAATGGCGCTATGGATCGTGGCTGAATAATTCTGCACACTGCCCGAGAGGTATGTTTGACACCAAAAAACCACAAAGAATAATGTTTACGCGCCTAAAGGGCTACTCTTGTTGAGTGCGTATGTCGGCTGATCTACCGATGATTTGAACTATATTTATGTATATCGAATGCACAATAAAATTATTGTTAAACATAAGAATAATAGTCCCCATATGTATTTGGCATAGAGTTAGTGCATATGTAATGGCTTGTAATTCCCTGGAGTTCAAAATCGCTTGTGATTACGTGTTATTTCTACTCCTTAAAAGTCAAGGCATATAAATCAAGTTGTCAAGCGTCCTCTTTGTTATCCCCCCATTGTTGTATTGATGGAATCTTCTATGTACAGCAGACTCAGCGGAGCTTCTGAATATTCTATGGGGTATATAGAAAAGAAAAAACAATTGCGCAGTAAACAGCAATAGTGGTCCCTATTTCTTCCCCTAGGGGGTACTTACAAAATTCAGAGCCCCTGTCCTGGCTCTGAGGGGGTCCCGCTTGTAGGGTGTTTCATGGCAACCCTTAGCCCTCTTGAGAATCCTCCGTCAGCCCGATCAGGTCATCAGTGGTAAAAGGAAAGCAAAAAATCCACCCTCTGATGGGTTAAAGAGAATTTATTCTTGTATAAAATGAAATAAAATCACTCTTAGTGCTGCTGAAATGCGTTTCGCCGAATATTCGACTTCATCAGTCAGTGAAAGGTGTACATTACATTTCCTTTTAATATACATAAAATAATTGGTGAATCAGCCTCGATCTGAGTTGGCGTGCGTTCCACCGTGGTTACGTCCGCATTCCACCGTGGTTTCTTCCGCATTCCATACACCAAATGGGGCGGGTGGCAGTATTTTCGAAGTTTGATGCATTCTTACTTGCTAACAATATTGTGGATGCCGATATTTTTTTTTTTATTTTTTTTTATATGCCTCCGGACAAGGGGATCAGCTGACATGCTGGCTGCAAAAAGCAATCCTTGTCCTATACTGAGTGGCAGGGGTGAAAAATAGAACTATAGATGGAGCACAGTGATTAATAAATTGATGAATCTTTTTGGATTCTATCAAATAGTGGGAAGCTGTAGATTGACTACATGGAAAAACGAAGTCTTTAAAAAATGGATCATCTCAAAATCAGAGTTGAGACCGTGTGGTGCTAAGGTGTTGAACTCCTATATAGTTTTCATCTCTTCCATCCCTATCTTCCTCTCATAGTCTCCTCCCCTCCAATTTCTATGAACTTTTTTTACACCCATAAATCGGAGACCCTCTGGATTTTTGTTATGTTTTTTTTAAAATGTAAAACGCTGTGATTTTCAACTCCATTCTTGATATTTCTTATATTCCTGAATTCTTTTATTTAGAGGTCGTATGGTGCGTCCTACATACATGAAGCCTGAATACATGTATGATGAATGTGTTTTTTTGAGTTTATTTCAAAAGACACCATATTATGGTCACTGTTTCCCAACCGTTCCTTTTACATGAATATTTGAGAAAAGATCCACATTATTTGTTATAACCAGATCCAGACCGTTATCCTCTCTAGTTGGTGTTTCTACCAGTTGTGTCATGAAGGTATAATTTTTAAAAGGTTCAGAAACCAGATTCCCTTCGCTGAATTACTAGTCCCACTATCCCAATTAATGTTCGGGTAATTAAAATCTCCAATAATTAAAGTGCTACCATGATCTGCAGCCTTCCTAATTTGCTCTGACAGTTGTTCTTCCTCATCATTATCTATATTAGGTGGTTTATAGCATATGCCAACCAATAGTTGACTTCCCTGTTTATTCCCCAACGAAATATGTACCCATAAGGATTCCACATTTCCCTCATCGCTTTCCAGGTGTGTAATATTTGGCTTTAAATCCTGATTTACATACATACTCCACCCCCTTTCTTATGTTTCCTATCCCTTCTAAACAATGAATAACCATTTAAGTTTACAGACCAGTCATGCGTTTCATCCCACCACGTTTCTGTTACTCCTATTATGTTGTATTGCTTAGTGTATGCTATTGCCTCTAGTTCCCCCATCTTATTATTGAGGCTCCTTGTATTAGCAAGCATATGTTTAATGTTTTCTCTACCCATACATGCTGAATTCGACTTTACATTGCATGCCTCCACTATAATGACGTTACCCATCCCCCTGGCTCCACCCCCCCTTAGTCTGAGCTGAAACTCTTCCGCTATCTGCTCTGTCTCCATTTTGTAAGCTTCTGTATCCCTCCCTCCCCTTCCACTAGTTTAAATTCTCCTCCAACCTTTTAACCATCCTGTCCCCAGCACAGCAGACCCTGTTCCATTCAGGTGCAATCCATCACGACTATACTTGTGATTCTGCCTGATATTTTCTTCCTGCACCTTGTAGTTCTGTAATTTTTTATTTGTTATTTTGTTCTTTATCTATTTGGTTACCTGATTCCCCTGTCTGTTTGATCCTAAGGTCACCTTGTCCCTTGTTTATTTTTGGTTAATCCATTTTTTTCTTTTTCCCTTCCTTGTTCCTGGTTGATTTATATTGTGTTTTTCCTTTGCTATGCTATAGTTTTCTGGTTTACCCTTTGCTGATTTCCTGTATACCAACTCCTGGTTTGTTCTAACGTCCCAATCATCTGTTTTATATCTCCTGGCTTTTGTACTCTGACTCTGTTTCTGGATATTTCCTTTTGTAGTTCGTTGTGTTTTGGTACTGTGTGTTTCACCCAGCAGAAATGGTACCCATCCTTAATTTAGAGACAGCCATCTAAGGACCGGTGTTCAGAATAGGGTTTCCTTGTATGCTGCTGGGTGCCTGTGTATTTGGGTTCTTCCCTTACCCTTCCTGTTTTCCCTTGTGCAGCCAGCAGCACTGCTGCCTATTGGACTATCAAAGCCAATTATGGGCCCCACCTTAGCTCATGCCAGGTGCCTCGTGACAGTGACACTCGTGAGGGTAAATAAAGTACATGAAGTAGTGGGGTACATGTTGGCTGTGTGGGAAGATGGAGCAATAAATACAGTCTGGGAATCTTGGAGTGAGCAGATAGGCTTCTCTAATGTTTTTAGAGACTACTTGATGGATGGGGAGAGTCTAATGTTGCAGGGAGGATGTTCCATAGAAAGGGCAGCTCGGGAGAAGTCCTGAAGGCGAGAGTTGGGGGCGGCCAGATACGAGGAGACGATAACATTAGATCATTGGCAGAGCAAAGTGGTAAGGACGGGATATACCGGCTAATAAGAGATGTTGGCAGGGGCACAGTTGAGGAGAACTTTGTACATGAGCACCAATATTTTGAATTGGATTCTAAAGAAAATAGGTATCCAGTGTAGAAATTCACAAAGGGGGTGAGAGGTATGGGAGGTGAGGAATATGAACCTGGCATAGGCATTCATTACAGACTGCAGAGGCGGAATCTGGGATCTCTTAAGGCCAGAGTGAAGGAGGTTACAGTAGTCCAGGCGGGACATAATTCCAACCATCAAAAGATTGCCAATAAACCGAACACCTTTGGAATACAGAAGGGTTTCCACCACTGTGGAAACTGTCTGAATTGTCGTCATACACAGGGGCGTCGCTGCGGGGGGTGCGGCACGCACCAGGTGACACCCGCCTTTTAGGGCGGGTGTCTCACCCTC
Source organism: Leptobrachium leishanense (assembly GCA_009667805.1). NCBI lineage: Eukaryota > Metazoa > Chordata > Amphibia > Anura > Megophryidae > Leptobrachium > Leptobrachium leishanense. The sequence goes on along the minus strand of CM019063.1, from coordinate 417,412,995 downwards.
CGCTGCGTGTTCGCTCCCTGCGAGCATCCGAAGCTGTGCCGCTGGTCACGTGGCTCCCCCAGGCGAGTGCCCAAGCTGCACGCCGCCGGACGCTCAGAGGGAGCGAACAAGTGGCGGAGGTGAGCTGGGGCATATCCATGAGCAGCTGGGGCATATCCATGAGCTGCTGGGGCATATCCATGAGCTGCTGGGGCATATCCATGAGCTGCTGGGGGCAGTATCCATGTGCTGGGGCAGTATATCCATGTGCTGGGGCAGTATATCCATGTGCTGGGGCAGTATATCCATGTGCTGGGGCAGTATATCCATGTGCTGGGGGCAGTATATCCATGAGCTGGGGTCAGTATATCCACGAGCTGGGGTCAGTATATCCACGAGCTGGGGTCAGTATATCCACGAGCTGGGGTCAGTATATCCACGAGCTGGGGTCAGTATATCCACGAGCTGGGGTCAGTATATCCACGAGCTGGGGTCAGTATATCCATGAACTGGGGCATATCCATGAGCTGCGGGGGCATATCCATCAACTGGGGAAAATCCATGAGCTGGGGCAGTATATCCATGAGCTGGGGCAGTATATCCATGAGCTGGGGGCAGTATATCCATGAGCTGTATCCACGAGCTGGGGCAGTATATCCATGTGCTGGGGCAGTATATCCATGTGCTGGGGCAGTATCCATGAGCTGGGGCATATCCATGAGCTGCGGGGGCATATCCATGAGCTGGGGCAGTATATCCATGAGCTGGGGCAGTATATCCATGAGCTGGGGCAGTATATCCATGAGCTGGGGCAGTATATCCATGAGCTGGGGGCAGTATATCCATGAGCTGTATCCACGAGCTGGGGCAGTATATCCATGTGCTGGGGCAGTATCCATGAGCTGGGGCATATCCATGAGCTGCGGGGGCATATCCATCAACTGGGGAAAATCCATGAGCTGGGGCAGTATATCCACGAGCTGGGGCAGTATATCCACGAGCTGGGGGCAGTATATCCACGAGCTGGGGGCAGTATATCCACGAGCTGGGGGCAGTATATCCACGAGCTGGGGGCAGTATATCCACGAGCTGGGGGCAGTATATCCACGAGCTGGGGGCAGTATATCCACGAGCTGGGGCAGTATATCCACGAGCTGGGGCAGTATATCCACGAGCTGGGGGCAGTATATCCACGAGCTGTATCCACGAGCTGGGGCAGTATCCATGAGCTGGGGCATATCCATGAGCTGCGGGTGCATATCCATCAACTGGGGAAAATCCATGAGCTGGGGCAGTATATCCATGAGCTGGGGCAGTATATCCACGAGCTGGGGGCAGTATATCCACGAGCTGGGGGCAGTATATCCATGAGCTGGGGCAGTATATCCACGAGCTGGGGGCAGTATATCCACGAGCTGGGGGCAGTATATCCACGAGCTGGGGGCAGTATATCCACGAGCTGGGGGCAGTATATCCACGAGCTGGGGGCAGTATATCCACGAGCTGTATCCACGAGCTGGGGCAGTATCCATGAGCTGGGGCATATCCATGAGCTGCGGGTGCATATCCATCAACTGGGGAAAATCCATGAGCTGGGGCAGTATATCCATGAGCTGGGGCAGTATATCCATGAGCTGGGGCAGTATATCCATGAGCTGGGGCAGTATATCCATGAGCTGGGGCAGTATATCCATGAGCTGGGGCAGTATATCCATGAGCTGGGGCAGTATATCCATGAGCTGGGGGCAGTATATCCATGAGCTGTATCCATGACCTGGGGGCAGTGTATCCATGAGCTGGGACTATCCATGAGCTGGGGGCAGTATCCATGTGCTGGGGCAGTATATCCATGAGCTGGGGGCAGTATATCCACGAGCTGGGGCAGTATATCCACGAGCTGGGGCAGTATATCCACGAGCTGGGGCAGTATATCACGAGCTGGGGGCAGTATATCCATGAGCTGGGGCAGTATATCCACGAGCTGTATCCACGAGCTGGGGGCAGTATCCATGAGCTGGGGCATATCCATGAGCTGCGGGTGCATATCCATCAACTGGGGAAAATCCATGAGCGGGCAGTATATCCATGAGTGAGGCAGTATATCCATGAGCTGGGGCAGTATATCATGAGCTGGGGCAGTATATCCATGAGCTGGGGCAAGTATATCCATGAGCTGTATCCATGACCTGGGGGCAGTGTATCCATGAGCTGGGGGCAGTATATCCATGAGCTGGGGGCAGTATCCATGTGCTGGGGCAGTATATCCATGAGCTGGGGGCAGTATATCCACGAGCTGGGGGCAGTATATCCACGAGCTGGGGCAGTATATCCACGAGCTGGGGCAGTATATCCACGAGCTGGGGGCAGTATATCCACGCTGGGGGCAGTATATCCACGAGCTGGGGGCAGTATATCCACGAGCTGGGGGCAGTATATCCACGAGCTGGGGGCAGTATATCCACGAGCTGGGGGCAGTATATCCACGAGCTGGGGGCAGTATATCCATGAGCTGGGGCAATATCCATGAGCTGGGGCAATATATCCATGTGTGAGCTGAGGAGCAATATATCCATGTGTGAGCTGAGGAGCAATATATCCATGTGTGAGCTGAGGAGCAATATATCCATGTGTGAGCTGAGGAGCAATATATCCATGTGTGAGCTGAGGCACAATATATCCATGTGTGAGCTGAGGCGCAATATATCCATGTGTGAGCTGAGGCGCAATATATCCATGTGTGAGCTGAGGCGCAATATATCCATGTGTGAGCTGAGGCGCAATATATCCATGTGTGAGCTGAGGCGCAATATATCCATGTGTGAGCTGAGGCGCAATATATCCATGTGTGAGCTGAGGCGCAATATATCCATGTGTGAGCTGAGGCGCAATATATCCATGTGTGAGCTGAGGCGCAATATATCCATGTGTGAGCTGAGGCGCAATATATCCATGTGTGAGCTGAGGCGCTATATCCATATGTCAGCTGGGGCAATATATATCCATGGGTGAGCTGCTGGGGGCAATATATAGCTGTGAACTGCAGCAATATATCTATATGTGAGCTGGGGGCAATATATATCCATGTGTGCTTTCACTGCCTTCGAACAGGCACCGTACTTGCGGGCAGTTGGCAAAAATTTGTGTGAGCGAAAGAGAGCTCCACAGCAATAAACCTCACAGTAATATGCGCTGTGTGTATGAGCATTCAGTGTTATATGGGAGTACTGATTTAGGAGTAAGAGTAGTTAAAAAATCTGTAAAACTCGGGGGGGGGGGGTGACACCATAAGTTACCGCACCGGGTGATACCATCCCTAGTGACGCCACTGATCATACAGGATGCATAAAGAAGATCATCACTGATGTCATGAGTAACAAGTGACCAGTAAAGATCAAGGAAGCGATGCCCTGATTTACATATAATTTGTACTTGTGTGCAAGAACATGTAAGGAACATTAAGAAGTGATACGAGAACCACGTTTCTATGCATTTTTAAAAAAGAAACACCAAAACAGGAAAAATGTGCTCTACCCAAAGATACAGGAACAAATAATGGTATAATGACCTTATAGATTTCAAAATAGTCTCCTCTAATGGACGTGCATGAATAATAAAAAATTGGTATGAAATCTACATGGGACAAGGATATTGAGAAATCATAGCGTTACACTGTTAAACAGTTTTACATTTGTGTGCCCCTGATAGAAGCTGAAGTGCCCCTGATAGAAACGGGGTTAAGAAGTAAATGGCATATATATATATATATATATATGTCAATCACGAGTATAGCAGTCTGTAGTGATACCTTTTTTAATTGGACTAACGTTACATTTAAAGAACAAGCTTTCGAGAGTGATCCTCCCTTCGTCAGGTATAGAAGCTTACTGATCAGAATGGTAGAATTAAACATTGGGACATTCATTGGGCGCACAGTTGGGGGTGTTAGATGTTGTACATCGCCAAATGGCATGGTCAGAGGGGGAAAAAAAACACAGCAAAAAGAGCATTTAATTGTCTCAGGCATATAAGACAAAAGTGATGCAATAATGTCCACTTCAAAGGGAATGTGTATACCTGACGAAGGGAGGATCACTCTCGAAAGCTTGTACTTTAAATGTAACATTAGTCTAATAAAAAAAAGGTATCACTACAGACTGCTATACTCCTGATTTTGGCATCTGGACTAACATAGAGATATATATATATATATATATATCTTCTTTGGATACTTTCAAAGTGCTGTGTGCTGTTCATTGCAACTCATTCCCTGACAGAGCAAGTTCACACTCTGTTAGTCCTGAGTTATCCAGCTTGTCTGAGACCCAAACCTGTTCCTGATCACCAGATCCCCACCATCTTACCAAATTCCAGCAATCTCCTCTGCCTCTGCAAAATCAACACCGGTTTTATTAGACTCTCCACCGGAGCCCTGAAACCCCCAATGTGGACGTAGTGATGCGCTGAGCTGCGGAGTGGAGTTACTTCTGCCCGGCGGTATCCATGGTCCTTTGAAAGTATCCAAAGGAGGGGTAACTTTATATGCGCTATTTACTTCTTAACCCTGTGAGTGAGATTCTAGCAGGGACACACAAATGTAAAACTGTTTAACAGTGTAGCGCTATGATTTTTCCATATCCTTGTCCCATACTCCCATGTAGATTTCATACCATTTTTCTATTTTTAAAAAAGAACATGGACAGAACCCGAGCGGACTAGTCTTTATATGAATTAAACAATTGAATCTCACATGTAGAGACAGCAATTTTGAAAAAGACCTAGGGAAGGAGGAAATGAATTGGAGCTTTCTGCTGAATACCCTATAACACGCTGGACTGAATGTAGACTTTTAATTGTATTATTTTCTTTATTCAATTTCGCTATTCATCACCAATATTATTTTTTAGTTTTTAATAGGTTTTTTAGCCTGCCTTGTTCTTCACACTTATTTTTTTCTTATTGCTTCATAATTGTTTTTTATTCCAACCAATCACACATTCTGATTATATAGAATTATTTTTCCATTTTAATTTAAGTACATATTTAACTACCAGTTTTAATGTGTGTAACATTCCCATATATCATTTTCTTTTTATTCTTTACCTTTTTATCTATTACTTTCTTCTATTCCTATCGTATCTACAAATTTTTATCTATTAGCTTATTCATTTATTTATTTTTGTTACGATTTCTTTCATTCAAATCTTTTATCTTTTAGAATTAACATTATTTTGATTTAGGATCATTTAATTTTTTATACCATTTATTCACATATTTTTTATCATTAATTTATTTTTCATCTATATATTTTTTTCCTTTCTGCTATTTTGCATAATTTTTTATTTCTTAGCTATATATATCTATCGTTTGCCCATCATAGGGTAAGACTGGGTAAGACATGCAAATTACATCTGTCTCACTTTTATGCAATCCATTAGATTAGATAGGCCGTGTTAGTCCAGATGCCCAAATCACAAGTATAGCAGTATGTAGTGATACCTTTTTTTTTTTTTTTTTTTATTGGACTGTTACATTCAAAAGCTTGTCTTTTAGGAGCATAACACTCTACTTCAGGTCTGGAGCTATACTAAACAGTATCCTTGAATTGAACATTAAGGGGCACAAGGGTGGGGGGTTAGATGTCGTAAACAGTGAAAGTCAAATGGTATGTTCAAAAGGGGGAAATGAACACATGAGAGATCTTGGGCCCATAGAACAATAATAAGATCATGACAATTTGAAAGAGAATAAAAAAAACACAAATCCAGTTTAAGCTGAAAAAGACACAAAAAACAAAAACAAGAAACCCCACACCAGCCAGGATTCTGAATGTTATGTGATGTTCTGATAATGGGTTAAAAAGCCAGAATCCACATTGAGCCCTTCTTTTATGGTGTTAAAATATGTGATCATTTTCATTTCAAATGTTTTACGTTCATGAGGGTCCTTAGAATGTCATTTAAGGATTTTAATTCTGAGATTTTGGATGGAATGGCCTTTTAGATTGACGTGATGTCCCACCGGGGTACAATATGTATTTTCCTGATGTTCTTGGAGTGTCTGTGCAGGTTCATCCTGAGATTTAGTTGAAGGCTGGTTTCACCTATATAGCAGCCCTTTTCACAGGCCGTGCACTGGATCATGTATACCACATTGGCAGACGTGCAGTGGTACGAGCCCCTGATGTTGTATGAGGTGTTATTGTGCCAGGCAGTGGTGCTGTCACATATGTTGACACAGTTTGCAGTGGGACTTGTTGCAGCGGGTGTTGCATCATTCCATTCTGTGCGTCTTCCTGCTCCTGAGTGCGTTTTCTGCTAACCAGTCTTTGCCTCACGTTTGAGACAAAGTCTGGATTGCCATTTTTAATCATTTCTTGTTCTATTTTTCAATTTTTATCATCTCCATGTAAACCAACATCGCTCTAGAACTAAACAATATCTCAAGTTTAATGTGAAATACCTCCCCTCTTAAAGTTTGAAACCATGTCACATTGATTTTAATAGTGGACCCCATTATATCTATAGCTTTTTTTATAGAGATATTTATTAACCTTATATCCATATGTCAATCATGCATGACACTTTTCAGGTCTGTTTCCAGGTCAATTTTAGATTAAGAATAGATCAGTATATATTCCCCCTTTCTATTATCAGAAAATATGAACAGAACAGCGAGCATTCCTTTGGAACGCACTGTGGAACATGGGTATCTTCCAGGTTTGACGATCGACATCACAAAGTCATTCCAAGATGCGCCGGACCAGAAGTGACGTTCTGCGAGTCCCGGAGCGTGAAAGTGTGGAGACATGTAATGTACATGAAAACACAAGAGGGCACGGACGTTATCAGAGACCCCATTTAAGGAAGACTGGCACCAAAGGACATTGTATTATTGACTAATGACAACATTACGTCGAAACGCATCTCCGTTATAATTTTGTTTTCTAGTAATCTATATCATTATTGGTAATAAAGCAATTTTTTTTATCATTACTGGCTGGCCCAGCATTTTACATCCCTCCATCCTGAGGCTAAAGTCTGGATTTCCTGAAACCAGCACAGCACACTACCTATGGAATAGAGGTTGGGGTACTAAACTGTGAAGTGCCAAGGCAAACACTGTTAAGCCTGGGAATCCTAAAGCTCCACCTATGGTGAGTGCACTTCTTTCAGTGTGTACCCAGTTGTCATTAAGACCTTTTACACTATGAGCGCGTTGTCTCTCTCCTTCTCTTTCCTTTCGAGGTATAATATGCTGTAGGACATAAAGAAGAGGCAAGCCACTAGTTAACTGACTGGATGCGAGACCACCTAGAGCCGGGAATATTTAGGCTCTATAATATGTATCTGCATTACACATAAATAAGATTAGGCTTCCTTGTTTATCAAAGATCTGCACAATTGTTTTTTTTTTGTTTTTTTTAAGAGTGGAGAGAGACAGGTCCCTTCCCCCTACTCCCTTTTAAAATATAAGTATTACCCCCTTTTTTTCATTGTATGTTCGACTTTAAGCATGCATTTGGCACAATCCAAAGACCTATATCCAATCCATGTCACCTATATAATATGTACCCAGAGGTGGTAGGAACACAAGTGAATCAGTCACAAATGTTTATTATATTAATTTTCTTCTGAAAGAAACCATTATTCATTCCTACTTGGTTAATATGTGCAATATAACACTTGGCAATTTATTCGCAAAATTGATTTTAAGTGCGTGTTCAATAATCTATGAAACTATATAAACACAATGGATTTGTTGTTTTCAGAAGTATATAAAATTGTGAATGCTTGTTTTTAATTCACTATTAAGTGCACCATAGAGAGATTTGATATTTCTGCTGTATGTCCATTGTAGTGTATTTACTTGGAGGTTTTACACTTGTCTTCTATTTGGCAGCACTGAACTTTGTATAGCACAAAATACTTTGTTTATTTTTTTTATACAGTATTTACAAGCGCCATTTCTTTCTCATAATTTATTGCCAGGGAGATAAGAGCTTGGATGAGCATTTTAGTAGAGTCCTGATTAGGAATGGGATGGAGGTGTGCAATGTTTAGTAGGTGGAAGTAGAAAGATTTGTTTAGCGACTGGCTGTGAGGAAGGAGAGATCAGAGTCGAAGAGGACACTGAGGCAACAAGCCTGAGACTTAATGGTGGCACCATTCACCTGAAGAAAAATGGGTGCAGGAATGTTGGTTTTAGAGCGAGGGAACATGAGAAGTTCAGTATTAGAGAGGTTGATCTTTAGAAAACAGGAAGTCATCCAGTTGGAGACAGTCAATAGCCAGGCAGTTAGTCAGTCCAACACAGAAGGAGAGAGATCAGGAGAGGAAAGGTAGATTTGGGTGTCGTCAGCATAGATATGATATTGGAATCCATAGGCAGAGATGAAGTTGCCAAGAGAGGCGATTTAGATTGTGAAGAGTAGGGGACACAGAATAGAGCCTCGACATACTCCAACTGCAATGGAACCGGTGGTGAGGAGGAGGCGGCACCAGCAAAGGGGACATTGAAGGAGCAATGAGGGAGATGGGAAGAAAATCAGGAGAGAGCTGTCAGAGGCAAAGTTGACTCAGCGTGAGAAGCAGGAGAAGGCGGTCAACAGAGTCAAATGCAGCAGAAAGGTCAAGAAGAATAAGTGGGGAGAAGTGACCTTTGGTTTTAGCAGCAACTAAATCATTAGTCACCTTGGTCAGCGCAGTCTCAGTGGAGTGCTGGGAGCAAAATCCAGACCAAGTAGAGTTGGCGGTGAGAAAACCGGCGAGCTGGTTATAGACAAGACATTCTAAGATTGGAGGCAAAGGGAAGCAGAGATGGGATGGTAGCTCGAAAAGGGAGGTGGGATCAAGAGATAGCTGCTTTAAAATGGGGGTGACCAAAGCACACTTGAATGCAGAGGGAAAAGGCTCCAGAGAAAAGGGATATGTTGAAAATCTGAGTAAAGCACGGACAATAACTGGTAGGACAGACCAAATGAGGTGCAAAGGGATGGGGTCAAGCAGACCGATGGTCGGGAATGGAGGAAATGAAAAGTCCAGAGAAATCCTCCTCCATGGAGTCTGGGGAAAAGAAAGACATAGTAGAAGAGGTGGCAGGGAGTGAATGAGGTTGACTGGCTAATGGGGGAGGGCAATGAAGAAATTTCTAGTCTAAGTTTGGTAATCTGAACGGTGAAATAGTTAGTAAAGCTGACAGCATTGAGGTCTGCGGAAGGTTGAGTGGACGTGGGGTGCATTAACAGTTTAAAGTATGAAACGGTTTGGAATCCCGAGAGGAGGAGGAGGAGATAAGGGACAGGAAATAAGATTGTTTAGCGAGAGATAAAGCTGTAGGAACGGAGCATGAATTTGTAATACGGGAAGTCAAATATCATAAACTGGCTTGTCCAATTTCTATTAACATCAAGTTGTTTGCTTAAGTGATTCATTTATTTTAATGATAAGCATTAAAGTTTCAAGTGAAAAGAGTCCTTTGATTTTGAGTTGCAGTTATTGATAATGATGAATGTTTCGTGCAAGTTGTACTGCAAGAATTGTGATTGTTGAAACAATGTGCGGTTGTGGGAGCTATTCACCCGCACTACAGTCAAGATCTTCAGATGCCACAATCGTCAGTATTTGTCTATAGTCAATGCAGGTTGATTTTACTTAAAGGTCAGAAAATACAGTAATCTATTTAATTTTGCATTCCTTATCACACTATTAGAGGGGTACTGAGATTTATCATGGCATTTTGTCTCCTTTTACAAGGGTTTTTCAAAGTTTCTCCCATGTTATTCAATCCAGCTTTAGCAGACTGGTTAGTTTAAATAAGTGGGGCAGCATGCATGGGGTGGGGGGGATGGGGTGAGCGTTTAAGATGAAAACTTGAGGCCATAAGGCTCTATTATGAGGGAGCAGATATGTTAATAGCTCGACCTGTAGCTTTAGAGAGCAGCAAAGTGTTACCGTCACTCTTCGCACTAGATTTTATTTTTGGGTGTGTTAAGTGGTTTTGTATTAGCAAATTTACTTAACGCCACTTTCTTGGAGCTTGTACTCTTTTTCATTGCTGGCTCAAACTGAAAATGGAGATATTGAAGTTGCTCATCATGCTGAATTCACCGCAGGGTCGGTGAATCGGACTAGCTGAATTGTGGCTAATGGAAGCACACTAAAGTGTCGGTGACATTTGGGTGCTCTCTAAATAACCTTGCTAGTAGCTGAGCCTCAACAGGAGTTTGCAATTTGGTTCTAATAGTAGGGGAACTGTTAGCATTAATGAGTGAGCCATTTTATTTTAATGCTAACGCTTAGCTGGATTAGCAACCCAATTTGATAGTCAATTAACCACTTCAATGCGGTGGACGCGCTCAGCGCGTCCAACCGCATTGGTACTTCACTGCGGAGGACGCGCTGAGCGCGTCCTCCCTTTGCAGCCGCCAGCCGGTATTCCGGCTGATCGCTCGGCCCCCCGGTGTGGGCTGACATCATCGATGTCAGCCCAGCCTCCGGGACCCCGGCGGGCACGCTAGGAGTCATCGCGCATGCGCGATGACGTCTATTTCAGGCACCTCCCCCCCGCCATTGCAGGGAAAGTGCCTGAAGGGAAGGTCCTTCGGACCTCTCCCCCTCCCCTTCCCCGCGGGCCAGCGAGTAAAGGCAGACACCGCTTGGAAGGTCACAGCCTGCCCTTCCAAGCGGCGGCTGTCTTTAACCCCTAGGGGCTGGATCGCGATATGGCCGTATTGCGGTCCCCTCCCGGAGCTGGCCGACATCTTGGATGTCGGCCAAGCTTCCAGGATATCCTACTAATGACTGGCGTCATCGCGCAGAGCGCGATGATGCCAGTTTTGAAATTAACCCCTTGCTGCCACCTATAGTGGAGATAGGGGGTTCATTGTAACCCCCTATCTCCCGATCCGTGACAGCTAGGGGTTAATGTTTGCTATCGTTGGAACGGCCAGAGCGTGGCCTTTCCAATGATACCAAACATGACCATGTAAAATGTAAAAAAAATTAATAAAAATTTAAATCTAAAAAAAAAACTTTTTTTTTTATTAGTGCAACAATATTGTTCCCATTTCAATTATAATGTGAACAATGATGCTGCACTAATGATTTTTTCTATGGGGGGCGTTTGCTAAAAAACACGTAATTTTCCCCAAAAAAGTAACGATTCCTCATTTCTAATTTTTTTAACAAGCGCACCCCATAGAAAATATAACCGCAAACGATCGCATTTTAAAATGTGAAAAAAAACACTTTACACATTGTAAATTATTGAAAATTCAAATTTTATTGCATTTTTTGTTATAATATACAGACATGACATAACGTATACATATAATAATGACATATTATGAATATGCACAGTCTGCCGGAAAGAACGATATATAATATGTCTGGGTCATATATTAAAATAAGGCTTCAAAACGCTGTTAAACATGATGAGCGAAACCGGTAAAAATGAGCTCAGCACAGAGGTGGGAAAAGGCTCAGCAGCGAAAGGGTTAAAAAATAACTTTTTTTGCAAAATTCCTCAGTTCTTTCTACTCTAATGTGGCTGTTGAAATGTTTTTCAGAATCCGTTAGTTACTTTGTCTCCATAAGCCTACAACTCCAAGAAATGTGTTTTTTATGTCTGTGTGTTTGTGAAACTCTGAAACATGTGAGAGCTGGAGCCCAAGGCAGTTTTAAGATTTGACTATTATCTTCCTTATTGTTATGCAACCTATGAAACCTATATAATGTGTTTTATAGCACATTCCAAACTTTCTATCCGTTAATACATGCATTTTTTTTATTGCTAATCTCATCCAACATCTGTTTCTTTATATATTTGTTTTTCACTTTCACAGCATTGCTTTAATGCTGTGAATAATTTGCTATATTTATATCTATCTATCACACTGTGGCTTTCTAGCAGAGATAAGGTTTATGCAACTGGTCAAAGAGATAGATATATATCTACTGTATCTCTTTGACCAGTTGGATAAACCTTATCTCTGCTAGAAAGCCACAGTGTGGCATATCATTGATTTTAGGGTTCTGTGTAATAACAGACCCAGGATGCATAAAAGTGAGACAGATGTCATTTGCATATCCTACCCATCTCCTGCTTTCCTTAAACAATACCCTACCTGTCCTCTACCTTTCCTTTTTTTCCCTCCCCTTCTCCCACACCACCTTTCTCTAGAAATGTTTTTCCCTCTCTTCCCCCTCTTGCTGCTTCTTTCCACCATCTCCCTTCTCTCTAAATCTACCCTCCCTCCCTATACACCCTACAAATTACAGCAAGCTGGAAAAGAAACCCAGATACACCATAGCCTGCTCAGCTCCTTTAATTTATCAGCTGAGTGCTGGTGGAGAGTGTTAAAATCCAGCCCTCCCACCCCCACACAACAGAGCTTTAAAACCCTTCAATCACTATTTTCCAAAAAGAAAAACCTGTCCAAATTCCTTTTTTATTCTGCTGCTTGCACTTGCAAATGATGTTGAATCCAACCCTGGTCCAATAGCTGACACCATATTTAATCTCCCCACTAAAAAAGGCCTCTCCTTTGTGCATTGCAACATCCGCAGTTTACTCCCTAAATTGGATGAGTTTAAAGCTTGGTGCTACTATTACAAACCTAAAGTCATTGTGCTGACAGAATCATGGTTAACCTCTAAAGTGCCAGACTCTGCCATAGCAATACAAGGGTATTCATGCTCTAGAAAGGACAGAGCTAAGAGAGGAGGGGGAATTGTTATCTATGTTGACAACTCCATAAAGTTCACCCCATTGCAGAATCCTAGCTCCCCGGGCACATTTGATTTCCTTTCTGGTACTATTGAGATCCCATTCAGTAAAACAATTATTGTTGCTGGATTCTACCGCCCACCAAGTTCCCCAGTGCAATCCCTTTCTGACATAACCCAAATTCTTAGTAAATTAGTCGCTCAAAACCAAAAGCGAACTGCTGGTCCTCGGCAACTTTAATGTTGATTGGCTGAATCCTAAAAACAATAAACACTGCTCACTGTTTAAGGCTTTGCAGCTCACACAATTAATCTCCTCCCCCACTCGCATTAATATGAAAAGCCCTAACCACACCTTGCTGGACTGGATTCTCTCCTCATGTCCTGATCGAATACAGGAGGCAGGCATTCTCGTTAACCGTTTCAGTGATCACTGCCTAGTGTACTGTGTGCGCAAAATACGGGTCACAAAATGTCCACCAAAGGTAATAATCACCAGGTCTTCAAGAAATTTAATCTTGAATCCTTCCTAAACGATCTCAAACAGCTCCCATGGTACAGACTAAGCCTAATCCCAGACCTGGACTGTGCAATTGAATACTTTCAAGCCGAGCTCCTGAAAGTCTGGAACGCCCATACCCCACTGCACAAAGTGCGAGTAAAAGGGGCCCTTCTCCCCTGGGTTACAGCTGACCTCACGCATATGTACCAGCTTAGACTCCCTGTGGTCAAAATTCAAGAGTACTGGATCCATGAACGATCACTGTGAATACCGAAAATGCTGGAATGAATGCACAAAAGAAACAAAAGTGGCTAAAGCCCAATACTTCAATGAAAATTTAAACAATAACATATCAAACCCCAGAAATTTTTGGAAAATCATAAGTAACATACAAGCACCCCCCATTCACTCCCAACCAGCTGCTTTAAAAGTAAACAACCAAACTGTACAACACCCCCTAGATGTAGCAAATGCTTTTAATAATTATTTTGTTGGATGCGCCACCACCCTGATTGCTAAGCTAGGAAATGACATGCAATCAGAAAGGCCGCACGCAGGTCAGGACCCACCAACAGTGCAAAGACCCCGTAACCCAGAGAAATTCAGTTTTAGGCCAGTACCTGCCAGTGCCATCACTAAACTTCTCCGTAACCAAAAAAGGAAATACCAGTCTGGACCTGATCAAATCCCAGCAATGCTGCTGAAAATCAGTGCACCAGCAATTGCAAAACCTGTCGCAACCCTGATTAATGAATCACTGGCAACTGGATACATACCCAAACTCTGGAAGACTGCAAGGGTGGTCCCTATCTATAAAAGTGGAGAAAATACTTTGGTATCCAACTACCGCCCAATATCACTGCTCCCTGTAATGTCAAAAATTCTGGAAAAATGTGTCTACACTCAATTACGTGATTATTATCAGTATCAGAACTATTTAACCCCAGATCAATCAGGCTTTCGTCCAAACCATTCAACTACAACTGTCCTTTTAAAAGTTTGTAATGATATCCAAGCGGGCATGGAACAAGGAAATCTAACTGGAGCCATCTTCCTTGATTTTGCCAAGGCTTTTGACACAGTAGACCATGGCATCCTATTACAACAACTTAAGAACTCTGGTATTGGTGATAGTACGTTAACCTGGTTCCAATTATATGTGTCTGATAGGTCTCAATTTGTGTCCATTTCTGACAGCACTTCCCTTCCCCTCCCAGTCACGTGCGGTGTACCCCAAGGCTCGATACTTGGCCCCCTGCTATTAACAATATTCATAAACGATCTGCCCAATGTCTGCAAAGCTTCAACTGTACACATGTATGCAGACAACACTGTAATCTATACCAGCAAACCAAATCTCCCACAGCTGGAGGCAGTGCTGCAAGAACAATTCACAGGGGTAGAAAAGTGGATCGCAAATAACAAACTTTTTCTAAATACTGACAAAACTGTTACAATGCTCTTTGGAACCGCACCTAAACTACACAAATTGCAAACACCCCATCTATGTGTTGGGACAAAATCAAATGGCACACTGACCACAGTCACTTCTCTCAAATACCTAGGTATGTGGTTAGACCCAAATTTATCTTTTGGCCCCCACATCGAAAAACTCTCATCTAAACTCTACCCCAAACTAGGTGCCCTGTACAGAAACAAATCCTGCCTGAGTCCCGCGGTAAGAAAGCAGATTGTACAACAAATGCTTATGCCAGCCATTGAATACGGAGATGTAGTGTATGCAGCCGCCCCACAAACACACCTCCAGAAACTTACTACATTGTATAACGCATTCTGTCGCTTTGTGCTACAATGTAACTACATGACACACCATTGTGACTTGTTAAAAGAACTAAACTGGCCATCACTGGACTCTAGACGCACCCTTCACCTTTTCAACCTGGTGTTTAAGAGCTTTTCTGGGAAGCTACCACCCTACCTGACTATACTGCTTCCCCCGGCAGTTCCCTCATCCTATAACCTCAGATCCAGGCAGCGGCGTAGCGTGGGTTGTCAGCGCCCAGGGCAGGGCAAGAATTGTGCGCCCCCCCAACCTGTGGACACGGTAACACACCATGATTCCCTGACACCAGTAGAGTATTGACCCCGTTACCCCACAAGCACATGTATTGTATATTATTAACAAAATACTGATATAATAAAAAAATTAAGCACACATGCCCCCCCTCACTACACCACTGCTACCAGTCACCCTGTCAAAGTATACCCTATCATAGTTCCACTCTCATACTATACCCAGTCACTTTCTCTCAATACCCCAGTCACTCTCCAGGTACCCCCACTTTTTCCCAGTACCCCAGTCTCTCTCTCAAAGTACCCCAGTCACTCCCCCAGTACCTCCAGTCACTCACTCTCTCCCAGTACCCTCAGTCACTCTCTCCAAGTACCCCCACTTTTTCCCCATACCCCAGTCTCTCTCTCCAAGTACCCCGTCACACTCTCCCAGTAACCCAAGTCACTCTCTCCCAATACCTTCAGTCACTCACTCTCTCCCAGTACCCCCAGTCACTCCAAGTACCCCCACTTTTTCCCAGTACCCCAGTCTCTCTCTCTCTCCAAGTACCCCGTCACACTCTCCCAGTAACCCAAGTCACTCTCTCCCAGTACCTTCAGTCACTCACTCCCAGTACCCCAGTCACTCTTTTTCTCTCCAAGTACCCCCTCTTTCTCACAGTACCCCCAGTCACTCTCTCTCTCTATTGAACATCCCCAGTCACTCTCTCCCAGTATACCCAGTCATTCTCTCTCTGAACCTCCAGTCACCCTCTCCCTGTACCCCCTCACTGTGTGTTGGTCATGCTGCTTTGGTGTCCTACAGTGTCGCCTACCTGCATGAAGTTGTTGGTGGCCCGGGGGAGCTGTCCAGGGGGTTTAGTGGAGACTGGATTTTAAATGTACTGCAGGGCAGGCGCCTCCCTCCCTCCTTCCTGTTCAAGGGCTGCCAGCGGTGGGGGGCTGGCACAGGGCTTCAAAGGGGGCTGACAAGAATGGTACAGGGTGTCCCGATGAATAATGCTGCGCTGCTTCGTGTGACTCATGTCAGCGTTAAGGAGGAGTCAGAACAGGACCAGAATTCTGAGTGCTAGGTCACCGCCGGTGTGGCAAAACTGGCCAACACCTTGCTGATTCCTGCTGGAAAATATTAGTGGTTCATATTTCTTTTGAAATTTTGCGCCCCCTAAGAAAATTGCGCCCGGGGCGACCGCCCCCGAGGCACCCCCCACGCTACGCCACTGGATCCAGGACCAGCACCTTACTTGCAATACCGCAATACAAAAAGAAAATGTCTCGATCCTCATTTTCCTACAGAGCACCGCAAATATGGAATAACCTCCCAGACGCCGTCAAATCTTCCCCCAGTCTAAAGTCCCTTAAGACTTCCCTATTAACATACCTCAATACAGAATACACCTGTAAACATGTAACATAATGACTTTATTTCCTCCATATTTATTTTTCTGTTAATCTGTATATTTGGTCTTGTGTTAATATCTTGCATTTTTACTATTTTGTATTTCTGAAACCACTCAATGTTCTCGAACCCAGGACATACTTGAAAACGAGAGAAATTTCAATGTATCCTTCCTGGTAAAATCCTTTATAAATAAATAAATAAATAATTGCCTTGCTGCATATGGGGACTGTGGCACAGGAGCTCTGGGATGCAATTCGTCGAATTGCTGTGATGTGCAAGTGGCTTCTGCAATAATAAATAGGGATGAGCCGAACACTCCCCGAGTTCGGTTCGAGCCCGAACCCGAACTTCCCATTTGTTCGGGTCCGAACCCGAACTCGAACCCAATGCAAGTCAATGGGGCTGAAAATTCGGTTTTTAGAGTGCCCTCCAAGAGGGCATATATGCTACATATTTGCCATAAAAGGTGTATGGGGGTCCGGGTAGTGCCCTGGGGGACAGGAAACGAAAACAAAAAGTTAAAAAAAAACGTTTTTAAAGGGACAGTGAGTTTTCCATGAAATAAGGGTTAAAAATAAAAACCAA
Source organism: Leptobrachium leishanense (assembly GCA_009667805.1). Taxonomy (NCBI): domain Eukaryota; kingdom Metazoa; phylum Chordata; class Amphibia; order Anura; family Megophryidae; genus Leptobrachium; species Leptobrachium leishanense. Next base: position 417,395,768 of record CM019063.1, on the reverse strand, counting down.
AAATTCCTTCAAATATCGTGCCTAGGAGGTCCCCACAACCTGCCCGTGAAGTGGTGGATTTCTAGGATGTATAGAAACACTTAAAGGGACACTCTAGGCAACATGACCACCTAAGCTATTTTAGGTGGTCATGATGCCCGGAGTATGCCGCCCTCTGTCTCCCCTCCCTCTAGGCAGTTAAGCTGAAAAAGCTGAAAACAGCTGAGAGAGGCGGAGGACTTTACTCCGCCCTCCCAGCTGTCAGTCAGCAGAGCGGGAATCATATTTCCCGCTTCTGCCGACTTTGGCCGAGTAGGAGATGTCATCGCGCTTTCAGCGCGATGACGTCTCCAACTCCCCGCAGAAGCTGGCGGCTCCCTCTGAGGGTTAGTGTTGCGCGCATCCTCTTGCGCGCAACACTAATCCTCAGAGGGAGCCGGGAGGAAGCCTGCCGATTGGCTGGCTTATGTGAGAGGCGCGTATGCGCGCTTCTCACGTAAACCAGAAGCCAAGAAGCATGAAGAAGGACGGGGGCGGAAGAGGAGGGAGGTGAGTATATTAAAAAAAAAAAAAGACGCCGCTGGAAAGAGGATTTTAGGGTAAGTACTACCGTTACAAAAAAAAAAAAAAGAAAGATTTATTAAGGGAATAGGGATAGGTTAGGATAAAAAAACGGGGGGTGATTTTTTTTGAGTAGAGTGTACCTTTAAAAACAAAAAAATGACGTTTCATATGACGATAAATGCTTTTCCTTTAATCTATCCATAAACAACTGCTTGGGGCGGCAGTCTGTATGAAAAGAGGAGACATTTTCGTAAACGCAGAAAAAGTTTACTGATTTTTTTTGGCTAAATTATTGTGAAATATATGCAGACTTTGGATGAAAGTAACAATAGGTGCTTTAAAATTGGTCCTTTAGCGTCCCCAACAGTGCCGTCACACCGTAACCCCTCTGAGGATATGAATCTGATACAGGCATCAGTGGCAGTGCACCCAAATATTGTGCTTTTGGTGCCAGGCCTGCAAGTACTATCATACAGTAACCCCTCTGTGGTATTGTGGAAGAATGCAGGGGTGGACCATGTGGTCCTATATTGAAAAGATATGATTCTGGTCAAGGCGTCAGTGCACCCAGATATTGTGCCTTTTAATGCCAGGCCAGCAGGTATCATCATACAGTAACCCCTCTGTGGTATTGTGGAAGAGTGCAGGGTTGGACCCTGCTGTTCAAAAAATTTAAAATGATATAAATCTGGCACAGGCATCAGTGCAGCCAAATATTGTGCCTTTCATGGCAGCAAGTGCATTCACACCTTTAACCCTTTTGTGGTATTGTGGAAGAGTTCAGTGCTGGAGGTTTTGTGCATGTAGAAGACAAACCCGTTCTATTCCGTTACTTCGGCATCGTGATTGATAGCTGCTGATCCAGGACTTATTCATTTTTATAAATGTCAGCCGGTCTACAGAGTCGGTGGACAGACGCACTCTTTTGTCTGTGACAAAACCTCCAGCGGCACTGAACGTCCTTTCGGAAAGCACGCTAGATGAAGGGCAACCTAGTAGCTGCATAGCATATTGGCTAAGTTCTTGCCAGTGATCCAATCTCAACACCCAGTAAGCCAGTGGATCACCTGCTGGAAAGGTATCCAGGTCTGCCCTTGCCCGTAGGTAGTCCTGCACCATATGGTGAAGACGCTGGCAATGGGTGCCTACATTTGACGTCCCTGGGCGTCGAGGACAAATTTTTTTTAAAAAAGCATCAGTCAAGCGGCCCTGGCCTTCACCACTATTCCTCTGATCACCCGCAGCCTCAGAAGCACGTGTGTCAGCACTTGGTAATCTACCAGTGCCTGGAAAGGTGTTCCACAAGTGTCGCTTTAGAGCGTCCTCAAGTTTTTTCATCCTGTGCTCCCTCTGTGCGGGCAGGATGAGCTCTGCAACTTTCCCCTTGTATCGTGGATCAAGAAGGGTTGCCATCTCCTTGATAGCACGAATCCTGGGGTCCTTTAGCAGGCTTTGCATCATTAGGGAGCCCATGCAGCGTAGGTTAGAGGTGGCATTTGCTTCCGAGTCTTCCTGGTCAATGAGGATGACCGTATCGTGCACTTCCTCCTCCCAGCCACACACTAGCCCTTCTGTTTCTGGGCACACAAAACCCTCCCTTGAGGAATCCCCACCTTCAATGCCCCCACTACTTAAAAATTCCTCCTCCTCCTCCTGTCTGATCTGAGTAGGACCCGCTGGAATGCTGTCTGCGGAAAGACTGGGGCCTTGAGAGCTAGGGAAGGCCTCCTCTTCCTCCCACTGCTCTGCCTCTAGAGCCACATCTATAATTCCCCGCAGAGTGTGCTCCAGCAGGAACACTAAAGGAATCGTGTCACTGATGCATGCACTGTCCCTGCTCACCATCCTCATTGCCTCCTCAAATGGTGACAGTACAGTGCATGCATCCTTGATCATCAGCTACTGCGGGGGGAAAAAAACCAAGTTGACCTGAACCTGTCCTTGTGCCATACTCACACAGGTACTCGTTGATGGCCCTCTGCTGCTTGTGCAGACACTGCAGCATTGCTAATGTCGAGTTCCACCTGGTGGGCATGTCACAGATCAGACGGTTTGTGGGAAGGTGGAACTCTCTTTGAATTTCTGCCAGGTGAACGCTTGCTGGGAATGACCGTCTGAAGTGGCTGCAGACTTTTCTGGCCTGGATGAGAAGCTCTGGCAGCCCTGGGTACTTGGTTCGGAAACGCTGTACCACCAGATTTAGGACGTGTGCTAGGCATGGTACATGCGTCAATTTACCCTTGTGTAGGGCAGAGAGAAGGTTGCTGCCATTATTGCAGACTATCATTCCCAGCTCAAGCTGGCGTGGTGTTAACCATCTCTGCACCTGGCCCTGCAGAGCTGACAAAATTTCTGACCCGGTGTGGCTCCTGTCTCCTAAACAAACCAGCTCAAGCACAGTATGGCATCTTTTTGCTTGAGCCATTGCGTAGACCCTGTCAGGCGTCGGTTTAACTGCCACTTCGCCAGAGACAGAGAAAGAGGAGGAGGAAGAGGTGGTGGTGGTGGTGGAGCAGACAGACCTCATACAAGCAGCTTTCTGGAGGCGTGGTGGATGAACAAGCTCCAGCACAGAGCCCCGTCTTGGATCTCTCCCAGCTGCAATCAGAGTTACCCAGTGTGCCGTGAAGTAAATGTAACGACCCTGTCCATGCTTGCTGGACCACGTGTCTAAAGTCACATGCACCTTGCTGCTGACTGCCTTTGCCAATGACTGGATAACATTGTCTTCCACGTGCTGGTATAGTGCTGGAATGGCCTTGCATGAAAAGTAATGGCGTTTTGGAACCTGACACTGTGGTACAGCACATTCAGCAAATTCACGGAAGGGAGCAGAGTCCACCAGCTGGAAAGGCAGCAGCTGCAATGCGAGTAATTTTGCTAAGCTGGCATTTAGACGCTGTGCTTGGGGATGGCTGGCACTATTTTTTTCTTTCGCTGCAGCAGCTGCGGCAACGTAATCTGCGTAAATCTTCAGCTACTGGGATGATGTCACATTGTGAGGAAGGACCTGCTGGTACATCCATTACTGTAGCATCATCCCTGTGAGTGGAGGTTGTAGGCAATGACATGGCAGGACATACAGTGGGGGTAGAGACAGATGAGGAGGACCTACGCAAAGTTTTGCGCCAACGGGATGTGTGGCACTTATTCATATGTTGCCTCAAGCACGTGGTACCCAAGTGTCCGGTATCTGTCCCACGCTTAAGCCTCATCTGACATAGATTACAAAAAGCAACGCTGCGCTCTACTGCACATTTCTTAAAGAACTCCCAGACAACAGAGTTCCTGCATGTGTTCTTTGAGACAACAGCACTCTGCACCGGAGCAGCTGACATGTGATGCCTTGGACTGGCTAGTGCTACGGTTGGTCAGAGGATGTTGTGCCTCGTGTTTGCTGTGCCGCCTCCTCCCCCTCTTCCTCACTTAATTCCTCTGTTTGATCTGGCACCCAGGTAGAGTCAGTGACCTCCTCATCATTGTCATCATCACCCCCTATCTCCTCGTCACTGGAGCCAACTTGGCAGTATGCTGCAGCTGCTGGGGCAACATGAGTGCCAGTTATTTGTGTGTCATCACTGGCACCCCCTTCCTCTAGGTTGATTATACTCCCTTCCTCAACCTCAGAGATTGAATCAGAGCACTGTACTTGCTGCACATCCTCAAGCAGCATGTCACTGTCATTGTAGTCAAACAATTCAACTGACTCCTCCGTGTGTGATAGCGAGGCTACAGCAGGAGTAGCTGTGGACATGGAGGTTGCATTAGATGCTTTGGCAGCTGAGGTGGACTGTAAAGCACTACAAGCCTGGCTGGCAGAGGACTTGGAGGATGAAGATGGCCTGATTAGCCAATCCACCAAATCCTCTGTATGTTGCTGCTGCTTAAGACGGCCAGCACCAGTTAGAAAGGACAAGCGTGCCCCTGCAGAGGATGCACCATGTCCACCATGACCATAGGCACAGCCTCCCGACACAGAGGCTGCTTGCCCTCTTATCTGTGTCTGGGAGCGTCTGCCTGTCCTTTTTGTTCTTTCAGACATGGGGAGTGATATATAGATTAATATATACAGAACTCTGATTCAACTCTGGTATAAAGATTTAAAGAACTCTGGTATAACTCAGTGAGACACACTGATAGCTGGCAGCCAGTGACGAGACAGATCACCTCAATTCCCAAATGTTTTGTAGAAATTTGTGACCCCCAAAATACTGCGTGGTACTGGCTGTGTGAGAAGACACAGATCACCTCAATTCACAAATGTTTTAAAGAAACTAGTGAGCCCCAAAAAGATTTGCTGGCACAGTGACAAGACCCAAAAGATCACCTCAATTCACAAATGTTTTAAAGAAAGTTATAAACCCCAAGAAAACTTGCTGGCACAGTGACAAGACACACATCACCTAAATTCCCTGATATTTGGTAGAAATGAGACCCCCCCAGACCCCCCCCAGTAGCATGGCAGACCGGCAGTAACAACACACAACTATCTCCTCTGAAATCTCCTCTCAAAATGCGTGCTGTAGCTATTTGTGGAAACGTTATATAATGTGCTGTGGGACTTAGCTCTGTGAGCCCATGATTGGGCAAAATTTGCCCAATCAGGACTCTGAGCCGTGATTGGCATAGTGTTGAACCAGTCTTGCACCAGACCTGTGGTCAGGTGCAAGGATGTAGCCAATTACGAGCTTCAGGCCAGTGGGAAAATGCATTGTGGTCCATTGTGGTCGAACATGCGGCGAACACCCGGAAATGTTTGGTGTTCGCGATCTCATCGAACAGGCCAAGTTCGGGTCGAACCCCGAACCGTCCGAACCCGAACCGCTCATCCCTAATAATAAACACACTATGTATATGTATGTGTAGCGCTCACTCCCGGAGGAGCCGCTGAAAATGAACCACGGGTCAGTCTCCCCGCACTAGGGAATAAATATACTCCAACACAGTTGTGGGTTTTTATCATTTAAATAGTTTACTAAAATAATAGGCAGATGTTAAGATAAGGTATTCACAGATATTATTACAGTACTTTCGTATTTCGGTAAAACGCGTAACGGAAAAGAACCGAAACACGAGGCGTCGTATTTCGGAAAATAAAATATTCGTAACCGAACATAAAAGAAATACAATTTCACGAATATTCGGAAAAGGGACACGTAGCGGAACCCCAGAATATACAATCTCTTCGTATCACGGTAAACGCGCAGCGGAAAGAGAAAAATATATTTCGGAACGTATCTTTAATCCCCGTTCCGATTCGTAACAAAAGTGAGTCCTGCACAGGTTAAGTCTCGGAATATAAAAGGTGTGTATGTGTGTGTATGGTACCCGGGTACTGTTCAACTGGCCAGTGAATTTACTTAAGGAATGTCTTCGACTAGTCAAGTTGGGGCCCTGTGGACTTTAAAGAGAAAACAGCAGCGTGTTCTTTGTATTGCAAACGGCCTTGGAGGCCTCTCACCCATCCACCGGTTGCTTTAGGCTCCGCTGACCCAGGACGTCTCTCCGCTCGATTTTGACTGGGGATACTAGCGGCTGGATCCGTTGTCTGACTTCCCGTAGCTTGTCCACGACTTTTCCCAGCTCACCGCCTGCTCTCTCGTTCCCGATCAACTTGCGGTGACTCCTTACTCGAGGTCTTCGGTTGGTTCAATCTGCAGCAACTCTGGAACCTTGAAGGGCTCCTTCTCCTTAGGCTGAATGACCCAGTACAAGACTGACAGGCTCACTTGCTCTCTGGCCTAGGCCCTCTTACGATCTATGGCACTGCGTCTGCTCTCTCTCGTTCCCTGGCGCGTTCTCCACGAGGCGGAGGATGTAAGTGTCCAGTCCCCACCCACTTCCTGTCTTCCTGCAAAGCATGCCGGGAATTGTAGTCCCAATGTCCAGTGTCTCTGATCGCGATAGTCTCCATCTTGTGGCCAAAAATAGGTACTGCCACAGCAAGATTTTAACACAGCGCTACATATGTATATGTTAAGTGTTGAAGTCCTGAAAGGATCAAGAGCAGTGTTTCCCAAACCTGTCCTCAGGACTGTCCGCCTCACCAGGTCTTCCAGATATCTGAAACACAGCACAGGTGATATGATTTGCTGCTCAGTGATTGCAGGATTCAGTCTGCTTTTGCCCAAGGTGATCTGCAAAATCTGGCCTGGTTGAGGCTCCCGTGGACAGGTTTGGGAAACACTGGTCAAGAGTTTATAAAGTCATTGAAGGGTTGACATTTGGTAAAATCTATGGGCAGTATTACAAAGTTGGTGCTAAGTTAACCAGAACTGTTTGTAAACTTAGCAACTCCATAGACTATGGGCCACATTACATACTTGGTGCTAACGTTGGCGCTCACTTGAGTGAGCATTAACGTTGGCGTTTGGATTGTAATTTGCATTAAATACTTGGGCTAACGGGTTAAGTAACCCGTTAGCGTTTGGTATCTTGCGCTTTTCAGCATGAGGTTACTGTACTTTGCGCTCCCTAATCAGCATTAGAATTACAAAGTCCTAACGTGATTAATGTCCGGCCTTGGTTAACAAAAAGTTTAACCAGAGCCAGGACTTGGTGCTAACAGGTTCTGCAGAATCCATTAACACAAGCCAAAAAAATAATAAATATCTTTTATACTCGCCTCCTGTTCTGCGGCGAGGACCACGGCTCCAACCGCCTCCTCAGTCCGGCAGGAGCAGGGAAAGACTTGGGGGGAAAAGTCCCCCGTCTCCCCCTGCGTATCACTACACTGACCGGCTGGTCATGTGACCACTGGCACCTGGCTCAAAGGAGTCCCGGGTGTTAACGCGCAGAAACAATGCAGGCAGCATTTTTTGCGCCTGCATCATTATCTAGCGTTAAAACGCGGGCGCTAGGGGGAAAACTGCGGGCGCAGTTTTTCCTCCCTAGCGCCCACGTTTTAATGCTACTAATGTAATTTACCTCTATAATGGCTCTAAGTTTACAACAGCTCTGGTTAAGTTGGCACCAGCTTTATAATACTGCCCTATATGTTTAAATGTGTCAGCTGCTGTTGAAGGTCACCATTACATTCTTGGTGCTAACGTTAATGCTCACCTGAGTGAGCGTTAACGTTAGCCCTGATGGCCCTAGTGCGGGCTAAAAACCCATTAGAGATTGGAATCTTGTGCTTTTCAGTGCGAGGTTACTGTACTTTGTGCTCGCGTTGAAAAGCACAACCTCGTGTTGAAAAGCACAAGCTACCAATCGCTAATGGGTTTTTTAACCCGTTAGCGTTTGGATTGTAATATGGTGCGCCCGCGCTAGGATCACCTAAACAAACTTAATGCTCACACAGCTGAGCGCTGACATTAATGTTAAAACCTGTAGGGCCTGATTAGAAACCTAGAAACATAGGTTCTTATCTGCCGACATTTTCTTTCAGCCCGTCTAGTCTGCCCAATTACATGGATACTTTACCTGGATTTATCTTTTCTTTAGGATAGCCTTATGCCTATCCCATGCCTGGTTAAATTCAATCACTTTTTTGGCCTCTACCACTTCTACTGGAAGGCTGTTCCATGTATCCACCACCCTCTCAGTAAAATAATGCTTCCTGATGTTACTTTTAAACCTTCGCCCCTCTAATCTAAGACTATGTCCTCTAAGATTACATTCTTAACATGTTCTAAACTGTCGGTGTTTGCTAAACTTTCATTATAAGCCTTAGTTGCAGGTTGCACATGTTCTCAGTAGTCAGGTATGGCTCTTAGGCTAGGGTCAGACTAACGCATTTTTCGCGTTGTCCGTGAAAAAGTGTGTTTGAACGAATGGACGTATTTTTTCACGGAATACTCGATAGCGGTCATACGATGCGCATTTTCGTCCATGATTTTGTACGGATCATCAATAAAACACTTTTTGTGTCTGGACGTTATGTTGGCCGGACATTAGCAGCGTCTGACGTCTCCTAATCACACACACACGCCGCTATGCGGACGCAGCGCACTCTGTACGTCAGTAGTAGCGGTTTGACGTTCTAGAAAAAATGCGTTCGTTTGCCACTTGCGTTGCGCGGACGAACTTTCGTGCGGCCGTTCTTCGTATGTTACCCGGCATTGGACGTCATTTGCTGCTAGCACGGTCGTGATTTCGTGCGGTTAAACGCACGTTAAAAATGCTTTCGTCTGACCTTAGCCTTAAGAAGGAAGATGCTTAGTGATGATGTAATTTTAGCTGCATTCTTTTTTTAATCTCCCTTGATTTATTCCAATGAGGCAACATTTACGAAAGGTTTTTCTTTACTTAACAGTTAATGAGATGGAGGGCATGTTTAGATTGGGTTGCAGGGGTCTATTGTTCAGCCTACTTGAGATAAAATGTGAAACATGAATGAGATAAAAGGAGTTTAAAATACTTCTAATCTATCCCCTAGTGATGTCCCTTGAATACATCCCACAGATTTGAGATTTGAGTCCAAGTGCGATAAAGCTACTGTGAGCGGGGGGGGGGGGAGTTTACAACAAAAAATCACAAAGTGGAAGCACCTTGTGACTCCTATAGAGTAAAATATTTTCATAACTAAACATACAAGAGAAAAACAAGGCATATGTAAAATATTAGCAACATAAAATAAACACAATAAGGCCTAGGGATATACCGATAGCAGTATCGGCACCGATATCGATACTAGTATTTGCACGAGTACTTGGTAAGCATGCAAATGCTCGATACCAGAAGCCAGCGCTGGGCTGGCTTGCCGGTATCCGCGGGGCTGGGGAAGCTGGCGAATGCATTAAAACACATTTGCCCAGCATTCCCCTCCGGCTGGCTGCTTTACCGGTAGAGGCTGTGACGCTGCCTCCAGTCAAGATCTTGGAGCCGCAAGATCTCACGGGAGCACACGTCATTGCCCTGTGACCGCTTGGTAATGTGGCCGACCAGAGGGAAACGGTGGCCAAATGCTTTTAGATGCATCCGGCCAGCAGCCTCAGCATCTGTTCTGAGGTCTGCACACTTGTGAATTTGTTTGTCTGGTCTGAGGTCTGTATACATGTGGGTGTGTCTGCTCTGAGGTCTATATTAGACATGTGCACAGCACAAAATTTCGTTTTGAACTAATGGATTAGTCCTAAAATGCAATTTATTTAGTTGCTAAAGAAATTCGTTTTCAGTTCTTTAGTATGAAAACTAATTTCATTCATCCGAAAACCAATGGATACAATTACTATTGTAGTGGCTCCTCAGAGGGCTGAGATCGCTGCTTGTTACAGTATCTCTCACTCTCAGCACAATGTGGGCCATATTACATAGTTGGTGCTAACTTAACCAGAGCTGTTGTAAACTTCCCAGAGCCATTGTAGCCTATGGAGGTTTTCAGTTTACAACAGCTCTGGTTAAGTTAGCACCAACATTGTAATACTGCCCCGTGTCAGGCAAAGCTGTTACAGTAACTGACTGCTGCTCATCACAGCGCTCAGAGTTTCAGTAAAACTAGTAAATAATATTTTTATTTATAAGACGTTTGAACAATATTATTTCCTTGGTTTACTGAAACTCTGAGTGCTGTCAGTCAGTTACTGTAACAGCTGAGCCTGATACATTGTACTGAGATAATGTAACAAGCAGCCGATCTCCGCGCTCACAGCCACTGGATTTAAAGGACTTTAAAAAAAAAAGGATCCTCTCTGTATAATGTTTAGAACATCCTCCTGCATTAATACCCCTTTCTGTATAATGTATACAACATCCACCTGCATTAATTAAAACCCCTCTCTGTATAATATATAGAACATCCTCCTGAACTAATTAATGTCCCTCTCTGTATAGAACATCCTCCTCAATTTATACCTTTCTCTGTATAATGTATATAACATCTTCCTGCATTAATACCCCTCTCTGTATAATATATAGAACATCCTCCTGCATTAATTAATGCCCCTCTCTGTATAGAACATCCTACAGCATTGGCATGTGGAGTGTGCAGAACTTCGGATGTTGCGCTCTTCATTGCTGGTCTCCTTCACTCATCAATGTAATATCACAAAAAGGACTGAAACTAAAATGTAGTGCATTTTATTTTAGTTTCTTTCGTTTTTTGGACTGAGCAGTTTCGTTTCTCTTGAGTCATACGAAAACTAAATTATCCCAAAATTCGGACTAAATCGTTTTAGTACTAAAACGAATGCACATGTCTAGTCTATATACATGAGTGGGTATGTCAGGCCTTAGGTCTGTAAACAGATATCCCCTGCATGGGTATGTTTGGTCTGAAGTATGTATACAATTATCTGAGTGGGTATACATATATCTGAGATGAGGTGTGTGGTTGGGGTGTGCGCAGTGAGTATATGGGGTGTCTGGACATACATTTCAATATAAACATAAATTGGACAACTTTTCAGCAATAATCTAAATTATTTATTGAAAAGTGGTCACGTGACTTTAAAAGTATCGGTACTCTGTATCGGTGAGTACCTGACAAAAGTATCGGTATTTGTACTCTGTCCTAAAAATGTGGTATTGGTGCAACCCTAATACGGACATTTAAATTTTTGGTGGTAGTGACCCTTTAAAAGTTTTTATTTGGTTGTTCAAACATATTCTTCCTTGCTAAATCACAATTAATACATGTATTGTGATTCTCTTAATGATTCTGTAAAACCGTTCTGCAGCCCTTTCCAATTAGTGATGGGGTATTAAACTAACAAAATAGCAAAGAAATTCCGGAAGCTGATACAAGAGGTGTAGATGATATCACAACCTTTTAGAAGCCTAAACTAGAAAAACCTGAATAGTAAAAACAGAAAATATGCAATTATACAACAAAACAAATAAAACCCAACTTTCTAACTCCTCCCCCCAAGGGTCAAGTCCTAAAAAATGAAGGGCCCTATTACATTCTCTGCGCAATTGCACTCGCGCAGCGCAATTTTTTTTTGCAGCTGAAAAAAACCGTGATCGCGTGAAAATTTACGTGGTATTTCAATCCGAGCACATTTTTTCGTCCGTCAAAATTTATGTGCGCAAATCCGACGCGCAAAGCCATTCGCAAATGAACGTTGCGTGCAGGAATCGGTGGGCAGACTGTTTTGTCACGAGAATCAGCCAACATCAATCACCCATTTCCAATAAAATATTTACAAACTTAAAAAAAGGAAAAAAAAAAATTTACAATGACACAAATATAAATTTTAATGTTTGGGTATGTGTAGAATGTGTAACTGTGCTGTGTTTTTTTTTCGTGCTGGTGTATTTCGTTTCGCCCAGAACGATCACATTTTCAGTTACCACCTGCTTTTCAAAGACGTTACGAAAATGCGCGCAAACTTTCGTTGCGTGAAGATTGTAATACCATCCGCGTACCAGCGCACTAACGCATTGGCGCTCACAATGTTAAGTATGGGATGCTCGCACGAACTTGCGCTGGATACAAAAACACTTGCCGATTCCTGGTGGACTTCTCCTATGAATTTAACAGGGTTATCCAAAGAGATTCGAAAAGTCACAGCACGTTCGGTGACTTGTCGTTCTCTTCAATTCGGTTCCTTTTGCCGATTGCATTTCGGTGACCCTGCGGTGTATTCAGCAAGCACCACAGGGTCCCCGAATTGCAGGGAAAAGCTGCCGCAAACCTGACGAAAACTAACCGAATGCACGCTGAAAACAAGCAAAAACATCTGGATTAACCTTTGAAGAACCCGAATAGGAGCTGTGACGTAGAGGAGGCAGTGAATAAATTAGCAAAACCATTTGTATGAATCTGGGAAAATGAAACGCTGTTTGCAAAGAAACTACTGAGCGAAAATGTCTGAAATTTTCACAGGAGGTCCAGGGAATGATACTAAAGAGGGCTGTTACAAAAGAAATAAATAAACTGAAAAAAAAAATCAAAAACAAAATCGGACTTTTAAAAAAAAAAAAAAAAATCAGAAAAATGCTTAAAGTATCCTAAAAAATCTATAAATAAAGAGACTTTTTGCTGCAGAATTTTATAATGAACGGTTTATTAGATATTGAATTAAAACGGGAATATTTTTAACATTGAAGCCTATGGGATTCTCCTGAATAAATTTGCCGAATTAAACCACCGAATGGCAGGGCATTTCGGGAACCTTTCACTGCTGGTTTGTGTTCTCTGAATAGCCGAAGCAGTGCTTCTCTATGGGGATTTCACTGCCCTCAAACAGGCACCGAATGTGCAGGCAATTCGTCAGGATTTGGTGTATTGCCTGCTCTCTGGATAGCCGAATGGCCAGGAAAGGTAACCGAAAGCTGATTTTCAGCGTTCGGTTACCTTTCACCAGCAATTCGGATCTCTTTGAATAACCCTGTAAGTATTTTTCTGTTTCTCCATATGGTGTAAATTAAAACATATACATTTGCTATATCTTGGTATTTTTACCTATAGCGCAACACCACCATATATATTTTTATTTAACAAATTCTGCTGTTTTGCTGATACCTGCTCCATGGCTCAGAGCGCCAAGAATCATCCCACGTTCAAAGGCTGTTAAATCGTGTTGTTTACCCATATCTTCAGAAAAAAAATTGCTTCTACTGTCGTGGTAAACAACCTGCTTCCCAATTTATAATGGTCTGGCCCTCTAGCAACTTCAGTGGGAAATTATAGCTAATTTGCTTAGTCAGGTGGGCATAATAATCTGGCCACTCAGTGTGTAGTGAATGTACAGTACAGACATTTGTGTATGTTTACTGTCTGAATAATGGGAAGTCAATTTCTATAGGTCCTGCCAATGATTTTTTTTAAATTTTTTTATGGAAAGCAAAATCATTTTCATGGGTTTAGTTGGAGCATTTTGGGATATGCTAACCTAGTAGCATTATACACCTCATGCATTTTTCTTTGCTCACACAATTTTTTTTTGCCTATACATAACTGCTGTTGATTAAAAGTTTTATTGTTAAAATGGCCATTCTGATAGGTGAACTCTAGAGACCATACCAGAGATGGTGAAACTTGGCATCCCAGATGGTTTGAAACTACATGTCCTACAATGCTCCGATAGGCTTAAGGCTGGCTAGGCATCATGGAACATGGCATTTCAAAACATCTGGTGTGCCAAGGTTTGCCATTGCCATTATTGTTCAATCCTGTATAACTATCCAGACAGGGAAGTTGTTTCTAATTTACATAAACCACATGTACTGCGACAAACCTTCAGATCACTGTCCGTAACACTTTAAGACCCTACTTTTCACCTGAGTAAAATAATTCAATGTTTTTGTGACCAGTATCACGCTTGGTGTTCTTGGATTGTAATGATATTTGAATATTAGAAATAAGGATTAGAATAATGAATTGGAACCTGTTCCTATAGATACATGGTGTATTTACTGTATCTGTGGGTTTCAAGGAATGAATACCCTGCATCAGACATTCCTCAATAAATTTTTGTAAAATATTTGGTGGGTCAACATGCCGCTCAAATCCAACAATGGATGGGGGCAGCGAAAATGCTCTGACTTGGTTAATCGCTCAAATACCTATCCCACTCTCCCATTTATCCATGGTGATGGAAGTATTCATTTTCAATCGGGTGATTATATTCACTTAGTCTTGGCTTACATTTCAAATTTCTTCTAAAAGTCCAGTCATCTGTGTGAAACACATGCAAATATATCAAATGCTTTTGATCATATAAGTCAGGCGTTCACAAATGCTTCATAATTTATATTCTTAAGTAAATAGTCTCTTAGTAATCATTCATCCATTTTTAAATATATGCTAGCCTTCGGGGTACATTGAATATATCTGATTAACACTGGAAGCGCCAGGTTTTTTTAAATTGCGATAATTTTGAAAATACTTTCATTTTACTCTTCCAACATTATGACACTTCGTCAAATATGTTGTTTTAATTGGGTGCCACATTTGGCATGAATATCTCTTCATGTTCCAGAAATTTTAGATCAGTATACTAAACAGTGGTGTATTTTGGCCTAGGCCCAGGCCTAGGGCGGCACTTTCTGGGGGGCGGCGGCCCGCACTGGGTGGCCCCACCCCTAATTATTTTTTTTTTTTTTTTTTACTTTTGCAAATTATTTTACCAGGAAGGATATATTGAGATTTCACTAATTTTCAAGTATGTCCTGGGTAGGCAAGGCCTAGGCTTTCACTTTCCAGGGGGCAGCAAAAAACCTCACCACTAAATGGGTTACTCACAGAGCACCGAAATGACGCCAACTTTTTGGTGTTCTGTAGTTCCCTGCATTTAGGAGAATAAAATTTCCCCACCCTGCAGTGAATTCACCATTCACCGCAGGGTCCCCAAAGTGCATCGAGTCGGCCGCTGAATGCTGCCATCGCAAACCCGTGGCCTGCTGTTTTCAAAAGAACTGCTGAACGAAAATGTCTGGAATTTACATATAAGATCCTATGATTGATAATAAAAAGTTCTGTTACAGAAAAAAGAAAAACTGCTATTAAAAAAAAGGGGGGGGGAATTTTGCCCAAAAAAATCAGAAAAATGACTAAAAGGTACTAAAAAAAATAAATCAATAAGTAAAGACTTTTTACTGCAGATTAAAATAATAAATTATTTATTAGATATTGCATAAAAACGGGAGTATTTTTAACATTGAAACCTATGGGGTTCGCCTGAATAAACCTGCTGATTGAAACCACCGAACTTCAGGGCATTTCACTGCCATTTCTGAGTCTCAGTACCACATGACTGGCTGAACCACGTGAAATGCACGCGCGCAGCTGCCCGCCCTTTCGTTAACACAGACTCTATTCTGGACTGAACACCCACCGGTAAGGGAATCAAAGCTACAGTGCACCCTCTGGTAGTGGCACCCCACTGCTGACAAGATGGCTCCACAGCATAATTGCTGTGTGCTCATATACACTCGGTTTGCTGGGAGTTTTATTGCAGTGGATTCTGATGCACTCATACACACCGCACATTGCATTGCTGGGAGTTTTATTGCTGTGGATTCTGATACACTGACACACACACCACACATTGCATTGCTGTGAGTTTTATTGCTGTGAATTTCTGATGCACTCATACACACTGCACATTGCATTGCTGGGAGTTTTATTGCTGTGGATTCTGATACGCTGACACACATTATTATTATTATTATTATTCTTTATTTATAAAACGCCAGCATATTCCGCAGCACTGTACAATAAGCACAGTATAGACAGGGTTACAATACATTGAACAACATTTGACAAACAGTACAGGAGGAGATGAGGGCCCTATTCCCGTAGGAACTCACAATCTGGGAGGGTTGGGGTTGGAAACAGGAGGAGAGGACTGTAAGGTGAGAGTGATTGATGGTTGCGTCAGTGAGTTGGGTGGTAGGCTTCCCTAAATAGGAACGTTTTAAGGGAGCGTTTGAAGGAAGAGAAGTTAGGGGAAAGTCTGACAGTACGAGGGAGAGCGTTCCAGAGAGTGGGGGCTGCGCGTGAGAAATCCTGCAGTCTATCATGGGAAGAGGTGATGCGGGGAGAAGCTAGTCGCAGGTCACTGTTTGACCTTAGGGAGCGGGCCGGGGTGTATTTGGTGATTAGTGAGGATAGGTAGTGGGGAGCTGAGTTAGTGAGGGTTTTGTAGGTAAGGATAAGGATTTTGAACTTAATTCTGCAGTGGATGGGGAGCCAGTGAAGGGACTCGCAGAGGGGAGCGGCAGAGACAGAGCGGCGGGTGAGGTGAATTAGCCTGGCGGAGGCATTCAGGATGGATTGTAGGGGGGAGAGGCGGGACAGAGGGAGGCCAGATAAGAGTCGAGTCGGGAGATTACCAGGGCGTGTATGAGTTGTTTTGTGGTGACAGCGGTAAGAAATGGCCGAATTCTGGAAATATTACGCAGTTGGTATCGGCAGGAGGAGGAAAGAGACTTGATGTGGGGGATGAAGGAAAGAGCAGAGTCAAGTGTAACTCCAAGACAGCGAACTTGGTTTGATGGGGAGATGGTGATACCCTCCACCGTGATAGAGAAGTCAGGAGGTGGGGAGGCATTGGAGGGAGGAATAAGTAGGAGTTCAGTCTTTGACATGTTGATCTTTAGGTGGTGGGAGGCCATCCAGGAGGAGATGCCAGATAAACAGTCACTGACTTTTGAAAGGACAGGGGAAGAGAGATCAGGGGTAGAGAGGTAGATCTGAGTGTCATCAGCGTAGAGGTGGTAATTAAAGCCAAAGCTGTTGATGATTTTGCCCAGGGAGGAGGTGTAGATGGAAAAGAGCATAGGACCAAGGACAGAGCCTTGAGATACACCAACAGATGCAATGAGGAGGAGGAGTTACCAGCAAAGGACACACAGAAGGACCTGTTGGATAAATAGTCGACCCAAGCGAGTGCAGTGTCACCGAGACCCAGAGAGTTGAGGGTCTGCAGAAGGAGGGGGTGGTCAACAGTTTCAAAAGCAGCCGAGCGGTCAAGCAGGATGAGAATAGAATAGTGGCTGTGTTTTTTAGCAGTTAGGAGGTCGTTGGTGACTTTGGTGAGGGCAGTTTCAGTTGAGTGTAGGGGACGGAAGCCAGATTGCAGGGGGTCAAGTAGGGAATTGGAGGACAGGAAGAGGGAGAGGCGGTTGAAGACTAGTTTTTCTAAGAGCTTTGATGTGAAGGGAAGCAGGGATACAGGGCGGTAGTTGGATGGAGAGTTGGGATCTAGGGATGGTTTCTTTAGTAAAGGGGTAACTAGCGCGTGTTTGAAGGCGGATGGAAAGGAGCCAGTGGAGAGAGATAGGTTGAAGATGTGTGAGAGCAGGGGTGAGGGAGGGGGAGAGGGGAGGAATTAGATGTGAGGGAATGGGGTCGAGCGGGCACGTGGTGAGATGTGAGGAGGACAATAAGGAATTGACTTCCTCCTCAGTGGCTGGGAGGAAGCGGCAGAGGGTGGCAGAGGGGACCTGTGGAGGTGGCAGATAACTATCTTGTGTTGGGATGTTGCTTCTGATAGAGTTTTACTGAGGAAGTAGTCTGCCAGGTCTTGAGCGCTGAAGGCAGCTGAGGGGGGAGGTGCAGGTGGGTAGAGGAGGGTGTTGAAGGTGGACCAGAGCCGTTTAGGGTTGGACAGCGTAGATAAGAGATGAGACGAAGGATTGTTTGGCCAAGTGGAGGGCAGAGGTGTATGACCGGAGAATAAACTTGAAGTGAACAAAATCAGCTTCAGAGCGGTATTTCCTCCAGGCACACTCTGCAGTGCGGGAGCATCTTTGCAGGTAGCGTGTCTGGAGGGTGTGCCAGGGCTGAAGCTGGCGGCGTGGGGCCTTAGAGTCGAAGAGGAGCAAGAGTGTCTAGAGCAGAGATAAGAGTAGTGTTGTAGTGATTAGTGGCAGCATCAGGGCAGGTGAAGGATGAGGTGTGAGGGAGGTGGGGAAGTAGGTTGGAGAATTGATGGGGGTCCACAGCATGTAGATTTCTGCGAGTGTGTGTGCGGGGTGGGGGAGCAGTGTGTTTAGGAAGTCCAGATAGGTTGAAAGAGAGAAGGTGGTGGTCAGAGATGGGGAAAGGGCGACAATTGAACTCAGAAATGGAGCAGAGGTTGGAAAAGACAAGGTCAATAGCGTGACCATCGTGGTGGGTAGGGAGGAGGGAGGATTGTGTGAGTCCAAGGGAGGACGTGAGTGAAAGAAGTTTGGAGGCAGCAGGGGCGGAAGGATCGTCAATGGGAATGTTGAAGTCCCCAAGAATTAGGCATGGAAGATTAGACAGGAAGTGAGAAAGCCAGGTAGCAAAGTGGTCAAAGAACTGGGAGGTTGGTCCCGGTGGGCGGTAGATGACTGCCACCCTGAGAGCCAGAGGAGAGAACAGGCGGATGCAGTGTGTCTCGAAGGAGGAGAGGGATGGGGGCGGAGGGAGATGCTGGTAGGTGCAGATGGGAGAGAGCAGGATTCCGACCCCGCCACCATTTCTCTCACCCGGTCTGGGGGTATGGCTCAAGTGTAGACCGCCATGTGAGAGAGCAGCAATGGAGGCCGTGTCAGAGGGTGTTAGCCAGGTTTCAGTTAAAGCTAGGAGGTTGAAGGAGTTTGAAAGGAAGAGGTCATGGACGGCTGTGAGTTTGTTGCACACAGAGCGAGCGTTCCAGAGGGCGCTGGAGAAAGAGGACAGGCACTGAGGGATTATGGGAATGAGGTTGCTGGGCTTGCAGGGAGGTGATTTATGTGTGATGGAGATAGGATGAGAGGGAAGTATTGGATGTGTTATGGGGCCAGGGTTAGGGGATATGTCACCTGAATAGAGTAACAGCAGGAGGGTGAGAAAGAGAAGGTGGGAATGGGATTTGTGGGAGTGATTGGCAGCACGAGAGTTAGAGGGAGACCATGTTCTGAGGAAACAAAGGAGCTCATGTGAGGCCATCATGTGGGACGAGAGGAGGGAGGGAGAGATGCAGATAGTGTAGGGGTCGTGGTAGAGGGGCAGGAGTTCCATTTAAGGAGAAAGGTAGAAGTAAAGAGTAGAAGCATGAGAGAAAGCATGATATAGACGTGCGTTTACCCAGAGTAAAAAGTGGGCCTTGCAGTTCCTTCCTCCAGTCCCGCAACTCCAGGAATCAACTCTGAACGTCCACTTAGGATGCCACTTAACTCCAGGAATCAACTCTGAACGTCACCTTTAGGATGCCACTTACTCCAGGAATCAACTCTGAACGTCCACCAGTTAGGATGCCACTTAGGGAGGTCAAACAGAGCCAAGGCTCAGTGGGCCGGTCTTAAATGTTATATAGGGCGGACTGATTACTTTTTAACTGCCTGAATGCAAACACCTGAAGCTGGATGGGCTGTGTCAATAGGGCAGGAGATTCACATGCTAATTAGCAAAGCAAATGGTGGAGAAAAACAAAAATAAATAAAAAAACAGAAAAAGACCAAGGTAACGTTACAATGTGGGTGCCTGCGAATACTGGGTGATGGGGGTCCTACCAGCAAAAGTATGCAGGGGATCAGTTGAGATGTGGGTGTCTGTGAATAATGGGTGATAATGTCTACACACACCAAACATTGCATTGCTGGGAGTTTTATTGCTGTGGATTCTGTGATACACACTGCATATTACTGTGAGTTTTATTGCCCTGGAGCTCTGGGAAACGCTCATACACAGTGCCCATTTCTGTGGGTTTTATTGCTGTGCAGCTTTGTGATACTCATACGCAGTTTCTGTGGATTTTATTGTTCAACCAATTAGAGCGGCTATGATCCAGTAGACTTGACATGCGTGGCTGTTCTTTGTAAAAATGCTTGAATTTAAACATTTCATAATTTTCTTTATCTCAATAGATACATTTGAAATGGTATACAAAATATACAAGTAGGCACTTGGTATCCACTTTTAATATAAAGAGAGGAAAAGGTGGAGCTTAAAGAGGAAGGGTGGGGATTAACCAGGAAGAGGTGTGCCCTTGACAGGAAGGGGTGTGTCAAATTTAAATTAGGGGGTGCACAAGTTTAGTCAGGCCTAGGGCAGCACAAAACCTAAATACACCACTGATACTAGAAGCACCATAGCAGTCATTTTGACTGATCTATGTTTCTTCATGTTTTCTCCACAATACTACAGGTCCTATTACGTTCTTCACGCTAAAGCAGGGAGCATTAAGGAGCACCTGCAGGTTTCTTTTTAGCATCCCTGTTTTAGTGTTATTATGGGGCAGGCGCTAAACTAGCAGCCTTTCCCATAACTCGGCGCTAAGCCTCTGGATGCTCGTGGCAGTTAGCACCAGCTTCTAGCTGTGGGTAAGTTTTCAGTAACCGCAGCGGGATGTAATTAGCGTTGGGACTTTGTAATCCTAACAATAATTAACACTTTGCACTCCCCATGTTAAGCATAGGGAGTGCAAAGTACAATAAGCTTGCGCTGAAAAGCGCAAGATCCGCTAACAAGTTTTTTTAACCCTTTAGCATTCAGAATGTAGTATGGTCGGCCCGTGCTAGGGCCACCTAAGCTGACGTTAACACTCACACAGCTGAGCGCTGACATTGGTGTTAAGACCTGTAGGGCCCGATTACATTCTTAATATGTTCTAAGCTGTTGGTACTTGCTAAACTTTCGTTATACGCCTTAGTTGCAGGTTGCATATGTTCTCAATAGTCCGGTATGGCTCTTATGAAGGAAGATGCTTAGTGACGATGTAATTTTAGCTGCATTACAGGATACCGTACTAAGGGAAATGAATCGGAAGGTGAAGATAGATATAGATAGATATATATATATATATATATATCTATTTTTTTTTTGAGAAAGGATTTTACCAGGAAGGATACATTGAGATTTCTCTCGTTTTCAAGTATGTCCTGGGTGGCGAGTATGTTACGTTAGGTGTCTTGCCCAAGGACACTTACTGGAGAGGTTGCTCGCTGGGATCTAAACCATGACTCCACAGGCTCTCTCCACGCAGAGCAGTAATGTTACCGCTACTCCACCCAGCCGGTATATTTCAGGTCTAACTTCTGAAATTGAAGATTCTCAAGTCAACAACTTGTTGAAAGTGCTGTTGTGATTCATTAGACGTACGATCTGAGATTCATCAAACAGGTAAGCTAAGCATATGAATAAATTTGTTCAGGCAAATACCAATACAAATATTTCTATACCATACTGTATTTTTACTTTTACTGTATCTTTAGGGCTAACCTTGAAATTTATTTTATCTAAACAGGAACTTTCAATCAGCTAAAGGGAACTTTAGGAAGCCAAAGAGTCACAAGGGCCCATGGCAATAGGTGTTCCAGTAGTAATCGTTCAGCACCCAATGTAGATTCCTTTTACAGCTGGCTCACAACTGCTCAACAAAGATAAATAAACCAACTTGGAAGTCATCAATCCAGGTGTGAACGTTAGTTACAAGCATTTATAAAGCACCAACAGGGTCCGTAGCGCTGTACAATTTGAGAGACAGAATAATAAATATACATACACCTTACACTCACCAAACAGTAGGAGACCGCAAGGACTGGCTCCAGCGAGCCCTGGCTCCTGTGCCCATCTTAATTGGAAGCTTGGAGTTGATTTTCTGGAGTTTCATCCATGATGCCCTCCGCCATCCACCATCATGATCCCTAATTCGTGTGTCTCCTCTCTCCACATGTATGACCCCCATCACCCAGTATCCTCGGGCGCCCACATTTCAACTGATCTCCGGTATATTTTTCCTGGTTTGACCCCCATCACCCAGTATCCTCAGGCACCCACATTTCAACTGATCTCCTGTATATTTTTCCTGGTATGACCCCCATCGCCCAGTATCCTCAGGCACCCACATTGAAAAAATAAATCCAGGGAACCATTACATTTCCCCCACCATTTGTTATGCTAATTTCCTAATTAGCATGTGAATTTCCTGCCCTATTGAGACAGCCCCGCATCAGGTGTGAGCTTACTCTGCCTGACTGCAATCAGTCTGCTCTATATAACAGCAAGGACTGGCTCCAGCGAGCCCTGACTCCTGTGCCCATTCCAAGTGGCCATCTTAAGTGGAAGCTTGGAGTTGATTTTCTGGAGTTGCGAGACTGGAGGAAGGAAATGCAAGGTTCTCATTTTACATCGGGTAAACAAACGGCTAGATTATTCTTTCTCTCACCCGTCTACTTTTCACTTCTGTCTTTCTCCTTAAATGGAATTCCTGCCCCTCTACCACCGACCCCCTACACTATCTGCATCTCTCCTTCCCTCCTCTCCTCCCACATGATGGCCTCACATGAGCGCCTTTGTTTCCTCAGAACATGGTCTCCCTCCAACTCTCGTGCTGTCAATCACTCCCACTCACATAAATACCATTCCCACCTTCTCTTTCTCACCCTCCTGCTGTTACTCTATGCAGGTGACCTATCCCCTAACCCTGGCAATACAACCCATCCAATACTTCCCTCTCATCCTATCTCCATCGCACATAAATCACCTCCCTGCAAGCCCAGCAGCCTCATTCCCATAAACCCTCAGCACCTGTCCTCTTTCTCCTGCGCCCTCTGGAACGTTCGGTCTGTGTGCAACAAACTCACAGCCATCCATGACCTATTCCTTTCAAAATCCTTCAACCTCCTAGCTTTAACTGAAACCTGGCTAACCCCCTCTGACACCGCCTTCGTTGCTGCTTTCTCACATGGTGGTCAACACTTAAGCCATACCCCAAGACCGGGTGAGAGAAATGGTGGCGGGGTCGGAATCCTGCTTTCTCCAACCTGCACCTACCAGCACCTCCCTCCACCTCCATCCCTCTCCTTCTCCTCCTTCGAAACACACTGCATCTGCCTATTCGCTAATCTAATGCAGCCTCCATGTCCACAGCTACTCCTGCCGTTGCCTCACTATCACACACAGAGGAGTCAGCTGAATTGTTTGACTACAATAACAGTGACGTGCTGCTTGAGGATGCGCAGCAAGTACAGTGCTCTGATTCAATATCTGAGGTTGAGGGAGTATAATCAACCTAGAGGAAGGGGGTGCCAGTGATGACACACAAATAACTGGCACTCATGTTGCCCCAGCAGCTGCAGCATACTGCCAAGTTGGCTCCAGTGACGAGGAGATAGGGGGTGATGACAATGATGATGAGGTCACTGACTCCACCTGGGTGCCTGATCGAACAGAGGAGTCAAGTGAGGAGGAGGCACAACAAACACGAGGCACAACATCCTCTATGACCAACCATAGCACTAGCCAGTCCAAGGCATCAGATGTCAGAGCTGCTCAGGTGCAGAGCGCTGTTATCTCAAAGCACACATCCAGGAACTCTGCAGTGTGGGAGTTCTTTAAGAAATGTGCAGCAAACCCCACCGTTGCTATTTGTAATCTGTCAGATGAGGCTCAAGCGTTGGAAAGATACCGGACGCTTGGGTACCACGTGCTTGAGGAGACATATGACCACCTGCCACGCATCCCGTTGGTGCAAAACTTTGCGGAGGTCCTCCTCCTCCTCCTCATCTGTCTCTACCCCCGCTGTATGTCCTGCCATGTCATTGCCTACAACCTCCACTGACAGGGATGATGCTACAGTAATGGATGTACCAGGTCCTTCCTCACAATGTGACAGCATCCCATCAGCTGAAGATTTACGCAGTCAGATTACGTTGCCCCAGCTGCTGCAGCGCAAGAAAAAATATAGTCCCAACCATCCCCAAGCACAGCGTCTAAATGCCATCTTAGCAAAATTACTCGCATTAAAGCTGCTGCCTTTCCAGCTGGTGGACTCTGCTCCCTTCCGTGAATTTGCTGAATGTGCTGTACCACAGTGGCAGTGGCATGTTCCAAAACATTACCTTTCACGGAAGGCCATTCCAGCACTATACCAGCACGTGGAAGACCATGTTATCCAGTCATTGGGAAAGGCAGTCAGCAGCAAGGTGCATGTGACTTTAGACACGTGGTCCAGCAAGCATGGACAGGGTCATTACATTTCCTTCACGGCACACTGGGTAACTCTGATTGCAGCTGGGAGGGATCCAGGACGGGGCTATGTGCTGGAGCTTGTTCATCCACCACGCCTCCAGAAAGTTCTTTCCTTTCCTTTCCTAACTTTCTTTCTGTTTTCCTAACCAAGTACCCAGGGCTGGCAGATCTTCTCAGCCAGGCCAGAAAAGTCTGCAGCCACTTCAGATGGTCATTCCCAGCAAGTGTTTCCCTGGCAGAAATTCAAAGAGCATTCCATCTTCCCACAAACCGTCTGATCTGTGACATGCCCACCAGGTGGAACTCGACATTAGCAATGCTGCAGCGTCTGCACAAGCAGCAGAGGGCCCTCAACGAGTACCTGTGTGAGTATGGCACAAGGACAGGTTCAGGTCAACTTGGTTTCCCCCCCGCAGTGGCTGATGATCAAGGATGCATTCACTGTACTGTCACCATTTGAAGAGGCAACGAGGATGGTGAGGAGGGACACTGCATGCATCAGTGACACAATTCCTTTAGGGTTCCTGCTGGAGCACACTCTGCGGGGAATTATAGATGTGGCTCTAGAGGCAGAGCAGCAGGAGGAAGAGGAGGCCTTCCCTAGCTCTCAAGGCCCCAGTCTTTCTGCAGACAGCATTCCAGCGGGTCCTCCTCAGATAAGACAGGAGGAGGAGGACTATTTAAGTAGTGGGGGCAATGAAGGTGGGGATTCCTCAAGGGAGGGTCGTGTGCCCAGAAACCAGGGCCGGATTAAGATCTCTATGGGCCTGGAGCTGAATATTTTGGTGGGCTTTTTTTGGAATTTAGTGAAATTACAACATATTTAATCTATTTAATAGTGCAGATATAGGTATATCTAACGAGGCAGATACGGGTATATCTAACCAGGCAGATACTGTGTGAGGAAATTTCCATTCAGATTTCAATCATCCCAGCGTTTAAAATAATTTTTTCCTATTTTATCATCCAAACCTCTGTGGTCATATATTCTATAGGGAATTCTTGTTAAAAAAAAAATGGGAACCTGTTACTGCATTTTTCTGAGAAAATATACAATTTTAACCAAAGAAATTTAGATATTTTCCATGTGCTTTGGATAATGGTGTTTTATGAATAATATGACTATCAGGGTTATTCAGAGAGCGTAAAAAGCAGGAGAATGACTGGAGAATGAAAAATTCTAGGTCAAAATAGCCAAACCAGAAAAATTCTCCCTTTCATCTCACTTTCCAAATCGGCTATTTTGACATAGAATTTTTCATTCTCCAGTCATTCTCCTGCTTTTCACGCTCTCTGAATAACCCTGTTAGTATAAAACACTGACCTTGCTCCCAGCGTGGGAAAAGAGAAGGTGAGTAATGGCAGTGGTATCGCTCATTTTATATGTGACAAATGGACAATACCATCGCTTTGGAACAAAAAATAAATAAAATTATTTTTTTGGTTTTCTTTTTCTTTTTAGATTTTACATTGTCATGTTTGGTATCAACGCAAAGGCCAGACTCTGTCCTGTTTGACACCTCAGTTGACCTTGCGAGGTGTAAAGATTAGTGGCGTAAGGTTCCAAAGCCCCCCCCCCAGTGCACTTCTCTGCAGTGCGGCGGTTTAGGTTCTTGTTATAACAATTTGTAATAATGGATTGTACCATCACCTCCACACTTGTTAGTGACATGAAAAATGAGATGGTGAGTTACAGCAGCATCATTGTTCACTTTAGAATTGAAAAGTGAAAAATATTGCTGTGTTAGAAAGAAAAAGAAAAAATAAAGAAATACTTATTATTTTACTTTTACTGTTACCAAACATAGCCAAGTTTTATGTATCATTGGAAAGGTCATGCTCTGGCCTTTCCGGTGATACCTCACATGACCCTGTAGCTGCTACGGAGGTGGAGATATAGGGGTCCAAATGCCCATCAATGCAGACAAATTTATCCTTTCTGTGGGCCTATTCTGGGGCATGGGCCTGGAGCTGCTGCTCCATCTGCCCCTATGTTAATCCGGCCCTGCCAGAAACACGAGGGCTAGTGCGTGGCTGGGAGGAGGAAGTGCACGATGGGGTCATCCTCATTGACCAGGAAGACTCGGAAGCTAATGCCACCTCCAACCTATGCTGCATGGGCTCCCTTATGATGCAAAGCCTGCTAAAGGACCCCAGGATTCGTGCTATCAAGGAGATGGCAACCCTTCTTGATCCACGATACAAGGGTAAAATTGCAGAGCTTATCCTGCCCACACAGAGGCAGCACAGGATGAAAAAACTTGGACGCTCTAAAGCGACACTTGTGTAACACCTTTCCAGGCACTGGTAGGTTACCAAGTGATGACACAGGTGCTTCTGAGGCTGTGGATGATCAGAGGAATAGTGGTGAAGGCCGGGGCCACTTGACTGATGCCTTTTTTAAAAAAAATTTAGTCCACGACGCCCAGGGACATCAAATGTAGGCACCCATTGCCAGCGTCTTCACCATATGGTGCAGGACTACCTAGGGGTAAGGGCAGACCTGGATACCTTTCCAGCAGATGATCCACTGGCTTACTGGGTGTTGAGATTGGATCACTGATCAGAACTTAGCCAATATGCTATGCAGCTACTAGGTTGCCCTTCATCTAGCGTGCTTTCTGAAAGGACGTTCAGTGTCGCTGGAGGTTTTGTCACCGACAAAAGAGTGCGTCCGTCCACCGACTCTGTAGACCGGCTGACATTTATAACAATGAATCAGTCCTGGATCAGCAGCTATCAATCCCCTGATGATGACGTACTGGAATAGATCGGGGATGTCTTCTGCATTCACAAAACCTCCAGCACTGAACTCTTCCACAATACCACAAAAGGGTTACAGTGTGAATGCACTTGCTGCCATGAAAGGCACAATATTTGGCTGCAATGACGCCTGTGCCAGATTTATAACATTTTAATTTTTTGAACCGCAGGGTCCAACCCTGCACTCTTCCACAATACTACAGAGGTGTTACTGTAGGGTAATACTTACTGGCTTGCACCAAAAGCACAATATCTGGGTGCACTGACGCCTTGACCAGATTCATATCTTTAAAATATAGGACCACATGGTCCACCCCTGCATTCTTCCACAATACTACAGAGGGGTTACTGTATGATAGTACATGCTGGCCTGGCAGTCTTGCTGGCCTGGCACCAAAAGCACAATATTTGGGTGCACTGCCAATGACGCCTGTATCAGATTCATATCCTCAGAGGGGTTACGGTGTGACGGCACTGTTGCCGATGCTAAAGGCCCAATTTTAAATTACCTATTGTTACTTTCATCCAAAGCCTGCTTAAGTTTCACAATAATTTAGCCAAAAAATCACTAAACTTTTTCTACGTGTCCGAAAATGTCTCCTTTTCATACAGACTGCCGCCCCAAGCAGTTCTTTATGGATAGATTTAAAGGAAAAGCATTTACCGTCATATGAAACGTAATTTTTTTGTTTTTAAGTGTTTCTATACATCCTAGAAATCCGCCACTTCACGGGCAGGTTATGGGGACCTCCTAGGCACAATATTTGAAGGAATTTTTTGTTTTTATTTTTAGCCCTTATTTCATGGAAAACTCGCTGTCCCTTTTTTAAAAATGTTTTTTTTTTAACTTTTTGTCCTTGTTTTCTGTCCCCCAGGGTATTACCCGGACCCCCATACACCTTTTATGGCAAATATCTAGCATATATGCCCTCTTGGAGGGCACTCTAAAAACCGAATTTTCAGCCCCATTGACTTGTATGGAGTTCGAGTTCGGGTTCGGATCCGAACATTTGGAAAGTTCGGGTTCGAATACGAACCCGAACTCGGACGTGTTCGGCTCATCACTATTTGATACTCACTTTTTACGACATCCAATACCCCCACCCATGTGATCCTTAATGTCCTAATGTTCAATTCTAGGAACTGATCAGTATAGTGTCCAGACCTGAGGAAGCGAGGATATACTCTCGAAAGCTTGTCTTTTAAATGTAACGTTAGTCCAAGAAAAAAAGGTATCACTACATACTGCTATACTCGTGATTTTGGCATCTGGACTAACACGGCCTATCGCATTTATTTGTATGTATCTCTAAAAAACACACTAGACTTTATTTTCGAGGTAGGTCTTATTTTCGGGGAAACAGGGATGTCCTGGGTTCAAGAACATTGAATCGTTACAGTAACAAAATTAAAGATATTAAAAGAAATAACTGCACAAATAAACATATTAACAGAAAATAAATGTATACACTGTTACATGTTTACAGTTGCATTCTATATTGAAGTACAGTGGCAAGAAAAAGTATGTGAACCCTTTGGAATTACGTGGAGTTTTGCATGAATTGGTCATAAAATGTGCTCTGATCTTCTTCATCTAGAAACATAGAAAAATGTCGGCAGATAAGAACCTTTCGGCACATCTAGTCTGCCCAATTACATGGATACTTCACCTGGATTTATCTTTTGTTTAGGATAGCCTTATGCCTATCCCATGCCTGCTTAAATTCAATTACTGTTTTGGCCTCTACCACTTCAACTGGAAGGCTGTTCCATGTATCCACCACCCTCAGTAAAATAATGCTTCCTGATGTTACTTTTAAACCTTTGGCCCTCTAATCTGAGACTATGTCCTCTTGTTTTGCTACTTTGTTTCCTTTTAAATATACTCTCTTCCTCTACCTTGTGGATTCCCTTTACGTATTTAAATGTTTCTATCATATCTCCTCTGTCTCGTCTTTTTTCCAAGCTATACATGTTAAGATCATTAAGCCTTTCCTGGTAACTTTTCTCCAAGCCGTACACCATTTTAGTAGCCCTTCTCTGAACTCTCTCTAAGATGTCTATATCCTTCTGGAGATACGGTCTCCAGTACTGCACACAGTACTCCAAGTGAGGTCTCACCAGCAGGGCCGGATTAACATAGGGGCAGATGGAGCAGCAGCTCCAGGCCCATGCCCCAGAATAGGCCCACAGAAAGGATAAATTTGTCTGCATTGATGGGCATTTGGACCCCTATATCTCCACCTCCGTAGCAGCTACAGGGTCATGTGAGGTTCATCACCGGAAAGGCAGAGCATGACCTTTCCAATGATACCAAACATGGCCAAGTTTTATGTAACAGTAAAATAAAATAATAAGTATTTCTTTATTTTTTCTTTTTCTCTAACACAGAGCAATATTTTTCACTTTTCAATTCTAAAGTGAACAATGATGCTGCAGTAACTCACCATCTCATTTTTCATGTCACTAACAAGTGTGGAGGTGATGGTACAATCCATTATTACAAATTGTTATAACAAGAACCTAAACCGCCGCACTGCAGAGAAGTGCACTGGGGGGGGGGCTTTGGAACCTTACGCCACTAATCTTTACACCTCGCAAGGTCAACTGAGGTGTCAGACAGGACAGAGTCTGGCTTTGCTTTGATACAAAATGACAATGTAAAATCTAAAAAGAAAAAAACCAAAAAAAAATAATTTTATTTATTTTTGTTCCAAAGCGATGGTATTGTCCATTTGTCACATATAAAATGAGCGATACCACTGCCATTACTCACCTTCTCTTTTCCCACGCTGGAGCAAGGTCAGTGTTTTATACTAACAGGGTTATTCAGAGAGCGTGAAAAGCAGGAGAATGACTGGAAAATCGCTGGAGAATGAAAAATTCTATGTCAAAATAGCTGATTTGGAAAGTGAGATGAAAGGGAGAATTTTTCTGGTTTGGCTATTTTGACCTAGAATTTTTCATTCTCCAGTCATTCTCCAGTCATTCTCCTGCTTTTCACGCTCTCTGAATAACCCTGATAGTCATATTATTCATACACCATTATCCAAAGCACATGGAAAATATCTAAATTTCTTTGGTTAAAATTGTATATTTTCTCAGAAAAATGCAGTAACAGGTTCCCATTTTTTTTTTTTTTAACAAGAATTCCCTATAGAATATATGACCACAGAGGTTTGGATGATAAAATAGGAAAAAATTATTTTAAACGCTGGGATGATTGAAATCTGAATGGAAATTTCCTCACACAGTATCTGCCTGGTTAGATATACCCGTATCTGCCTCGTTAGATATACCTATATCTGCACTATTAAATAGATTAAATATGTTGTAATTTCACTAAATTCCAAAAAAAGCCCACCAAAATATTCAGCTCCAGGCCCATAGAGATCTTAATCCGGCCCTGCTCACCAGTGCTCTGTACAGTGGCATGAGCACTTCCCTTTTCCTACTGCTAATACCTCTCCCTACACAACCAAGCATTCTGCTAGCATTTCCTGCTGCTCTATTACATTGACTACTTACCCTTAGATCCTATGAAATAATAACCCCTAAATCCCTTTCCTCAGATGTTGAGGTTAGGACTGTATCAAATATTCTATATTCAGCCCTTGGGTTTTTACGTCCCAGGTGCATTATCTTGCACTTATCCACATTAAAACTCAATTGCCACAGCTCCGACCATTTTTTTAGTTTACCTAAATCATTTGTCATTTGGCTGATCCCTCCAGGAACGTCAACCCTGTTGCAAATCTTTGTGTCATCAGCAAAAAGACATACTTTACCATTAATACCTTCTGCAATATCACTAATAAAAATATTAAAGAGAATGGGTCCAAGTACTGACCCCTGAGGTACCCCACTGGTAACAAGACCTTGCGCCGAATAAACTCCATTTACCACAACCCTCTGTGGCCTGTCACTCAGCCACTGCCTAATCCATTCAACAATATTGGAATTCAAGCTCAAAGATTGCAATTTATTGATAAGCCTTCTATGCGGAACAGTATCAAAAGCCTTACTGAAATCTAAATAAGCAATGTCTACTGCACCACCTGTGTCTATTATTTTTGTTACCCAATCAAAAAAATCAATAAGATTAGTTTGGCATGATCTCCCGGAGGTAAACCCATGTTGTTTCTGATCCTGTAATCTATGTGCTTTTAGATGTTCAACAATCCTTTCCTTTAACATGGTTCCCATTAATTTCACCACTACTGACGTAAGACTAACTGGCCTATAGTTCCCCGATTCCTCACTACTACCCTTCTTGTAAATGGACACAACATTTGCTAATTTCTAGTCTTCTGGGATGACTCCCGTTAACGGTTTTGCTATTACACCACAGAGCTCTTTTAACCTCCCTGGCGGTATTCCCGAGTGTGACTCGGGGTTAAATTTCACTACCACGAACGGTAACCCCGAGCCACACTCGGGCTGGATGTTTACTCACCTCCTCCTGGCTCCCTCGCTGTCCCCCCGCAGTGTGATCGCGGCGAGCTGCTTCCTGGATGGCTCCCTGCGAGTCACATAATGCAGGGGGGCTGGACGCAGCAAACTTCATTCATAATACTCACTGAATACAAATGGCAAAGTTTATGAACGGCCACTAGGTGGCAGTACAGGATAAGAAATAGACCATACCTCATCTCACCCTTGTTCTCAGACAGATTTCAGTGTTTTTTGTTGTTGTATTTTATTGTTGTAATTATTTTTGGGATAATAAATTATTATATCGTGTTTCAAACTTTATCGGACTCGGTGTATTTACTATTTTTTTTAAATTAATTAATTAATTTATAAAAGGATTTTACCAGTAAGGACTCTTGATTTCACGGATTTCAGTGCGTGATTCCTATTTATTACAGGCTAACTATGCACAAAAAATACGGTTCCTTTAAAAAAAAATTGAGTCGCTTTTAGACACAAAATTTTGAAAAAATTAGACCGCCAGGGAGGTTAATAATTTAGGGTGGATCACAACAATTTGAAAAACAGTCTTCTTAAAATAATACAACACAAACATTATGTGTTTTCATGTTTTTATTGAACAGAACATGTAAACATTCACAGTGTGTCAGGATCCATGGCTGTAGCCATCCTGAAACCCCCCCTGGTGGTTCACTTCCATCCTGTTCCTGCCCTGCAGCCAGCATCCAGCAGTGTAAGAGTTAAACACCAAACACATGTGACTCACGAAATAAAGGGCTTTGCCCCGCACTCACACTTTGCTGGTTCATTACAGCTCCTGCTCACCAAGAGTGA
The DNA here is from genome assembly GCA_009667805.1 of Leptobrachium leishanense. Lineage (NCBI taxonomy): Eukaryota > Metazoa > Chordata > Amphibia > Anura > Megophryidae > Leptobrachium > Leptobrachium leishanense. Next base: position 417,363,883 of record CM019063.1, on the reverse strand, counting down.
ACACCCTTGCTATTGTTGCTATGTGCTACCTGATCCTGATTCCCCATTTCTGGTTCCTGCGAATTACAACCATCATCCTCTACAATCAACCTGGTTAGTCTTTATTTCCATTCACCCTCCACCATCCATATACTCTGTTTATCAGTACAGACCACTGCATCCTGGGCTCATACCCCTGCCATCCAGGTGCCACCCAGGTACCATTCTCACGTTCCTGACACAGTGCAGGGTGGAAAAAGTATGTGAACCTTTGGACTTAATAACTGGTTGACCCTCCTTTGGCAGCAATAACCTCAACCAAACGTTTCCTGTAGTTGCAGATCAGACCTGCACAACGATCTGGAGTAATTTTGGACCACTCCTCTTCACAAAACTGTTTCAGTGTAGCAATGTTCTTGGCATGTCTGGTGTGAATCGCTCTCTTAAGGTCACGCCACAGCATTTCAATTGGGTTGATATCAGGACTCTGATTGGGCCACTCCAGAAGGCATATTTTGTTTTGTTGAAGCCATTCTTTTGTTGAATTACTTGTATGCTTTGGGTCATTGTCCTGTTGCATCACCCATCCTCTGCGGAGCTTCAGTTGGCGGACAGATGGTCTTAGGTTTTCCTGCAAAATGTCTTGATAAACTCTGGAATTCATTTTTCCATCAATGACAGCAATCCGTCCAGGCCCTGAGGCAGCAAAGCAGCCCCAAACCATGATGCTCCCTCCGCCATGTTTTACAGTGGGTATGAGGTTTTGATTTTGGTGTTGTGCCTTTTTTTCTCCACACATCGTGTTGTGTGTTTTTTCCAAACCACTCAATTTTGGTTTCATCTGTCCACAGAATATTTTGCCAGTAGTGCTGTGGAACATCCAGGTGCTCTTTTGCAAACTTAGAACGTGCTGCAATATTCTTTTTGGACAGCAATGGCTTCCTCTGTGGTGTCCTCCCATGTACTCCATTCTTGTTTCATGTTTTCCTAATTGTAGATGTGTCAACAAAAATGTTAGCATGTGCCAGAGATTTCTGTAAGTCTTTAGCTGACACTCTAGGATTCTTCTTTACCTCATTAAGCATTCTGCGCTGTGCTATTGCAGTCATCTTTACAGGACGACCACGCCTAGGGAGAGTAGCAACAGTGCTGAACTTTCTCCATTTATAGACAGTCTGTCTTACCGTGGACACATGAACATCAAGGCTTTTGGAGATACTTTTGTAACCCTTTCCAGCATCATGCAAGTCAACAATTCTTGATCGTAGGTCTTCTGAGAGCTCTTTTCTGTGAGGTATGGTTCACATCAGGCAGTGCTTCTTGAAACCAGTAAACCCAAAACTGGTGTGTGGTTTTAAAGGGCAGGACAGCTTTCAGCAACACATCCAATAATATCACACTGATTGGACTCAATGTTGGCTCACTCCTGGCTCCAATTAGCTCTTGGAGAAGTCATTAGGCTAGGGGTTCACATACTTTTTCCACCCTGCACTGTGAATGTTTACATGTTCTGTTCAATAAAAACATGAAAACATATAATGTTTGTTGTATTATTTTAAGCAGACTGTGTTTTTCAAATTGTTGTGACTTAGATGAAGATCAGAGCACATTTTATGACCAATTCATGCAAAACTCTACGTAATCCCAAAGGGTTCACATACTTTTTCTTGCCACTGTATGTTAATAGGGAGCTCTTAAGTGACTTTATGCTGGGGCCAGACGAGCGCAGTAATCATGTTCATGTTGCCGCACATTAGTACGTCCGTGGCAGAGAATCCTGACCGATGAAGCCCCACACATGAAGTATGTCCGCACGGAAGTGCGGATGCACAACAGACGCGGCAAACTGACGCAAGTTAGCAAGAACGTAAAACCGCTAGAACGGATGTGCGGAGTGCGCTGCGTCCGCAACGTCCACATAGCTTTGTGTGTGAGTGATGGAACGTGGTCAGACGGACTGCACTTATACGTCCAGCATTTTTGACAAAATGTTTTTTTATTTTAATTTATTTTCCCTCCTACATCCGTCAAAAATAATGTCAGTCATAAAATCGGACTGTGTGGCCACTACTGTGTCTTCCGTCAAAAAGTGCGTCCGTACTGCACGGGCGCACAGTCCATAGAAAACACGCTCGTCTGACCCTAGCCTAAAACTGAGGGATGAGTTGATGGCGTCTGGGTGGTTATTCCATAATTGTGGTGCTCTGTAGGAAAATGAGGATCAAGACACTTTCTTTTTGTATTGTGGCACTGCAAGTAAGGTGCTGGACCTGGATCGGAGGTTATAGAATGAGGGAACTGCTAGGGGAAGCAGTCTATTCAGGTAGGGTGGTAGTGTTATGGACAAGAATACCATCTCTGCCGTCATACAACACCGGAACGCTTAAGCATGGCCTGGTAATAACTCTTATTTCGTTTCTATGGTTCATTGCTTGCTGCTTCTACGCCTTTAATGTCTATAAGGGCTTAATATCCAATTATACATTCACCATTTCGCTTAACGAAGCTCTTTCATAACTTGTTGGCTAAACACGGACACTGGATAACCACAGAGTCATGGAGCTGATGTAACGCTCCATGCTTCAAACCCCAAGAGACTTTATGTTCAATTTATATTGTGTGTTTTTAAATATATATTACATCGTTTGGTTTTAGTTTAAATTAGTTTAGTGTAAAATGGCGTAACTTTTAGTTTTAAATATACTTATATTCCTGTAGGTAAATGTGTTTCTGTATAGCCAGTAAACAAGCTTTACTGCTGTGTAATTTATGCAACAGGGCTTTTTCCCTTATCTGGCTGCATATTTGATTCAAGGGAACTGTGATAGTGTTTGTCTTTAATCTGATGTGTTAGAACAATGGATTATGCAAATGTTGTGTGAGCTAAAGAATGTTTATTGTAAATATCTAACTGACATAATGTAATTAGCATATTGGTAGGACGAGGTGCGTCATTTATGAAAATTATGACTGTTGGATTTCAGCATAAATGGTGGCGTTCTTGTTCATTAAAGGTCAGAACTCTCAGAGCTCAGAGAGAATCCTGTTTTAAAACATACAGCCGCGTCTGGTGTTTTATTTCAAACTACACTACACTCCACACTCAACCTCAGAAGGCAGAGAGTGGCCTTCTGGAAATGCCTAATGGCTCCAGGGCAGAGGAACAGAAGCAGGCGGGTCAAGCTGCTCGAGGCGCTGAGGACAGCGCTCCCAGTAGCCGGGCTGACCGCAACAAAGGGGTGTCTGGAGAGTCAGGACAGGCAGAAGAGAACGGTTCCATCACACACAGTCACCAGACAGGTTCCTCATCCTGGACGAGAACAAGGATGTGAGATGTTCTGGAAAATTCCGATGCAAGAACTCATCTGACAGCTGATTACTCCCCATAATGTGTATGATTAAATAAATGTGTATAACCGTTAATCTATGTCCTCCTCGAGGGGCATGAAAAAGGAGAAGTCTGATACTGTAGGTGTTCGCTTAAGTAAAAAGCAGAACTTGCTGGCTTGCAAAGACTGTATAGAGAGGAGGAGAAGCCAGTCTGCTTGAGTTTTTTGCCCATTTGGCCGATAACGAGTGGTGTATAAGACTAGACACTAAGTATAATTCTAAATCGATTGAATTTCTGGACCTTAATATTTATATAGAGGATGGTCTTATTAAAACAAAAAGTTTTTTTAAGCCGGTCGATTCGAATAGTTTCATTAATCAATCTAGTTGTCATGCACCACATTGGCTTGGGGCTGTCCCCAAGGATCAAATTCAGAGGATGAGGAGGAACTGCTCGGATTTATCCCAGTTTCAAATACAAGCTGAAAAACGAAAGAACGATTTCGTAGAAAAAGGTTACGAGGAAGAAACCCTTGATGCAACTATATTAGAAGTAGAACAGGTGGAGAGGGAACAACTCAAGTATAAGGAGAAGAAGCAGGAAAATAAAGGAGTGACCTTTGTATTTGATTATAACATGCAAGCGGGGAAAATTAGAAATATAAGAAAACATTGGCCTATTTTAAGGCAGGACCCTCTCCTTAGTGAAGTGTTGAATGCCAACCCAACTGTTAGAAATAGAGGAGCTAGGAATCTTAAAAACCATTTGGTTCGGAGTCATGTAGACCCGATCAAAAGAAGTGACTGGTTTGGTTTACAATCGGGATTCTATAGATGTGGAACTTGCCCTGCATGTAAAAATCTACACTTAACCAGAACTTTTGTCCCCACCTTCAATAAGAGGGAGGGGGATGGGAAGGAGATTAAGATTAGGAATGTTATCACCTGTAGATCTAAGAATATTATCTATGGATTTACATGCCCATGTGGGCTACACTACATTGGTCACACTACACGTTCCCTATATACACGTATTCGAGAACATATTTACAATATAGGAAAAGGTGTTGAACATCATTCCGTTCCATGTCATTTTAAAAAGATTCATAATTGTAATGCTTTGGGTTCCACATTTATGGGAATCCAATTGGTTTGTATAAATTGGAGGGGGGGAGACTGTAACAAGAAAATCAATGGAGCGGAAATGCGATGGGTCTACAATCTGGGTACTGGGTACTCTTCAGCCGAGAGGCTTGAACCTAGATTTCGAGCTATCGCATTTCCATGCACAATACCAGTTCCCAGCCATATACAATGCCAGTTCCCAGCCATATTACCAGTCTGCCATGCACAATACCAGTTCACAGCCATATTACCAGTCTGCCATGCATATTACCAGTCTGCCATGCACAATACCAGATCCCAGCCATATACAATACCTTGTCCCAACCATATTATCAGTCTGCCATGCACAATACCAGTTCCCAGCCATATACAATACCAGTTCCCAGCCATATTACCAGTCTGCCATGCACAATACCAGTTCCCAGACATATTACCAGTCTGCCATGCACAATACCAGTTCCCAGACATATTACCAGTCTGCATTGCACAATACCAGTTCCCAGACATATTACCAGTCTGCCATGCACAATACCAGTTCACAGCCATATTACCAGTCTGCCATGCATATTACCAGTCTGCCATGCACAATACCAGATCCCAGCCATATACAATACCTTGTCCCAACCATATTATCAGTCTGCCATGCACAATACCAGTTCCCAGCCATATACAATACCAGTTCCCAGCCATATTACCAGTCTGCCATGCACAATACCAGTTCCCAGACATATTACCAGTCTGCCATGCACAATACCAGTTCCCAGACATATTACCAGTCTGCATTGCACAATACCAGTTCCCAGACATATTACCAGTCTGCCATGCACAATACCAGTTCCCAGCCATTTACAATACCAGTTCCCAGCCCTATTACCAGTCTGCCATGCACAATACCAGTTCCCAGCCATTTACAATACCAGTTCCCAGCCCTATTACCAGTCTGCCATGCACAATACCAGATCCCAGCCATATTACCAGTCTGCCATGCACAATACCAGTTCCCAGCCATATACAATACCAGTTCCCAGCCATATTAACCAGTCTGCCATGTACAATACCAGTCTGCCATGCACAATACCAGTTCCCAGCTATATACAATACCAGTAACCAGCCATATTACCAGTCTGCCATGCACAATACCAGTTCCCAGCCATATACAATACCAGTTCCCAGCCCTATTACCAGTCTGCCATGCACAATACCAGTTCCCAGCCATATTACCAGTCTGCCATGCACAATACCAGTTCCCAGCCATATTACCAGTCTGCAATGCACAATACCAGTTCCCAGCCATATTACCAGTTCCCAGCCATATTACCAGTCTGCCATGCATATTACCAGTCTGCCATGCACAATACCAGTCTGCTATGCACAATACCAGTTCCCAGCCATATACAATACCAGTTCCCAGCCATATTACCAGTCTGCCATGCACAATACCAGTTCCCAGCCATATACAATACCAGTTCCCAGCCCTATTACCAGTCTGCCATGCACAATACCAGTTCCCAGACATATTACCAGTCTGCCATGCACAATACCAGTCTGCCATGCACAATACCAGTTCCCAGACATATTACCAGTCTGCCATGCACAATACCAGTTCCCAGCCATATACAATACCAGTTCCCAGCCATATTACCAGTCTGCCATGCAAAATACCAGTTCCCAGACATATTACCAGTCTGCCAAGCACAATACCAGTAACCAGCCATATTACCAGTCTGCCATGCACAATACCAGTTCCCAGCCATATACAATACCAGTTCCCAGCCCTATTACCAGTCTGCCATGCACAATACCAGTTCCCAGCCATATTACCAGTCTGCCATGCACAATACCAGTTCCCAGCCATATTACCAGTCTGCAATGCACAATACCAGTTCCCAGCCATATTACCAGTTCCCAGCCATATTACCAGTCTGCCATGCATATTACCAGTCTGCCAGCCATATTACCAGTTCCCAGCCCTATTACCAGTCTGCCATGCATATTACCAGTCTGCCATGCACAATACCAGTCTGCTATGCACAATACCAGTTCCCAGCCATATTACCAGTCTGCCATGCACAATACCAGTTCCCAGCCATATACAATACCAGTTCCCAGCCCTATTACCAGTCTGCCATGCACAATACCAGTTCCCAGACATATTACCAGTCTGCCATGCACAATACCAGTCTGCCATGCACAATACCAGTTCCCAGACATATTACCAGTCTGCCATGCACAATACCAGTTCCCAGCCATATACAATACCAGTTCCCAGCCATATTACCAGTCTGCCAAGCACAATACCAGTTCCCAGCCATATTACTAGTCTGCCAAGCACAATACCAGTTCCCAGCCATATTACCAGTCTGCCATGCACAATACCAGTTCCCAGCCATATACAATACCAGTTCCCAGACATATTACCAGTCTGCCATGCACAATACCAGTCTGCCATGCACAATACCAGTCTGCCAGCCATATTACCAGTCTGCCAGCCATATTACCAGTCTGCCAGCCATATTACCAGTCTGCAATGCACAATGCCAGTCTGACAGCCATAATACCAGTGTATCATAATACCAGTGTGCCTAAATACCAGCCTGCCATGCCATGCATACCACGTGCCATTAAATATACGCATAATGTATACGCTACAAAAAAAATGCCCGCCCAAGCCCAACACCATCTAGAGGGGCCCCTTGAGCTTACAATCTAAGGGGTCCCACGAGTTTACAATCTGAGGGGTCCACGAGTTTACAATCTGAGGGTCCGGTTCCCGTGAGTTTACAATCTAAGAGGGAAGAGGAACCTACTCTGTCAGCTGTGTGCGCACCCATCACAGCTGCTCAGTCGGCACTCCTGTTGCGGATGGGATGGCGATGGACGCGTTACAAACGTATTTATATAGAGAGATACTCTTGGATAGGACATTGGAAAGAAACTATGTGGACTTGAATTCTGACCTGGCGACAACAACAATAGACTGCCCTCTGGGCAGGCTTTCCACCTAGTTTATAATGAAATAACCACAAATGTCTTTTCTGTGCTCACATCATTCTCAGTTTTATTGAACCCCCAAGTGACATTCAATCTTAGTACTTAGTACAACATCCTTTTACAGTTATAACCGCTTTTAAACGTGAAGCATAGCTTGACACAAGTGTCTTGCAGCGATCTACGGGTATCTTCGCCCATTCGTCATGGGCAAAAGCCTCCAGTTCAGTCACATTCTTAGGCTTGCGCACTGCAACTGCTTTCTTTAAGTCCCACCAGAGGTTCTCAATCAGATTTAAGTCAGGTGACTGCGATGGCCACTCCAAAATGTTCCAGCCTTTAATCTGCAACCATGCTCTAGTGGACTTGGAGGTATGCTTGGGATCATTGTCCTGTTGAAAGGTCCAACATCTCCCAAGCCTCAGGTTTGTGACGGACTGCATCACATTGTCATCCAATATCTCCTGGTACTGAAGAGAATTCATGGTACCTTGCACACGCTGAAGCTTCCCTGTACCTGCAGAAGCAAAACAGTCCCAAAGCATGATTGACCCCCCGCCATGCTTCACAGTAGGCAAGGTGTTCTTTTCTTCATAGGCCTTGTTCTTCCTCCTCCAAACATAGCGTTGATCCATGGGCCCAAACAGTTCTAATTTTGTTTCATCGGTCCACAGAACACTATCCCAAAACTTCTGTGGTTTGTCCACATGACTTTTGGCATACTGCAGTCGACTCTTCTTATTCTTTGGAGACAGCAAGGGGGTGCGCCTGGGAGTTCTGGCATGGAGGCCTTCATTACGCAGTGTGCACCGTATTGTCTAAGCTGAAACTTCAGTACCCACATCTGACAAATCTTTTCTCAGTTCCTCAGCAGTCACACACGGACTTTTCTCCACTCTACACTTCAGGTAGCGCACAGCAGTCGAAGTCAGCATCTTCTTTCTGCGACGACCAGGTAGCGTTTCAACAGTGCCCTTTGCCTTGAATTTGCGAATGATGCTTCCTATGGTCTCTCTTGGTATGTTTAACATCTTTGCAATCTTCTTATAGCCATTGCCCTTCCTGTGAAGAGTAATCACCTCTTCTCTTGTCTTCCTGGACCATTCTCTTGACTTCACCATGTTTGTAACCACACCAGTAAATGTCTAGAAGGAGCTGAGTATCAGTCATTTTAAAGCTGCCTAATTGGTGCTTATTATGCTTTATTGCTGCTCCGTGACATCCACAGGTGTTTTCAATATCTGATTGAAAACACTTGAATGAACCTCTGTTCTTCAGAGTGGTAGTCTTTAAGGGGTTGAATAATTGTGTCAATGAAGAATTCACAAAAACATTTACTACTGTATTACAAAACCAATTGATGTCATTTTAGTTGCATATGGTTCTTTAAAAAGTCCTTGTAGGATTTCATTCTGAATACAATTACAAATGTACACTAAATTCCCTAAAACCTTTTACAGCATTGGGGGTTGAATAATTTTGAACACAACTGTATATGAATTTCGCATCACATTTTATGTGGTTCTCTCATTTTTGTTTCTCTCTGTAAAATTTTTGTTAAACTTGCGCTATGACAAGTGGGGCTACAATTACGTATTTATCATTCATTTGATTAGGTTTTTATTTATTGTAATTGAGATGTATAATCAAGGTTTAAATGTTGCCTAATTGTGTGTCTCTATCTTTTATGTCTTCATGGGATTACCATTTTTGTGCCATGGGGAGCGATTCCTAAACAAGAAGTCTATCATTGATCCCAAATGTGTCACTCCCGTCTTTATATTTGGACGCTTCGAACTTTCGTTTTGATATGTAGGCGCATTGGACACAAGCGCGCAACTTCCGCTTTTATTTCTAAGATCAACACGCAGGCACAGTAGAGGGAAGTACTTTCGGTTTGTGTTTTGGGCCATTGACGGAGAGGTAGCGTTGCGAGAAGATGACGTCGGAGGAGTGACTTGAGCGTGAGGAATGTCACAGAACTTTTTCCCGCTCTAAGAAACCTCTCCGATTGGATAGGCAATTAGATAGGTTGTATATTTAAGAGAACCAGAGAGTTCAGGTTTTATTGCCGCTGAGGAAGCCGTAGGGTTTGATCGACCTAGGCGAAACGCGTTCGGCCATATTTTCTGTTTATTTTAAACTTTTATTTAAATACATTTTTTACCACTTGGCTTTCCTTCCATGCTGTTATAAGGATCCATCGAGTCTTTTACAGGAGTTGTGCCCACTTGAAACAACACTCGGGCTTAATTACTAGAGCCTGGGCGGCTCATGAACACGTGAGTGTTCTGCAATTTTTATTCAGACAGATTACATGTCTTTATTGAATTACCCTATGTCGCCATTTCTCCTATCAATTGAAGCAGCTAGTGGGGGCCCACATGAATTCCACCCATAGGCGAAAATTGCTAGAGCCAGGTGAGGTTCTTTAAAGTGTGAGTGGTTACACCTCTTGAAATTTTCATTCATACACAAACAGTATTATGATATGTCTGTTTATTTTTTCTTGAGGTATTAACCCTCCATCAATTGATGATTCTTTACCAACCTTATTCTCCGGGTAAATAACTTTGAATATTGTACTATTTATCGTGCACTGTTAAGCGCTGCATCCTATTTTTCACTTAAAAAGCAGAACTTGCTGGCTTGCAAAGACTGTATAGACCAAGATCCGTGTCTGTCGTTTTTTGCCGTGCACACGAACCGCCTGCTAATTCTCTCAATTCGGACAGACATCGACATTCGTAGATGGGTGGTTTTGTCATCCTTAACAGTAGCTTCCCAGAAAACCTCTTAAACACCAGGTTGGAAAGGTGAAGACTGCATCTGGATTCCAGTGACGGCCAGTTTAGCTCTTTTAACATGTCACAATGGTGGGTCGTGTAGTTACATTGTAGCATAAAGCGGCAGAATGAGTTATACAATCTAGTAAGTTTCTGGAGGTGTGTTTGGGGGCAGCTGCATAAGGAGATGTAGTGTATGCAGCTGCCCCGCAAATGCTCTTGCTGCTTTTCAGTCATGGGGGAATAGGCGCGACCCTGCTCCAAGAAAACATTTTGTGACTAACAGGGTTATTCAAAGAGATTCGAAAAGTCACCGCACGTTAGGTGACTTTTCGTTCTCTTCAATTTGGCTTGTTTTGCCGATCCCATTTCGGCGACCCTGCGGTGTATTCAGCAAGCACCACAGGGTCCCCGAATTGCAGGGAAAAGCTGCCGCAAACCTGACAAAAACTAACCGCAAAACCCAGCGAATGCACGCCGAAAACCCCCAAAAACATCTGGATTAACCTGCCGAAAACCACAGAAAAACCCGAACAGGAGCCGATAGAGGCAGTGAATAAATTAGGAAAACAGTTTGCATGAATGATTGAAAAGTGAAACACTGTTTGCAAAGAAATTACTGAGCGAAAATGTCTGAAATTTACATATGAGGTCCAGGGAATGATAATAAAAAGGGCTGTTACAGAAAAAATAAGTAAACTTAAAAAATCTGACTCTTTTTAAAAAAAAAAAATCAGAAAAATGCATAAAATATCCTAAAAAATCTATAAATAAACTCTTTACTGCAGAATTTTATAATGAACGGTTTATTAGATATTGAATTAAAACGGGAATATTTTTAACATTGAAGCCTATGGGATTCTCCTGAAAAACTTGCCGAATTAAACCACCGAATGGCAGGGCATTTCGGGAACCTTTCACTGTTGGTTTTTGTTCTCTGAATAGCCGAAGCAGTGCTTTTTCATGGGGTTTTCACTGCCCTCGAACAGGCACCGTATGTTCAGGTAATTCGCCAGGATTTGGCGAATTGCCTGCTCTCTGGATAGCCAAATGGCCAAGAAAGGTAACCGAACGCTGATTTTCAGCATTCGGTTACCTTTCTCAAGCAATTCGGATCTCTTTGAATAACCCTGACAGTCTTCTGTTTTGTTTTACCAGTTATAGGACGTTGCACTCCATGTAAGTTATTGAAAGTTAACTTTTTATTGTGATCTATCATATTGAAGGTCTTTTAAATACTAAATGGCCAGTGTTTGCCGTACTAATTAAAAATTTTCTTTTTCCACAGTAGCCATGAAGTCGTCCTTGTTGATTACACTCTTTTCGTGGGTCACTCTTGGAACTACAAGGGCTGCCAAAATTCTTGTTGTTCCGCCAATAATGTTTGAAAGCCATTTATACATATTTAAAACCGTGTCTTCTGCCTTGCACGAACAAGGCCACCAAACATTTTTGCTCGTTTCTGAAGGAAGAGATGTCCCACAATCCAATCACTACCATTTGCAGCGTTATCCAGGTATTTTTAACAGCACTACATCAGATGATTTTCTTCAGTTGAAAATGAAGAATATATTTTCTGGGAGATTAACAGCACTGGAGCTATTTGATATTCTTGATCATTATTCACAAAACTGTGATGTGACCGTAGGCAACCATGAACTTATGCAACGCCTGAAGCAGGAGCACTATGATTTGGTATTGGTGGATCCAAATGAGATGTGTGGCTTTGTCATAGCTAATATTTTGGGTGTTAAATACGCTGTTTTTTCCACTGGACTGTGGTATCCTGCTGAAGTAGGTGCTCCGGCACCCTTAGCCTATGTTCCTGATTTTAATTCACTGCTAACAGATCGTATGAACCTGCTGGACAGGATTAAAAATACAATTGTTTATCTAGTTTCTCGGTTTGGGGTCAACTTTCTAGTTCTACCAAAATATGAAAGGATAATGAGAAAATACAAGGTTTTGGAGACCAAGTCAATGTATGATTTAGTCCAAGGAACTTCACTATGGATGCTCTGTACAGATGTTGCACTGGAATTTCCAAGACCTACACTTCCAAATGTTGTCTATGTCGGAGGTATTCTCACCAAGCCAGTCAACCCATTACCTCAAGTAAGATGTATTTCTTTTTAAACTTAACAATATGTTACTCGAGTTCGAATTGTATATATTCCTAGATATTTATTTATTTGCAAAGTATTTTACCAGGAAGGATACATTGAGATTTCTCTCATTTTCAAGTATGTCGTGGGTTCAAGAGCATTGAAATTTTACAGTTGTTCCAGAAATACAAAGTAATAAAATGCAAGATAATAAAAAAAAACATACAAATATACAGATTAACACAAATATGTTGGAAATAAAGTCATTATGTTACATGTTTACAGGTGCATTCTGTATCCAGGTATGTTAATAGGGAGCTTTTGAGAGCTTTAAGACTGGGGCAAGATTTGATTGTGTCTGGGAGATTATTCTAGAATTGCGGCGCTCTGTAGGAAAATGTGGATTGAGACACTTCCTTTTTGTATTGTGGTATTGCAAGTAAGGTGCTGGTCCTGGATCAGAGGTTATAGGATGAGGGAACTGCTAGCCTAGGGAAGCAGTCTATTCAGGTAGGGTGGTAGCTTCCCAGGAAACCTCTTAAATACCAGGTTGGAAAGGTGAAGAGTGCGTCTAGATTCCAGCGATGGCCAGTTTGGCTCTTTTAACATGTCACAATGGTGGGTCATCTATTTACGTTGTATAACTCACTACATTGGAGCAAAAAGTGTCAGAATAAGTTTATGAAGGTCCGTTTGCGGGGCAGCTGCATACACTACATCTCCATATTCAATAGCTGGCATAAGTATTTGTTGTGCAATCTGCGTTCTTACCGCGGGGCTCGGGCAGCATTTGTTTCTGTACAGGGCACCTAGTTTGGGGTAAAGTTTAGATGAGTTTTTTGATGTGGGGGCCAAAGGATAGATTTGTTTCTAACCACATACCTAGATATTTGAGAGAACTGACTGTGGTCAGCGTGCCATTTGATTTTGTTCTGACACATAGATGGGGAGTTTGCATTTTAGGGACTGTTCCAAAGAGCATTGTGACAGTTTTGTCAGTATTTAGAAAAAGTTGATCTTCTATCCACTTTTCTGCCTCCTGTGAATTGTTCTTGCAGCACTGCCTCCAGCTGCGGGAGATTTGGTTTGCTGGTATGGATTACGGTGCCGTCTGCGTACATGTGTACAGTTGAGGCTTTGCAGATGTTGGGTAGATCATTTATGAATATCGTGAATAGCAGGGGGCCAAGTATCGAGCCCTGCGCAAGTGACTGGGAGGGAGGAGCTGACAGAAATGGGCACATATTGCGATCGGCTGGATACATATGAATGAAACTATTTTAGTGTGTGATCACCTACACCAGAGTTTGTAAGTTTTGGCTCCAGTTAGGTTTCCTTGTTCCATGTCAGCCTGGATATCATTGCAAACTTTTAGAAGGGCAGTTGTAGTTGGGTGATTTTGGACAAAAGCCGGATTGATCTGGGGTTAAATAGTATGAGCATTAATAATAATCACTTAATTGCATGTACACACATTTTTCCAAATTGTTTGACATAACAGGGAGCAATGATATCGGACGGTAGTTGGATACTGAAGTGTTGTCTCCACTTTTATGGATAGGTACCACTTTTGCCGTCTTCCAGAGTTTGAGTATGTATCCAGTCGCCAGTGATTCATTGATTAGGGTTGCAACAGGTTTTGCAATTGCCGGTGCACTGATTTTCAGCAGCATTTCTGGGATTTGATCAGGTCCTGACTGGAATTTCATTTTTTGATTACGGAGAAGTTTAGTAACTACACTGATGGGCACTGGTCTAAAACTGAATTTCTCTGAGATACAGGGTCTTTGCGCAGTAGGAGGGGCCTTACCTGCATGCAGCCTCTCTGGATGCGTGTCATTTGTTAGTTGCGCCACCACCCTGATTGCTAAGCTAACAAAATAGTTATTAAAGGCATTTGCTACATCTAGGGGGTGTTGCAGGGTTTTGTTGTTTATTTTGACAGCAGCCGGTTGGGAGTGGACAGGGGGTGAGTGTATGTTACTTATAATTTTCGAAAAATTTCTATGGTTTTAGATCTTATTATTTAGATTTTCATAGAAGTATTGGGCTTTAGCCATTTTTGTTTGCTTTGTACATGCATTCCGGCATTATCTGTATTCACAGTGATCGTTCATGGAACCAGTACTCTTGAATTTTGACCACGGTGAATCTCTAAGCTGGTACATTTGCATAAGATCAGCTGTAACCCAGGGGAGATGGGCCCCTTTTTCTCGCACTTTACGCAGCGGAACATGGGAATTCCAGACTTGCAGGAGCTCAGACTGAATGTATTCAAATGCACAGTCTGGGATTAGATTTAGTCTGTACCATGAGAGCTGTTTGAGATCATTTAGGAATGATTTAAGATTAAATTTCTTGACCTGGTGATTATTAGGGATGAGCCGAACACTCCCCGAGTTCGGTTCAAGCCCGAACCCGAACTTCCCATTTGTTCGGGACCGAACCCGAACCCCCATGCAAGTCAATGGGGCTGAAAATTCGGTTTTTTAGAGTGCCCTCCAAGAGGGCATATATGCTACATATTTGCCATAAAAGGTGTATGGGGGTCTGGGTAGTGCCCTGGGGGACAGGAAACAAGGACAAAAAGTAAAAAAAATAAACTTTTTTAAAGGGACAGTGAGTTTTCCATGAAATAAGGGTTAAAAATAAAAATGAAAAATTCCTTCAAATATCGTGCCTAGGAGGTCCCCATAACCTGCCCGTGAAGTGGCGGATTTCTAGGATGTATAGAAACACTTAAAAACAAAAAAGTGACGTTTCCTATGACGGTAAATGCTTTTCCTTTAATCTATCCATAAACAACTGCTTGGGGCGGCAGCCTGTATGAAAAGACATTTTAGGACGTGCAGAAAAAGTTTAGTGTTTTTTTGGGCTAAATTATTGTGAAACTTATGTAGGCTTTGGATGAAAGTAACAATAGGTGCTTTAAAATTGGGCTTTTAGCGTCGGCAACAGTGCCGTCACACCGTAACCCCTCTGAGGATATGAATCTGATACAGGCGTCAATGGCAGTGCACACAGATATTGTGCTTTAGTGCCAGGCATGCAAGTACTATCATACAGTAAGTAACCCCTCTGTGGTATTGTGGAAGAGTGCAGGGGTGGACCATGCGGTCCTATATTGAAAAGTTTTTGATCTGGTAATGGGCGTCAGTGCACCCAGATATTGTGCCTTTGGTGCCAGGCCATCAAGTATCATCATACAGTAACCTCTCTGTGGTATGTAGAGTGCAGGGGTGGACCATGTGGTCCTATATTGAAAAGTTTTTTTTGTTTTTTTTAATGGACGTCAGTGCAGCCAGATATTGTGCCTTCACACCGTAACCCTTTTGTGGTATTGTGGAAGAGTTCAGTGCTGGAGGTTGTGTGAATGCAGAAGAGGACATCCCCCATCTATTCCATTACTTCAGCATCAGGGGATTGATAGCTGCTGATCCAGGACTGATTCATTTTTATAAATATCAGCCGGTCTACAGAGTCGGTGGACAGACGCACTCTTTTGTCTGTGACAAAACCTCCAGTGGCACTGAACGTCCTTTCGGAAAGCACGCTAGATGAAGGGCAACCTAGTAGCTGCATAGCATATTGGCTAAGTTCTGGCCAGTGATCCAATCTCAACACCCAGTAAGCCAGTGGATCATCTGCTGGAAAGGTATCCAGGTCTGCCCTTGCCACTAGGTTATCCTGCACCATATGGTGAAGACGCTGGCAATGGGTGCCTACATTTGACGTCCCTGGGTGTCGAGGACTAAAAAAATTAAAAAATGCATCAGTCAAGCAGCCCTGGCCTTCACCACTATTCCTCTGATCACCTGCAGCCTCAGAAGCATGTGTGTCAGCACTTGGTAATCTAACAGTGCCTGGAAAGGTGTTACACAAGTTTCGCTTTAGAGCGTCCTCAAGTTTTGTCATCCTGTGCTCCCTCTGTGCGGGCAGGATGAGCTCTGCAACTTTCCCCTTGTATCGTGGATCAAGAAGGGTTGCCAACCAGTAATGATCCCTCTCCTTGATAGCACGAATCCTGGAGTCCTTTAGCAGGCTTTGCGTCACTAGAGAGCCCATGCAGCATAGGTTGGAGGTGGCATTAGCTGCCGAGTCTTCCTGGTCAATGAGGATGACCGTATCGTGCACTTCCTCCTCCCAGCCACGCACAAGCCCTTCTGTTTCTGGGCACACAAAACCCTGCCTTGAGTAATCCCCACCTTCAATGCCCCCACTACTTAAATAGTCCTCCTCGTCCTCCTCCTGTCTGATCTGAGTAGGACCCGCTGGAATGCTGTCTGCGGAAAGACTGGGGCCTTGAGAGCTAGGGAAGGCCTCCTCTTCCTCCCGCTGCTCTGCCTCTAGAGCCACATCTATAATTCCCCGCAGAGTGTGCTCCAGCAGGAACACTAAAGGAATTGTGTCACTGATGCATGCACTGTCCCTGCTCACCATCCTCATTGCCTCCTCCTCAAATGGTGACAGTACAGTGCATGCATCCTTGATCATCAGCCACTGCGGGGGGGGGGGAACCAAGTTGACCTGAACCTGTCCTTGTGCCATACTCACACAGGTACTCGTTGATGGCCCTCTGCTGCTTATGCAGACGCTGCAGCATTGTCACAGCATTGTCATGGTGGGCATGTCACAGATCAGACGGTTTGTGGGAAGGTGGAATTCTCTTTGAATTTCTGCCAGGCGAACGCTTGCTGGGAATGACCGTCTGAAGTGGCTGCAGACTTTTCTGGCCTGGATGAGAAGCTCTGACAGCCCTGGGTACTTGGTTAGGAAACACTGTACCACCAGATTTAGGAAGTGTGCTAGGCATGGTACATGCGTCAATTTACCCTTGCGTAGGGCAGAGAGAAGGTTGCTGCCATTATCGCAGATGATCATTCCCAGCTCAAGCTGGCGTGGTGTTAACCATCTCTGCCCCTGCCCCTGCAGAGCTGACAAAATTTCTGACCCGGTGTGGCTCCTGTCCCCTAAACAAACCAGCTCAAGCACAGTATGGCATCTTTTTGCTTGAGCCATTGCGTACACCCTGTCAGGCGTCGGTTTAACTGCCACTTCGCCAGAGACAGAGAAGGAGGAGGAGGAGGAGGAGGAGGAGGAAGAGATGGTGGTGGTGGAGCAGACATACCTCATACAAGCAGCTTTCTGGAGGCGTGGTGGATGAACAAGCTCCAGCACAGAGACCCGTCTTGGATCCCTCACAGCTGCAATCAGTTACCCAGTGTGCCGTGAAGGAAATGTAATGACCCTGTCCATGCTTGCTGGACCACGTGTCTAAAGTGACATGCACCTTGCTGCTGACTGCCTTTCCCAATGACTGGATAACATTGTCTTCCACGTGCTGGTATAGTGCTGGAATGGCCTTGCGTGAAAAGTAATGGCGTTTTGGAACCTGCCACTGTGGTACAGCGCATTCAGCAAATTCACGGAAGGGAGCAGAGTCCACCAGCTGGAAAGGCAGCAGCTGCAATGCGAGTAATTTTGCTAAGCTGGCATTTAGACGCTGTGCTTGGGGATGGTTGGGACTATATTTTTTCTTTCGCTGCAGCAGCTGCGGCAACGTAATCTGACTGCGTAAATCTTCAGCTACTGGGATGATGTCACATTGTGAGGAAGGACCTGCTGGTACATCCATTACTGTAGCATCATCCCTGTCGGTGGAGGTTGTAGGCAATTGCATGGCAGGACATACAGTGTGGGTAGAGACCGATGAGGAGGACCTACGCAAAGTTTTACCCCAACGGGATGTGTGGCACTTGTTCATATGTCGCCTCAAGCACGTGGTACCCAAGTGTCCGGTGTTTATCCCACGCTTCAGCCTCCTCTGACATAGATTACAAATAGCAACGGTGGGGGTCTGCTGCACAGTTCTTAAAGAACACCCAGACAGCAGAGTTCCTGCATGTGTTCTTTGAGACAACAGCGCTCTGCACCGGAGCAGCTCTGACATGTGATGCCTTGGACTGGCTAGTGCTACGGTTGGTCACAGAGGATGTTGTGCCTCGTGTTTGCTGTGCCTCCTCCTCCTCCTCCCCCTCCTCCTCACTTGATTCCTCAGTTCGATCTGGCACCCAGGTGGAGTCAGTGACCTCATCATCAATGTCATCTTCACCCCCTATCTCCTCGTCACTGGAGCCAACTTGGCAGTATGCTGCAGCTGCTGGAGCAACATGAGTGCCAGTTATTTGTGTGTCATCACTGGCACCCCCTTCCTCTAGGTTGATTATACTCCCTTGCTCAACCACATAGATTGAATCAGAGCACTGTACTTGCTGCGCATCCTCAAGCAGCATGTCACTGTCATTGTAGTCAAACAATTCAGCTGACTCCTCCGTGTGTGATAGCGAGGCTACGGCAGGAGTAGCTGTGGACATGGAGGCTGCATTAGATGCTTTGGCAGCTGAGGTGGACTGTAAAGCACTAGAAGCCTGGCTGGCAGAGTACTCGGAGGATGAGGATGGCCTGGTTAGCCAATCCACCAAGTCCTCTGTATGTTGCTGCTGCTTAAGACGGCCAGCACCAGTTAGAAATGACAAGCGTGCCCCTGCAGAGGATGCACCACGTCCACCACGACCAGAGACACAGCCTCCCGACACAGGGGCTGCTTGCCCTCTTATCTGTGGCTGGGAGCGTCTGCCTGTCCTTTTTGTTCTTTCAGACATGGTGAGTGATATATAGATTAATATATACAGAACTCTGATTCAACTCTGGTATAAAGATTTAAATAACTCTGGTATAACTCCGTGAGACACACTGATAGCTGGCAGCCAGTGACAAGAGACAGATCACCTTAATTCCCAAGTGTTTTAAAGAAATTAGTGAGCCCCAAAATACAGCGTTTTTACTGTTTGTATGACGAGACACAGATCACCTTAATTCCCAAGTGTTTTAAAGAAATTAGTGAGCCCCAAAATACAGCGTTTTTACTGTTTGTATGACGAGACACAGATCACCTTAATTACCAAGTGTTTTAAAGAAATTAGTGAGCCCCAAAATACAGCGTTTTTACTGTTTGTATGACGAGACACAGATCACCTTAATTACCAAGTGTTTTAAAGAAATTAGTGAGCCCCAAAAAAAATTGCTGGCTGTGTGACGAGACCCAGAAGATCACCTTAATTCACAAATGTTTTAAATAAAGTTGTAAACCCCAAAAAAACTTGCTGGCACAGTGACCAGACACACATCACCTAAATTCCCAGATATTTGGTATAAATGAGACCCCCCCCAGTAGCGTGGCAGACCGGCAGTAACCACACACACAACTATCTTCTTGGAAATCTCCTCTGAAATGCGTGCAGAAGCGCTGCATTGAAACCTTATATAGTGTGCTGCAGGACTTCGCTCTGTGAGCCCATGATTGGGCAAAATTTGCCCAATCAGGACTCTGAGCGGTGATTGGCATAGTGTTCAACCAGTCTTGCACCAGACCTGTGGTCAGGTGCAAGGCTGTAGCCAATTACGAGCTTCAGGCAGTGGGAAAATGCGTCCATGTGGTCGAACATGTGGCGAACACCCGGAAATGTTCGGGGTTCGCGATCTGCTCAAACAGGCTAAGTTCGGGTCGAACCCCGAACCGTCCGAACCTGAACAGCTCATCCCTAGTGATTATTACCTTTTTGGGGGAGATTTTGTGGTCTTTATTTTACACACACAGTACACTAGGCAGTGGTCACTGAAGCTATTGGCGAGAATGCCTGCCTCCTGTATTCTATCATGACATGATGAGAGCATCCAGTCCAGCAAGGTATGGTTAGTGTTTTTTGTATTAATGCGTGTGGGGGAGGAGATTAATTGTGTTAGCTGCAAGGCCTTAAACAGTGAACAATCTATATTAAAATCGCCGAGGACCACCAGTTCACTTTTTTGGTTTTGTGTAAGCAAGTTATTAAGGCTTTGAGTTATGTCAGAGAGATATATACAGGTTGGATACTTGTTATCCAGAATTCTAAAGTCTGGAAGACTCAGAAACCTGGAATTTTTGAAGTCTTCTGGACTGAATTTTTACTTGCCTCCCTGATGCTCCAGATAGGTCCTCCTGCACACTGGTGTCCTGTCAAAAACCTATAACCCATGGGAATGATTGACCCACATCATCACATCCTGCATTGTCTCCGCTTAGCCACCCAGCTGCATGATCCCTAATCATTGATGGGTTGTGGAAACTGATGGCCGCCCAGCGTTTCTCCCTACATGGTCTGCTGGGAGCACAAAGTGATGCACCATCCAGCATCTCTCACAGATTCTCCCTGATCAGCTCCGAGGGCACACATGACCCAGACGCTGTTTCTGATGCTCAGTCAAACTGGTTCAATGTAGTGTCACACAGTGAGGGAAGCAGGGCGAAAGGGATGCTCCTCACCTCTTACTAGCTTCGCTCTGCCCCAGTGATGATGGGAGGCACTGGATCAGTGTTTCATCATGGAGGGAGGGATGTTATGTGTTTACTGCCTCCACGCAGCCTGGAAGGGAAATTTTATTGCAGGAGTATTGGACCACTGTATCAACCTCCCTGTGAATCCCACATGGTCATATGAGGTGTCGTTAGATTGGTCTAGCAGGAGTGTCCTGTTCCATGCCTAGCACCAATGAGATCCATGTCTGTACCAGTGCTGCTGCTGTTTAACCGCATGACTTCGGCAGCAACTTTCATTCCCAGTAGATTCCATCTCTGGTATTCCTCAGTTATCTACTGATCCACCCCAGGACTGCTGGCTACAGTCTGAGTCCCTCTACCTTCAGGTGCTCCTGATCAGTCTGATGGACATACTTGACATGAAGATCACACCCTATTCTCAGGGCTTTTGTGTTGTCGGCTCTCTCGCCTAGAAAGGTGGATCCTGAGACCTGCGAATGCCAATTTGAAGCCTTTCTCTTATTTTTCTCGTGTACCTGGAATCCATTCAAGCCTTAAGCCAGCACAGTCTTGCAAGCCGTCAGCCGTAGCACCTTCCAAGTCTTCAAGTGCACTCAAAGTCTTCAAGCTCCTGTGGCCTGTTCCTCCAGTGTCTCTAAGACCCTTGCAGTTCTACAAGCCCTGCTACGCACTTCTCCTACCTCTTTCCCTACTATCCTTGTCTCTAGACTGCTCTTTAGTCCAGTGACCCCTGTGTCTTCCTGTGAGTTTCCTAGTGCCTTGTGTGCCCAGCCTCTCCTTATGCCCTGTGCCTCCCGGTGTTCTGTGTCCTTGTCCTTATTCATGCCCTGTCCTGTCTCTATATCCAATCTTATTCCTTTTTTACCCACCCACAGTGTCAAGTCATATTCCTGCTTCGTCTAGCATCTATGTATCTCTGGTAGCCCCTATCTGTGTCAGCTCCTTTCATGTCTCGCCTCTCTGCTTAACTTTCTTGGTTACTACCTGCTGTTGCAGATCTTACCCTGCTACCATTGCTCCTCTAATGCTCTGTATATGTTCCCTGCCTTAGCTGTGTCTTCAATAAATACACTGTTTAACCATACCACCAGTTCCAGAGTTTTTATTGCTGCACTCTGGGCTCAAACTCCACCACACTGTGCACAGACAATGGCGGTCACAAGTCTAGAGCATGACTAGAGTGTAAATCATAATGCAGTGAACATGAAGGGAGTAGCAGCCACACTATTGTGCTCTCATTCTCTCCACCTCTGTGACATATTACCCCTGTTGCTCATACTTCACCATTAGTCAAACTTTCTCCCCTCATTCTCTCCCCCTCGCTTATGTTTCCCCCTGCTTAAACTTCTCATTCTCCTCCTTCTCTCACCTTCAGTCACACTTTCTCTCTTATTCTCCCCTTCAGTCACATTTACACCTTTGTTCTCTCCCCTTTCCTCACACTTTCCTTCCTCATTCTCCCCCTTATTCTTTACCCCTCACACACACTTTGCCCCTCATTCTCCCCCTTCACACCCTTTCCCTTTCATTCTCTCCCCTTCGCACACACGTTGCCCCATCATTCTTTGCCCATCACTCACACTTTTTCCATGTTGAATTTGCATCATAATTGACTCGTGTCCATTTTTTTATGTCACATTTGTGACATAGCGAGAGTGACACCCTCACACCTTGTCAGTTACAGTGTGTATCAGTTTCACTCTTTCTGAAACAAAGCTTATTTGAAGTGACAGAGGTGGATCCTCACCTTTTAGGTGTTGAAAGCGGTTGCCAGGAGGTATGCTTTGCCTTCTCAAAGCCCAAGGCTTACTTCTGGAATTAGAGAGTCGCTTCTGCTGGCACCACGTACAAACTGCATCTGGAACAAGACCTCATGCAAGACTATTGAGAAGCCTGACATAAAGTGCGGTTTTAATACTGATTTTAAGTGGCAGTGCTATTGCTTTTAACGAAGGAGCAGAGGCTACTGTCATTTAAGAAATGAAATATGAGCTCACCCATAGCCATTGAATGCATGAATCTAGACCGATCTCTCTTTTTCATTACAAAGGTTAATATAGGTTTCTGGACATGGTTATACCCAGAATTTCATTCCCTTAAGATATGAGAATCCTCATGCAGGACTGTCACAACTGAGCACTAAAGAGTTTTTGTGTATTATTATTGTCATTTATATAGCGCCAACAGTTTCCGCAGCGCTTTACAATAACCAAAGGGAACTAAATACATATAAAGGGACATAGGATGGAAACCTGAGGTGTAGAGGTCCCTGCTCTTAGGAGCTTACAGTCTAGAGATGTATGTACTGTATGTATGTGTATATATGTATATATGTATGTATGTATATAGGTATCACTACAGACTGCTATACTTGTGATATATATAAGTGGTTTACATTGAC
Source organism: Leptobrachium leishanense (assembly GCA_009667805.1). NCBI lineage: Eukaryota > Metazoa > Chordata > Amphibia > Anura > Megophryidae > Leptobrachium > Leptobrachium leishanense. The sequence continues at coordinate 417,340,792 of CM019063.1, read as the reverse complement.
GCTGTTGGCAGGCTTAAGCAATTAACGGCCATTCATTGTGAACCAAATTTCCACCATTTTATTCAGCAAAGCTCAGAGTCAAGAAATATTCACCATGTGGTAAAAGCTGGTATTATGCACCCATGCATGGAGCTGTTGTTGCAGGTTTTTGAATGTGTTTGTCTGGAGTGCTCTCTCCATGGTTTTGTTCTGTATTTTATTTTGAGACGTACCCGCACTGAAACGCTTAGTTTAGGCTGAGTGCAACCCCCCCCATGTGATATATATATATATATATATATATATATATAATACCAGTGGCAACCTGCAAAAAATCCACTCAAAATATGTATGCCTGGGTGCAAAAATCCAATATGCATATATACAGTCCAGAAAGTGATGCACACCAGGGCGTAAGTAAAAAAAATAAATAAAAAAACATTTTTTATATATATATATATTTATTTATTTTTATTCGAAGTTACATTAAAAAATGACCAACGTTTCGACCCTGCACCGGGTCTTTATCAAGATAAAGCACAAGACAAATAAACAACATATAAATAAGTAAAATGAGCTATACACTCACCAATGAGGACACCGCTGCACACCTGACTCCATCTCCCCAAAACTGGAAGTGATGTGTCGGTGGCTGCAAGTGTAACCATGCATACTGGGAAAACGAGTCCTAAGCAAGAGCGTCAACTGGAAAAACAAAATGACCCAGCACTACTGCACTGGTTGTGTGTACCAGCAGCAAATTAAAAACAACAAAAGAATATGCTTGATGGTTTAAAATAGGATGACAGTGTAGTAATGCAATCACATGCTTAAAGGCTATCTGAAAGATTAACAGAACATGAATCTGAATACAGGGAAAATACTGTCACAATGAACTTACAAAAAATATAGGCAAAATGAACAAAACTATGTCATGTATGTTAAATGTGGTGAACCTAAAACACATGAAAAATTATGTGTATTGCGACTATACTAAATAAGTGATATGAATAAAAATCGAATTTGGAGCATATATATCAGGGTTATTCAAAGAGAATCGAAAAGTCACCGTACGTTCTGTGACTTTTCGTTCTCTTCAATTCGGTACGATTTGGCCATCCCATTTCGGCGACCATGCCGTGTATTCAGCGAGCATCACAGGGCTGCTGTAATGCAGGGAAAAGTCGCCAAACACTCACCGCAAAACGAGGGCGAACGTACACCGAAACCCGCAAAAACATCTGGATTAACACGCCGGAGAAACCTGAGCAGCCGCCGATCACGGCGCAGAGCAGCCGCCGGGAAAAACCCGACACCGCAGACGAATGGAGTGGAAAAAAAACAAAAACGGACGCTTGAATGTTGGTTTGCAAACAGCGTTTCACTTTTCAAACTACTGAGCGAAAATGTCTGAAATTTACATATGAGGTCCAATGAATGATAATAAAAAGGGCTGTCACAGAAAAAAAAAGTTTCAAAATCGGGAAAAAAATTTTTTGCAAAAAATGCTTAAAAGATCCTAAAAAATCTATGAATAGACTTTTTACTGCAGAATATTATAATCAACGGTTTATTAGATATTGAATTAAAACGGGAATATTTTTAACATTGAAGCCTATGGGATTCACCTGAATAAACCTGTTGAATGAAGCAACCGAAAGGCAGGGCATTTCGGCAACTATTCACTGCTGGTTTTTGTTCTCTGAATAGAAAAAGCTATGGCTATTACACTGCCCTTGAACAGGCACCGTATGTGCTGGCAATTCGCCAACATTTGGCGAATTGCCTGCTCTCTGAATAGCCGAATGGCCAGGAAAGATAACCGAATGCTGATTTTCAGCGTTCGGTTACCTTTCGGCAGCCATTCGGATCTCTTTGAATAACCCTGTATGTAACGTGTACCAAAAAAGTGCAAAAGGAGGAGATATAGTACATATATCTGCAAGTGTAACAAAGCATGCTGTGAAAGTGAGTTCTAAGCAAGAGAGTCAACTGGAGAAACCAAAAAATGACCCAGCACTGCTGCACTTTTTATGTGTACCAGCAACAAATTAAGAAAAAAAAAAGTTATGGTTAAAATAGGATGACAAAAAGTGAAGTAATGCAATCACATGCTTAAAGGCTATCTGAAAGATTAACAGAACATGAATCTAAATACAGAGAAAAGTTTGTAAGTTCATTGTGACAGTATTTTCCCTCTGTAGCGCTCACTCCCGGAGGAGCCGCTGAAAATGAACCACGCGTCAGTCTCCCCGCACTAGGGAATAAATATACTCCAACACCGCTGTGAGTTTTTATCATTTAAATAGTTTACTAAAATAGTAAGCAGACGTTGAGACACGGTATTCACAGATATTGTTATAGTACTTTCGTATCCCAGTAAAAGCGCGTAGCGGGAAAGAAACGAAACACGAGGCTTCGTATTTCGGAAAAAATATATTCACAACCGAACAGAAAAGAAATGCAATTGCACGAGATTCGAAAAAGGGACACGTAGCGAAACCCAAAAATACAATCTCTTCGTATTACGCTAAACGCGCAGCGGAAAAGAGAAAAATATTATTCGGAACGTATCTTTAACCCCTGTTCCGAATCGTAACAGAATGAGTCATGCACAGGTTAAGTCCCGGAATGTAAAAGGTGTGTATGTGTGTGTGGTACCTGGGTACTGTTCAACTGGCCAGTGAATTTACTTAAGGAATGTCTTCGACTAGTCAAGTTGGGGCCCTGTGGACTTTAAAGAGAAAACAGCAGCGTGTTCTTTATTTACAAACGGCCTTGGAGGCCTCTCACCCATCCACCGGTTGCTTTAGGCTCCTCTGACCCAGGACGTCTCTCCGCTCGATATTGACTGGGGATACTTGCGGCCGGATTCGTTGTCTGACTTTCCGTAGCTTGTCCACGACTTGTCCAGCTCACCGCCTGCTTTCCGTATCCGATCAACTCGCGGTAACTCCTCACTCGAGGTCTTCGGATTGTTCGATCTGCAGCAATCTCTGGAACTTGGAGGTCTCCTTCACTTGTGCTGAATGACCCGATAAAGAAACTGGCAGGTCTCACTCACGCTCTGGCCTAGGCCCTCTCGCGATGTCTGGCACTGCGTCTGCTCTCTCTCGTTCCCTGGCGCGCTCTGGCGCGTTCTCCACGAGGTTCGGGATGTAAGTGTGCTCGGTCCCACCCACTTCCTGTCTCTTTGCAAAGCACGCCGGGAAATGTAGTCCCAATGTCCAGTGTCTCTAATCGCGATTGTCTCCATCTTGTGGCCAAAAATAGGTACTGCCAGCAGCAAGATTTTAACACAGCGCTACACTCTCCCCCTCCTAGAACTCTTGGGTCTCTCCAAGGAGGTACAACAGTTACATACATTTTCGCAATATTTGAATACAGTTTACATACAATGTACAGGTTCAGCAGCATACATGTAATGGGTTAGGAACACTTCCTCCAATTGATCAATACTTTGGGCTACCTCAGCTAGCATAGCAGACACTTCGGGCAACCTCTGTACAGTGGTAATGGCCTCTTCAGTGCTATGTCCTGGTGAGTCGTAGGTGAGGCGTTGGGGCGGTCGAACAGAGCGTTTTGGTTCTGGCTCAATCAATTCCTCTTCAGGTGGAAGTACTATAAGTGTTGGCTCAATCCTTCTCTCTCTCACTGGGGCAGACGTTTCTTCAGAGTATGATCCCTCCAGTGAAGGCATAGAACTATAATCACCTGAATAAGCTTCAACTTCCGGAGCTACTGGGACTCCAGCAGCCTTAGGGACTCCCAACTGAAATTCAAGAGCTTCAGGGATTTCAACAGTCTCAGGGACTTCCAGCAGAAACTCAGGAGCTTCAGGCCTCAAGTTACTCTCCCACCGCTCAGGAACAACGACAACCTCCTCAGGCTCCGGTGAGCGCATCCAGTCCAGACAATAACTCTCTTCTTCACTGTCTCTTTCGCTCTCTTCGACAATCCGGGTCTGTTGAGACCGAGTAACCGGAGGCAAACGTGGAGCAGGCGGATTTGGCGGAGGCAGTTCGTCCCCAACTGGCATCCTCACAGCCTCTCTCAAAGGTAACAAATGATTCCGGTGCCAGTTCTTAAGAGGCCCAGCCTTTCCATCCGGCCGGATTTGATACACCGGCAGACCCGGCAGTTGCTTGCAGACAATGTAAACTTGAGAACTCCATCTATCCGCCAACTTATGCCTCGCAGCAGCACCCAAGTTCTTCAACAAAACCCTATCACCGGGTTGTAGATCTTGTATCCGAACTTTCAAGTCATAGTTCCTTTTGTTCCTTTGCTCCCTGTTTCCTGAGGTCAAACGGGCTTGTTCAAACGCAGAAGCCAGGTTCTTCCGAAGTCTATCCACGTAGTTTCTATGGGAAGCTACCGACGTCTGGTCTAGAGATAACCCAAACGCCAAATCAACCGGCAGTCGGGCTTCTCTTCCGAACATAAGACGGTACGGTGAGTATCCAGTTGCATCACTCTCCGTACTGTTATATGCATGCACCAGAGTAGCTATGTGACGACTCCAACTCTGCTTCTCTACGGTCGACAAAGTCCCCAGCATATTCAGCAGTGTGCGATTAAACCTTTCAGGCTGAGCATCACCTTGAGGGTGATATGGGGTAGTTCGGGTCTTTTGGATTCCCAACAGCTCTAACAATTGCCCCACCAGTCTGCTTTCAAAGTCTCTACCCTGATCAGAGTGTATCCTCCTTGGCCGTCCGTAATGAACAAAGAACTTTTCCATCAACACCTTGGCCACTGTCGGAGCGCGTTGATCTTTTGTGGAAAATGCTTGGGCGTAACGAGTGAAATGATCAGTCACTATTAGAATGTTCCCTTGCCCACTAGCATCCAGCTCTAAGCACAGGAAGTCAATGCACACCAAATCCATGGGTCCCTGGCTCTGCAGATGGCTCATTGGAGCAGTTCGGGTCGGTAGAGTCTTTCTCTGAATGCATCTCAGACAGGAATGACAATAACTTTCCACTTCAGCTCTCATGCAAGGCCAATAGAACCTATCTCGCACCAGCTTAAAAGTTCTCTCAGCACCCAAATGTCCATGCTCATCATGTAGTGATCGCAGCACACTCTCCCTATGTTTAGTGGGGAGGAATAACTGTTGAATCTCTTCAGAGTTAGTTGAGGGCCCCTTCGGTAGACCACCCCATCCAACATCTTTAACCGCTCCCACTCTTTATAGACCAATCTGCCTCCACTCGGGGAGTTGGTTAACAAAATCTCTCGCTGGTTTGCAGTCAGGGCCTTTATGGTCAAGGCAATTAAAGGGTCTCTGGCCTGATCCGCTTTCAGGTCCTGTCTCGAAAAGGTAGGTAAACTTTCATCCCTTAACTGCGTAGGGTTACAGTAAAACTCAGGAACAGCCGCAGCCATGACTCCTATGGCCTCCGCTTCAATCCCTCCTTTGACCCGGCGCTCTGTTCCTTGACACAAAGCTTGCACCCCGTCTGGAGTCAACTGAGTCCATTCTGTAGTGTAGGGTCTTCTCGATAACGTATCAGCATCTCGATTATTCACCCCAGGGCGATACTTCAGGCTGAACCGAAACCCTGACAGAGCGGCCAACCACCGATGTCCCGTTGCGTCCAGTTTTGCGGTAGTAAGGATGTAGGTAAGAGGATTGTTATCCGTCTTGATCACAAACTCGGCTCCATACAGATAGTATTTTAACTTGTCTACCACTGCCCACTTTAAGGCTAGGAACTCCAACTTGTGAGTAGGATAGTTCTTTTCAGAAGGCGTAAGGCTCCGGCTCACGTACTCTACAGGCCTCAGCAATCCACCATACTCCTGATACAGGACTCCTCCCAGACCTTCTCGGCTGGCATCCACATGTAGCTCATACGACTTGTGAGGGTCCGCATAGGCCAAAACAGGAACTCGGGTTAGACTCTCTTTCAGCTTCACGAAAGCTCCTTCACATTGACTGGTCCATTCACCTTGTATAGACTCTCGAGCTTTCCTTGGCCCTGGAGCTGACGAGTTTTGGTCAGAGACCTTGCAGCCTTCTTCTGTGGTTTCCTTCTGCAGGAGTTTGTTCAGTGGTTGAGCTATTTTCGCGAATCCTCCCACAAATCTTCGATAGTAGGAACAGAATCCCAAGAAAGATCTAAGTTCAGTGACGTTTCGGGGTCTAGGCCAAGAAGCTACGGCCTCCAACTTCCGAGGGTCTGTCGAAACACCTTCTGCTGAGACCACATGTCCTAGATACGTAACAGACGGTAGACAGAATTGGCATTTCTCCAGAGACAGTTTCAGCCCCTCTTCATGGAGCCTCTTCAAGACCTTCTCCAAACGTTGTTCATGTTCTTCCAGAGTCTTCCCAAACACAATTATATCATCCAGGTACACTAATACTTCGATTAGATTCATATCCCCGACTGTCTTCTCCATTAACCGTTGGAACGTGGCTGGAGCCCCCGTAAGGCCTTGAGGCATTCTGTTGAATTCAAAGAACCCCAGTGGACAGTAGGCTTGTGCACCGATTTTTTTTCGGTTCGATTCGGTTCGATTTTTCGGATTTTTAAACTTTTCGATTCGGCTCGTTTCGACCAATTTCGGTTTCGATTCGATTCGGTTCGACCTGTTTTTCGGGTACATTTTTTTTCGGAATTTCGACCATTTTTCGTATTTTCGTGTCACTGTGCTTGGTTTTTGTATCGACTTTTTGTTTTTTCGAAAAATTTTCGTTTTTCGGAAAATTTTCGTTTTTCGGGATTGCACATTTTTCGGCATATCGACCATTTTTCGTATTTTTCGTGTCATTTTGCCCGTTTTTTGTATCGCCTTCGTTTTTTCGAAAAATTTTCGTTTTTCAGAAAATGTTCGTTTTTACAAAATTTTCGTTTTTCGGAAAATTTTCGTTGTTCGGAAAATTTTCGTTTTTCGGAACATCTGTTCTCCTCGTTTGCCACATTTCAAGCCCATTCGAAAAATCCGAAAATATTTCGTTTCGGCTCGGAAAACATTTCGGATCTGAACTTTTCGGATCTAAAATTTTTCGGAAATTCGGCCGCATCCGAAAACACGAATCGGGAAATTTCGTGAAAATTCCGAAATTCCGAAACCCGAAACGCACATCGCTAGTGGACAGATGAACGCAGTTTTCTCCTTGTCCTCAGGATGCATGGGTATCTGGTGATACCTGCTTCGCAGGTCTAGTACACTAAACCACTTTGCTCCAGACAAACACTGTAGGGCATCTTCTATCCGAGGAGTGGCATATTGATCGGGGATGGTTCTCCGGTTTAATGTGCGGTAGTCTATGCATAGGTGGACAGAACCATTTTTCTTCCGGACCAACACTATGGGAGATGCGTATGGACTCCTGGACTCTTGGATCACCTTGGTTCTTTGCAATTCATTCAGCTGCTCTCGCAGATCATCCAAGTCTCCTAGCGGAACTCGCCTTGATCTTTCACGAAACGGCTTGTCTTCTTGTAACCGAATGCGGTGCTCAGTACTCTTAGCTAGGCCCACATCGAACTCATCTTTCGAGAACAATTCCTTCCACTTTAGGACTTGAGACTGAAGACGTTTCTTCCACTCAGGTGAAATGGGAGCGTCCTTGGGGTAGAATCTTTCATCTGGAATCTCTTTTTCCACTCTCCCTCCTAAATCGGTAGAGAGGGGTGTAGCAGACTCTACTTGCCCGATAGGCATTCGTGCTTTAAGGACTACTGGAGAATCCGTCACATTGCACACGCTGACCGAGACTCTTCCTCGTGTTCTCTTCAGAGCTTTGGTGGAGATTACTTCAGGAATTACTTCGACTCCGGTTTCACTCCCATGATTAAAATCGGTTCCCAGCACCACATAAGGACCTGGTTGCGATCCGTTCAACTTGACTGAAGCCCGGAAACTCGCTACTTCTCCTGCTTGCAGAACCTTCTCTGTTCCCCCCAGTCTCCATAGGCGCCCCACCTCGGCCGGTGCCTTTCGTTCTTCGACCATCCTCTGATAGACCGGACGTAACATCGGGTGCACTCCTTGAGTCGAACCTTCTTCCAATACAATAGGTGTCAGGAGATGCCGCACTAGGTCAGTATTCGTCCCCACTATCAGGGAGCTTCTGTTCGCACCTGAGGGTCGAGGACACACAATGGCCAATGCATCACAACCCCCAGACTGCCCGATGACTTCAGATCCGATCTCCAACTTCACTTGCAGGTACCCGTCATAGGGGAGTTTCTCAGTGCCGATACCCCATATTTCCAAATCCTTCAATTCTTGCAGAGGAATGTGCTTTAAGTGTTTCTCATAGAAGTCTTTGTAGATCAATGTCACCTGAGCCCCTGAATCTAACAGGGCTTTAGTGTAGACTCCCTCCACTTGGATTGGCACAATAGGAGAAGGACCTATCAGTTGGTCAGGAAATTTGGTGGCGGTATCCGGACGCTTAGACCCAGTTTGCTGTACCCTGGCCTTTTTCTTGGCCCGTGTAGGTTTTGGGTGTGCATTGCTTCCCCATGACGTAGACCCGGATGCTAAGGGAGTGACTCTTTCAGTCCTGGCAGGCTCAGCAGTTGGCTCGGCTTTGGGCCCTCTCGCCCTCTTAGTCTTGGCTTGGATTTTGGAGCGGGGTTCAACCTTCGGGCACCTAAGTTGCTCCTTTACTGGTGCCCTCTGGCGTTTCCCGCCGGTGAGGTAAATAACCGTCCTTCTAGGGCTTTCAACAGTCCCTCGACTCTATCCTTCTCAGGCTTTCGGCCTTTGCACTGTGCGCAGAAATGGCCCATTTCTCCACAACCGAAACATCTCTTCTTAGAGAGCGGAGACGTAGTTGCTTGTTGAGACTTGGTTAAAGGACTTGGACCAGACGCCACAGCAACTCCCTTCGTCTGCATACCTGTGAGGAATGTCTGCATTTCTGCCTGCATTTCGGTCACCTTCATCAACACTCGGCACAGTTCTGCGTGCGCTTGTTGCAATTCAGCTTGAGCTTCCTGTACTTTCTTGACGGTTTTGGACAATTCACCACGTTCAGGGAGGTTCGATTCTTTGGCAGCCCTCTCCGTAGATTTAAAAACGACTAGGTGTTCCTGTTCGTCCTCGTCAGATCCATAAGTATCTAGGGAGTCGCTTTCAGGCTGCAGACCGTCGCTATGTCTCACAGGTTGTGCATAAGCCCTTTCCCCCTGCCTGAAGGATTTCTCTTCCAGTAAAGCCTCTTCCTCTCGTACAACTCGGATCAGTTCCAGGTACTTCAGCTCTTGGTTACCTGCTCTGCCTCTCAGCTGCATCATTACTGGATCTAGAGGTTGAGAGCCCCTCAGGATCTGTTTTATTCGGATCTTATCTACTTCGGCCGGTTCGGCCCCTTTCTTGAGGAGTATCTGGTGTAGAATCTTATCTAGGCGCCTCATGTACTCGGTCATTCTCTCACCTCTTCTCTGATAGGTGTGTTCGTACTGATATACCAGTTCGGCCGCCTTTTCGGTTCGCCCAAAAACTTCTTCAAGAACGTTTAAATAATCTAAAGCAGTACAATCTTTTCTACTCAGTTTCAGGTTTCTCACCGCTTCTGACGCAGGTCCCTTTAAGCTCTCGGTGATCCTTTGCTTTTTCTGGGCCTCAGGGACATCCCACTCATCCAGAGCCTGCATCGCCTGTTCCACCCATTCTTCAAAGGTTTCTTCTCCCGCCGGAGTTGGTACGTTTCCTGTAAAATTTCTTAACCGTCGATAACCGAATGTCAGAATCTGGCTGCGGTTGGTGTAGCAGGATGGGGTTGTGAGCCCAATATGCAGTGATATAAGCAGGTTTAAGATAACAAAAGGGTGTTTATTGAAAATAAACACTAACATCAAATCAGGCAAGGAACAGGCAATGGCGTATTCAGGGTTCAGCAAGGGGTTCGGTACACGGCAAGGCTGGCAGAGAGTAGTCAGTGATACAGCAGGGGTTCGGTACACGGCAAGGCTGTGAGAGAGTCGGTGATACAGCAGGGGTTCGGTACACGGCAAGGCTGGCAGAGAGTAGTCGGTGATACAGCAGGGGTTCGGTACACGGCAAGGCTGGCAGAGAGTAGTCGGTGGTACAGCAGGGGTTCGGTACACGGGGAGTCTTAGATGGGGGGCAGAGGTGGAGCAGGATGGGAGGGTTACCGGTGAGTGAAGCAATGAGAGTCCAGATTATAGCAGAAGGTCCTTGGGGTCTGTAGTAGAGGGTTCAGGAGATGATCAGGCGGTTTCAGGGAGCTTTGAGTAGACAGGTATCGCAGTCAGTAACTTCAATGTGGAAGTCCAGGGTTGAGGGTGGGACTCCCTTATATACAGGGCTAAGCAGGGAGGATGAAGGGCAGGTGTGGATCCAGGGCCAGAACGGTTAGAATCAGGAAGGTGAATTGTTTATACAAGGGTTTTGGAATCTGCAGGGGACATGTAGTAAAAGGCACAAAAAGGGGTGCCAGGGGGTCAGGGCCTCCAGGACCTGACATAGCCCCCCAACAAGGGGCAACCTCCGGGTGCCCCAGACGTGGTCGAGGCAGGTACAGTGTCCAGGATCACACCCCGGATGAATAAGGATTGTTTACGGGATGCAATGTCCATGTTCCCGAAACCTGGTCCCAGATGGATGTGACAAGGGTGCACTGTACAGTGCTGGAACGAGTTCTCTTAGGTACAGGAACTTGGGCAACAACAGCGGCACAGGTCTGCAGCGACGAAGATACTGGAACTTGACTTGGCAGGGCAGCGCCCTTGGCGAGGATCGTTGGGGCAGCGCCCTTGACGAGGCATGGTGGGGCAGCGCCCTTAGTACGGCCTGGTGGGGCAACGCCCTTGAGGACAGGAGGGGCAGCGCCCTTGGCGAAGCACGGTGGGGCAGCACCCTTGGCAACCGGTGGGACAGCGCCCTGGACGAAGACTGGAGGGGCAGCGCCCTTGGCGAAGCACGGTGGGGCAGCACCCTTGGCAACCGGAGGGGCAGCGCCCTTGGCGAAGCACGGTGGGGCAGCACCCTTGGCAACCGGAGGGGCAGCGCCCTTGACGAGGCACGGTGGGGCAGCCGGTGGGGCAGCGCCCTTGATGAGGCACGGTGGGGCAGCGCCCTTGACGAAGACTGGAGGGGCAGCGCCCTTGATGAGGCACGGTGGGGCAGCGCCCTTGGCAACCGGAGGGCCAGCGCCCTTGACGAGGCACGGTGGGGCAGCGCCTTTGACGAGACACGGTGGGGCAGCGCCCTTGGCAACCGGTGGGGCAGCGCCCTTGATGAAGACTGGAGGGGCAGCGCCCTAGAGGACCGTAAGGGCAGTGCCCTTAGCGAGGCCCTTGGCACTGCCCGGCTCAACGGCGACGTCCTTGGCAAGGCATGGAGGAACAGCGCCCTTGGCAAGGCATGGAGGAACAGCGCCCTTAGCGAGGCCCTCGGCACTGCACGGCTGTGCGGCGGCGGCCTCCTTGGCACTGCATGGCTCTGCGGCAGCGACCTCCTTGGCACTGCACGGCTCTTGCTGGGCAATGAGCGATTTGGCCTTACGGCGACGTCGACGGCCCCGTGGCGATGATGGCTCAGGAGAGCCTGCGGGTTGCAGGGCAGCGACATCCTGAGATCCTGCAGGTTGCAGGGCAGCGACATCCTGAGATCCTGCAGGTTGCAGGGCAGCGACATCCTGAGATCCTGCAGGTTGCAGGGCAGCGACCTCTTGAGATCCTGCAGGTTGCAGGGCAGCGACCTCTTGAGATCCTGCAGGTTGCAGGGCAGCGAGTTTTGGCTTTTGTTCAACCTCCAATTCCAGGAGGCATGGATGAGTCTCCAGCTCTTGGGGTTTCGGTTTCACAGACAACCGAACAACTGTGGGTGACATGGAGAACAGGGCACCAATGAAGGCAGATCTCTGGTATGGTGCACTTGACATGGTTGTGGTAGCTGGAGTTCTGTAGTTGGCCACTGCACGGCACAGATAGGTGGCTGGGTGACAAACGGATCCTGCAACGCCAACATACCTCCCATGCTGTCCTGGGGGTCCCTGGGTGCGGCGTGCAGTCTGTCTGGACAGGTCCAGGCCAGCATCAGTGGTTTCCTCTTCTGACTCCGAGTCATCAGAAGGACATGGTGAAGGTGGCACCGTGTGTCCATGAGGAGCGGCTTCCCGAAGTCTCAGGGCCGATTCGAAGACCTCCAGGTCCTCTCTGCGAACGACAGTTCCGTTTGAGGCATATGTGCAACAAGGAGGTATAGGGCTGGGTTCTGGCTCTTTGGCAACACCAGCCATGATGTATTGGCTAGTCTCGGTCTCCATAGGCATGGCTGATTCAGCGTCTATGGAATCTTGCTCCATTGGCACTTCAGGATCAGAATCCGGTGCAGCGCACTCCATAGGGGTCTCGTGGTCTGACCCCTCGGAGCTTCTTGAATAACCCGGTCTCTGGGTACAGAGAGTCTGGTAGCTCTTGACTAAGCTCTTCTGGGAACAGGAGCACGCTGGGTTCTTCTGGGAGCAAGCTGGGATAGGGTTTTCTCTTTGGGTGCGTGTTTTTGTAACTTGACAGTTGAGGTCAGTTTTTGCAGGGCAGGCACCAGTTTTCCCAACGAAGACTTTGTGATCTTGATAGTTGGTACAGGTTTGGTACAAACAGGCTTGGCATGAACAGGTGTAGAAAAACTTTTTGTACCTGGCTTAGGTGGGCGCAGTGGGCAGGCCGATATTAGATGCAAGGGACCCCCACAGTAGAAACAGAGGTTTAGCGCCCTCCTTCTTGCCTTTTCTTCTGGGGTCAGCGGTCCTCTGGCTCCCTCTGTAGCAGGAACGCGCACCTTAGATGAGGTGCCCCTTGGGTTTTGCTGCATATAATCAAGCAGGGAGTCTAGATACTGCTGGATTTTCAGGAAGGCATCTTTTAAGTTTTCCACCATGGTGTATATCACTGCGGGCTCACAGGTTGTGGACTTCCACATTCTGTCAGGATCTGGCTGCGGTTGGTGTGGCAGGATGGGGTTGTGAGCCCAATATGCAGTGATATAAGCAGGTTTAAGATAACAAAAGGGTGTTTATTGAAAATAAACACTAACATCAAATCAGGCAAGGAACAGGCAATGGCGTATTCAGGGTTCAGCAAGGGGTTCGGTACACGGCAAGGCTGGCAGAGAGTAGTCGGTGATACAGCAGGGGTTCGGTACACGGCAAGGCTGGCAGAGCGTAGTCGGTGATACAGCAGGGGTTCGGTACACGGCAAGGCTGGCAGAGAGTAGTCGTGGTACAGCAGGGGTTCGGTACACGGGGAGTCTTAGATGGGGGGCAGAGATGGAGCAGGATGGGAGGGTTACCGGTGAGTGAAGCAATGAGAGTCCAGATTATAGCAGAAGGTCCTTGGGGTCTGTAGTAGAGGGTTCAGGAGATAATCAGGCGGTTTCAGGGAGCTTTGAGTAGACAGGTATCGCAGTCAGTAACTTCAATGTGGAAGTCCAGGGTTGAGGGTGGGACTCCCTTATATACAGGGCTAAGCAGGGAGGATGAAGGGCAGGTGTGGATCCAGGGCCAGAACGGTTAGAATCAGGAAGGTGAATTGTTTATACAAGGGTTTTGGAATCTGCAGGGGACATGTAGTAAAAGGCACAAAAAGGGGTGCCAGGGGGTCAGGGCCTCCAGGACCTGACACCGAAGTTAGTGTGAGGAGGGCTTGTTTTCTGACATTTAGCCAGTAGATCTCCAATAGCCACGATAAATTCAAGCCCGATCATGGCCAACAGACTAGGCGCGGGAACACTTGCGGATTCGCCACGTGGCGCACTTGGCTGAATTAGTTGGACTTCCACCTCATCGGTCAGTTTCACGCTCGCGCCCTGAAAACATGGTGGAACACCCTTTCTCCATTCAAGAAGAACATACGTGTGAGAGGTATCTGTGTTCTTTACAATGTCCAGAATTAACCCCCGATGGTCTGGTGTCAGCGCGGCCACGGCCTGGCGAATCTGATCTTCGGCCCAAGTGTCTGCGGGAATATCCATGACTATACAACATTCTAACTGACTACTGTGCTCCTCACACCACTCGGCAACAGTGTCTGGATCCATATTTAACCCTTTAGATGCGTTTTTTCCAGAGACTGGATCCCGGAAACGAGCCCCCACGTGTAGCGCTCACTCCCGGAGGAGCCGCTGAAAATGAACCACGGGTCAGTCTCCCCGCACTAGGGAATAAATATACTCCAACACCGCTGTGAGTTTTTATCATTTAAATAGTTTACTAAAATAGTAAGCAGACGTTGAGACACGGTATACAGATATTATTATAGTACTTTCGTATCGCGGTAAAAGCGCGTAGCGGGAAAGAAACGAAACACGAGGCTTCGTATTTCGGAAAAAATATATTCCCAACCGAACAGCAAAGAAATGCAATTGCACAAGATTCGAAAAAGGGACACGTAGCGAAACCCAAAAATACAATCTCTTCGTATTACGGTAAACGCGCAGCGGAAAAGAGAAAAATATTATTCGGAACGTATCTTTAACCCCTGTTCCGAATCGTAACAGAATGAGTCCTGCACAGGTTAAGTCCCGGAATGTAAAAGGTGTGTATGTGTGTGTGGTACCTGGGTACTGTTCAACTGGCCAGTGAATTTACTTAAGGAATGTCTTCGACTAGTCAAGTTGGGGCCCTGTGGACTTTAAAGAGAAAACAGCAGCGTGTTCTTTATTTACAAACGGCCTTGGAGGCCTCTCACCCATCCACCGGTTGCTTTAGGCTCCGCTGACCCAGGACGTCTCTCCGCTCGATATTGACTGGGGATACTTGCGGCCGGATCCGTTGTCTGACTTTCCGTAGCTTGTCCACGACTTGTCCAGCTCACCGCCTGCTTTCCGTATCCGATCAACTTGCGGTAACTCCTCACTCGAGGTCTTCGGATTGTTCGATCTGCAGCAATCTCTGGAACTTGGAGGTCTCCTTCACTTGTGCTGAATGACCCGATAAAGAAACTGGCAGGTCTCACTCGCGCTCTGGCCTAGGCCCTCTCGCGATGTCTGGCACTGCGTCTGCTCTCTCTCATTCCCTGGCGCGCTCTGGCGCGTTCTCCACGAGGTTCGGGATGTAAGTGTGCTCGGTCCCACCCACTTCCTGTCTCTTTGCAAAGCACGCCAGGAAATGTAGTCCCAATGTCCAGTGTCTCTAATCGCGATTGTCTCCATCTTGTGG
This sequence comes from Leptobrachium leishanense, assembly GCA_009667805.1. Taxonomy (NCBI): domain Eukaryota; kingdom Metazoa; phylum Chordata; class Amphibia; order Anura; family Megophryidae; genus Leptobrachium; species Leptobrachium leishanense. Next base: position 417,325,662 of record CM019063.1, on the reverse strand, counting down.
CCAAAAATAGGTACTGCCAGCAGCAAGATTTTAACACAGCGCTACACCTGTATTCACATTCATGTTCCGTTAATCTTTCAGATAGCCTTTAAGCATGTGATTGCATTACTACACTTTCTGTCATCCTATTTTAAACCATCAAGCATACTCTTTTGTTGTTTTTAATTTGCTGCTGGTACACACAATCAGTGCAGCAGTGCTGGGGCATTTTTTGTTTTTTTCCAGTTGACTCTCTTGCTTAGAACTCGTTTTCCCAGCATGCATTGTTACACTTGCACCTGCCGACACATCACTTCCAGTTTTGGGGAGATGGAGTCAGGTGTGCAGCGGTGTCCTCATTGGTGAGTGTATAGCTCATTTTACTTATTTACAGTATATGTTGTTTATTTGTCTTGTGCTTTACCTTGATAAAGACCTGGTGCAGGGTCGAAACGTTGGTCATTTTTTAATGTAACTTCGAATAAAAATATATATTTTTTTACTTAAGCCCTGGTGTGCATCCCTTTTTGGACTAACTTTATATATATATATATATATATATATAAACGATTGATTAATCGTTAAAATTTTTGATCTAGGAGTCCAGAGCTATATTGGCTTCCTGGGGCCCTGGGCGGCCCTACAGCAGCGTGCGAGGGCGCCTCCCTCCAGTCATGCGTGTGACGCATGCGTCACACACAGCGACTGGCGCAGGAAGATGACGGCAGACGAGAAGGCAGCGGTGAGTATGAGCCTGTCTCAGTCCAGCCTCGGACCCAGCCAAACCCCAGCAGGGCCCAGACCCCAGGCACACACCAGGCAGGACCCAAGGCCCATACCAAAGACCCAGGACCCCAGACCCAAGGGCCAGACCCAGACCCAAGCAGATCAGCTAAAAGTAGTTGGATCTGTATATGCGTTTATAATTAATAGAACATGACCATTTTAATCAGTACCAGCTGTCAGGATGTATATTCAATAAGAAATTTATACGAGATATAAGCTATCCATATTTCTCAGAAATCGATCCTTTGTCTGTTTTCAACATCTGCGCTTGATTTATTCTCACAACAAAAGTCAAGGATTTATAAACACAACATCCATCAGCACACACATATCTCTAGCGTTTAGAATTATTAGTAACTACATAAATGGTTAGTTCAATTTACTTTGATTTAAGTTAGTGACTAAACACCTATGGTTAATACGACTTAATTCCCAGCAAACAAATATTCAAACAAGCTAGTAATCCTGTGTAATATATAAATAAATATATATATATATATATCTCTGTGCTATCACTTTCTATTCTTAATCTTTCAAGATTCTTTTATTTCAGGAATAGTACCAGAGGATTGGAGAAAAGCTGACGTGGTCCCTATATTTAAGAAAGGTTTAAAATTTGTGCCTGGGAATTATAGACCTGTGAGCTTAACATCTGTGGCTGGGAAAGTATTTGAGGGGTTACTAAGGGATAATATTCAGGAATTTATTGGGAGGTATAATGTAATTGGCAAAAATCAGCATGGTTTCATGAAACACAGATCATGTCAGACTAACCTAATTACGTTCTATGAGGAAGTAAGTAGAAATATAGATCAGGGGGTCGCAGTGGATGTGATTTACTTAGATTTTGCCAAAGCTTTCGACACAGTTCCACACAAAAGGTTACTATTTAAATTAAGAAAAAATGGTCTAGATGAAAATACTTGTTCTTGGATAGAAAACTGGCTAAAAGATAGGGTACAGAGAGTGGTCATAAATGGTACATTTTCAAGATGGACACCAGTGGTAAGTGGTGTCCCTCAGGGGTCTGTTATAGGACCAATACTATTCAATTTATTTATAAATGACCTTGAGATAGGCATTGAAAGTCATGTATCAGTGTTTGCAGATGACACAAAGCTAGGAAAAGTAATACAATGTGAGCAGGATGTTACTTCGCTGGAGAGGGATTTAGATAGATTGGGGGACTGGGCACTTAAATGGCAGATGAAATTTAATCTAGATAAATGCAAAGTTATGCACTTTGGAGTGAAGAACACACAAGCAATTTATACCCTAAATGGTACGGAGTTAGGGAAATCCAAGCAGGAGAAGGATTTGGGAAGAATCATAGACTTCAAACTAAGTAACAATGTGCAATGTCAAACAGCAGCCGCCAAGGCCAGCAAAGTACTGGCATGCATTAAAAGGGGAGTTCACTCACGGGATGAAAACATAATTTTGCCTCTGTATAAATCAATGGTCAGGCCGCACCTTGAATATGCCGTGCAATTTTGGGCACCTGTCTTAAAAAAAGATATTATATCGCTAGAAAAAGTGCAGAGACGGGCAACTAAATTAATAAGGGGGATGGAAGGGTTAAGTTATGAGGAAAGACTAACAAGCTTAAACCTGTTTAGTTTAGAGAAAAGGCGCCTTAGAGGGGATCTGATAACCTTATATAAATATATACGGGGCCATTATCAACCATTGTCTGATAACCTATTCATTAACAGGTCTATACATAGGACAAGGGGTCACCCATTTAGACTGGAAGAAAGAAAATTTAGCTTAAAGCATAGGAAGGGTTATTTTACGGTGAGAACAATAAAGCTGTGGAATTCTCTGCCTGTTGAGGTGGTTGGGTCAGAGTCTGTACAGACTTTTAAAAAACGACTGGATGACTTCCTGCAGACACAGAATATTAAGGGTTATAATATTTAATATGTGGGTAAAAGCTTCTTGATCCAAGGAGAAATCTGACTGCCATTCTGGGGTCAAGAAGGAATTTTTTCCCAGTATGTGCATATTCAGACTGGGTTTTTTGCCTTCTTTTGGATCAACAGCAGTAGGTTATGTGGGAGAGGCTGAACCCGATGGACGCATGTCTTTTTTCAGCCTATATAACTATGTAACTATGTAACTATTTAGAATAGGTAAGAAAAACTTATTTAGTGAATCCTCCCCTAATAATGAAAATTAAGCTTCTAATCTTCTGCTTTCTATATTGTAGGTTATAAAATCCCTGCTTAGTAATTCAATCACAATAGCTCTTCCAATTTCAAAATATATATATATTATATATACTGCAACAAATAATTTAGGATCAATTTTATATCCTTTTATATCAGACCCTTCTCATAGTTCTTTACTGCAGGTTAGAAATATTTCAAAGATTCCAATCTAGCGATAATCTGAGATAATTTAGTCTATATCCATTGCAATATACACATCTGTGTAATAAATATATGTGTAATATATATATATATATATCTATATCTATATCCACTTGCTGGCTGGGTGGAGTAGAGGTAACATCACTGCTCTGCGTGGAGAGAGCCTGTGGAGACATGGGTTCGATCCCGACGAACACCTCTCCAGTAAGTGTCCTTGGGCAAGACACCCAACGGTACATACTCGCCACCCAGGACATACTTAAACGAGAGAAATCTCATTCTCAAAAAAAAATTGCTTTTATACTTTACCTGATCGATCTGGATTCAAACCTTTCTGCAATAAATTCTTTGGATGTAATGAATTAAGTGGAGAGTGTGTGAGAATCTTATAAGATATTATAAATTTGTTTCCAGCTTAGTTTCTTTGTGTCTGAGTCCCTCCATGAGCATGACTCGTCTCTTTGAGCCTCTCCTTGGGTCTTGGAATGAGTGAGAGCGAGTGATTGCATGAGTGAGGAAATGAAACTTGAAGTCCCTACAGGGAGAAGTGAATGCTGAAGTGTGTTGAAGTGAAGTTGAATTCTAGCTGAAGTGAAGTGTGTCCTGAATTGTCTCTATACGCTCTGTACTACACAGATAGAGTAATTTACATCACTTATCACATGCTGCTACTTAGCATAAAATAATTTTTCAATGATACCCAAAGAGGACTGTCGAACTCATAATATAACACTAGATGCAGTGTTGATTTTAAAAATAATTACATTATTTTTAATATATATGTATATATTTGAATTAATGGACAGAGATCGTAGGTCACTTTCTTCTCTTCTATTGAACAAAGAACGCTTCACGGTCTCTCCAGACATAGTGTCTGTGGTTGTCAAATTTAATATTTAAGATCTTCTCTATCCTACTAATTTCTCAAAATTTCTTATTTATTATCAGTTAACATATAGACATTCCTTAACTTTTAAACTACAGAGTATTTCTAAATATTTTACTTATAAAATACAGAAACATCTATTCTACTAAATATGGATACACATGCTACTAAATATTGGATACACAAAATATATTTGAATATATGTATCTATGCATAACTATATTGTTGCATAGATGTATTTATGCATATATGTTTTAAACCTTAAAGAAAAATCTATTTTCAGACAACCATATATTTTGACTTTTGACAAGTCTAGCACTTTATCTGCTACATATATATCAAATAGAAACACTTTATAGCGTCTTCACATCTGGTGATTTATATTCTTTTTTTTAAACACACACACAACTCTTTTATTTCCTTCTAATGAGTTTTACACTTAGTATGAACTCGTCTTATAAAAAAGATGACTTCAGTCTGGAAAATAGGTGAAAAGTAACACAAGAAAAAATGTCTTATAAGAAAAAATATGGATTATACGAAAATTACACAAAATGGCTACAGGCATCCATTTAGTTTTTCCTATAAAAATTCTCGAATGAATAATATATATATATATATATATATAACAAACCAGAAAGAGAGCACACCAAACAACATGTTCAAACAGTACAGAAGAAACCACAACAGCAGCTAAATTCATTTAAACAGGAGATTTTACCAGGTTTAACCCTTTAAATGCCTACAAACAATTCTTATCCCCTTCAAATGCACTGTAGCTCTTAACCCTTTGATGTTGAGCTGTGTTGAAAATGGTGGAAGTTTAGTTTGCAATGGATGGCCATGGATTGCGTAAGCCTGCCAACAGCGACAATGTATTCCACCCCTGGCAGGTCCTATCATACTAACCTAATGACTGCTCTTATGGGATAAACTTACTTGTTGACTGGGTCCTCAACAAGTAAGTTTATCCCATAAGAGCAGTCATTAGGTTAGTATGATAGGACCTGCCAGTGCTGCCCTTCTTGTGTAATATATATATATATATATATATATAATATATATATATATATATATATATATATATATATATATATATATTATATATATATATATATATATATATATATATATATATATATATACACAAACAAAACACCAAGAAAGAGCACCCCATATTATTGACCACCTTTTTCCATCGTTTTTCTGTGACAATTTTTTTTTTTTTTAAATGTTCCAAAAACCTGACTGAGGTAAAATGATGGGGATTCAGTTCACAAAGTATGATTATAATTTGCTTAAGCCTGTCACCGTTGCCAATCTAACTTGACCGAATCTGCACTTATAATATCAACTCACCCTGGAGCTCCCCGGCAGGCTCTAGGCCTTTATAGGTTGCGATGGTGGAGCACCTGTGAACAGGGAGGAGTGCATACTAAATAAATAAAACAAATATATTATTGATGCAGAAAGAAAGCACTGGTGAAAAAAGTGACTTATATGAAATCAGCAACGGAACGGAAACGATCTGAAAATACGTTGTCCGGTATGAAATGGAACCGAAATCGCGAATAGACCGAAAATGACTTGCGCTTTTACAAATTTCATGTCCATACGAAATAACAATTTTTTTTCGTTTCGGATGGTGTGTATTTCGTTGCCGGTCTGGTTCGGAACGTTGGACGAATCCGAAGCACCAAATCGGTCCGTTTCATGAGAAAGACGAATCAAAACGCACATCCCTAAGAAAAACTGGGTGGGCCATCAGTTTCAGTAAAGCACCAATAAGAAGGGATCATGTGGTCATACCTCCCATCAGTTGGAGCGCTCAGCTGGAACTATGAAGGACGTAATGACGTGGTTCTTGTGTTCTGACAAATTATAGGTTTTTGACAGAACACTGGTGCTCAGCTGAAGGCTTCAGCACCTTGAGAAACACACTGGGAGACTCCGTTCAGCTCCATTTTGTAACCTGCTGCAAAGAATCAGAGACATACTGATCTTGTACAGCATGTCCCTCGCTAAGCATCATGCAGCATCTCCCAGTGTGTAACTTGCTGGTGCTGCAGCAGCTGAAAAGCTCAAGGTACCAAATGCAAATGGGTTACTTAACCCGTTTGTGTTTGGATTGTAATATGCGGTAGATACCGCAGCTAACGTTGGTGCTGACGCAAGTGAGCGCTACCGTTGGCAACAAGAATGTAATGGAGCCCAAAGTCGGCATTACATGGTTTAAGAATGCACAATACATGAATTATAGACGTTGGACGAAAGTACAGGATGTAATTGTATTTGGTTACAATTAGTGTTTGTGACAAAAAGCTCTTGTCCGCCTGTCTTGCTCTCCAGACACCCTCCTTTACGCAGATCAGCCCGGCTGCTGAGTTGTTCAGAACTCAGTGCCCCGAGCAGCCTGATCTGCTGCCCGTGACTTGCTGGATCGGACCTGCTGCCTCTTTGGATGAATTCCCAGATGGCCGCTCTGCGCCTTCTAAAGGTGATTGTGAGTACCCTGAATGAGACACCAGGCAGGCTGTACGTTCAAACGGGATCAGCTGGTTTATTGGGGCACACACAGGGTTTATGGTGACAACATTCAAACTTTCTGCACACCCAACAGTTCCCATTGGCTAATTTCAAGACCACTGCAGGCTTCACTCTTGTCCTCTTTAGCCTCTTATGTTAGTGCGTCAGGTTTATGTAGATGAGTGAGATTGTCAAGCTTGACATGGCTGGCAGATTAATTCTCTCAACAGATAACTAGGCTTGTGCACCGATTTTTTTTTTTTCGGTTCGATTCGGTTCGATTTTTCGGATTTTTAAAATTTTCGAGTCGGCTCGCTTCGACCGATTTCGGATTCGATTCGGTTCGGCTCGTTTTTCGGGTACATTTTGTTTTCGGAATTTCGACCATTTTTCGTATTTTTGTGTCACTATGCTCGGTTTTTGTATCGACTTTTCGTGATTTCGGAAATTTTCGTTTTTCGGAATAGTAAATTTTTCGGAATATCGACCATTTTTCGTATTTTCCGTGTCACTTTGCTGGTTTTTTGTATTGACTTTTCGTTTTTTCGGAAAATTTTCGTTTTTCAGAAAATTTTCGTTTTTCAGAAAATTTTCGTTTTTCAGAAAATTTTCGTTTTTCGGAACGTCTGTTCTCCTCGTTTGACACATTTCAAGTCCATTCGAAAAATCCGAAAATATTTCGTTTCGGCTCGGAAAACGTTTTCGGATCTGACATTTTCGGATCTAAAAATTTTCGGAAATTCGGCCGCATCCGAAAACACGAATCGGGAAATTTCGTGAAAATTCCGAAATTCCGAAACGCACATCCCTACAGATAACGGGGTGAAGCACACAAATTCATAATCCATTGTCCCAATAAATCAGATTGGAACGGTGTTTGCCTGACAAGGCTGAATCACAACTCACACATGTAGCACATAAACAGATAGATATGGCATTCTTGCATAATCACAATTCGACACAAATGTAACCAAAACAGCAAGTTCACAGAAAGACAATGTATAAAGAAAGTGAATATCGTAGATACTCGAGTATAGCGCGACCCGAATAGAACGCGATGGATAGAGATTTATTATGGAAACGAGAGAATACTCAAGACTTGAATATAACGCGAGGAACAAAATTTTTACTGTACCGGTAAACCATTAAAATCCTTTGAGGTTCTCTTAACACAGTCAGGCTACCCCTCAGGCCAGGGTGCTCTGCTCTAGAATGATTGCAGTTGTTCCTAAGTATGAAGCCATCGGCCACCCGTCTTCTTTACTAGCGATTAGCTGGCCGAAGGAGGCGAGCGAGGTGAATGACTGGCTTAAACTGAGCGTGCTCTCTGGTCGTGATGGATTCCACCTATCCCAAATCCGGTAGTTCCTGAATTGTTTGCAAGCATCAGGGAGCCTGCATTCACTTCAGTGAGACTACCGGAACTTCCGGGAGACTTGGGATCCAGAGCAAGGCAAGCTTTTTGGGTTTTTCTTTTCCATGCAATGCAGAGGTCTCGCATATAACGCGACCCCTCCAATTTTAAGGTAAATTTTTGTCACCAAAATCTAGCGGTATACTCGAGTATCTACAGTAAATGCCATTTAAAGGGAATACAAAAGAATAAAGTCTGTATTTTGGAATTTAAAGGCGGGGAACGCACCCCAAACTTTCTCAGCAAAGGGTGCAAAGTCAGTTCCGTGACAGTGTTTTATTTGAAATCTATTTAAATAATATTAGTTGAGGTACTCATTGGTAACTATTCTTTTCACAGCATATAGGGAGCAGGGCTGGCCTGTCCATGGGGCCAAAGCTCCAGGTGGCACTGTGACAGGAGTGCCACCCTGTCAAAGGCCCAGGCACGGAGCGACTGTCGGAGCCTTGGCTAGGTTGAGCGGCCTCTGGGTCCTCAACTAGGTTGAGCAACCACCGGGGCCTTAAGGCTAGGGTCAGACGAACGCATTTTTATGTTGTCTGTGAAAAAGTGCGTTCGAACGAATGGACGTATTTTTTCACAGAATACGTGATAGTGGTCATACTACGCGCATTTTCGTCCGTGATTTTGTACGGATCATCAATAAAACTCTTTTTGCGTCTGGACGTTATGTTGGCCGGACATTAGCAGGGTCTGACGTCTCCTAATCACGCACACACGCCGCTAGCGGACGCAGCGCACTCTGTACGTCAGTACCTGCGGTTTCACGTTCTCGAAAAAATGCGTTCATTTTCCACTTGCGTTGCGCAGCCGGACTTTTCTGCGACCGTACTTCGTATATTGGCCGTCATTGCCTGGCACTTGCTGCTAGTGCGGCCGTGATTAAGTGCGGCTGCACGCGCGTTCGCACTGCCTCAGTCTGACCCTAGCCTAAGTGTGTGTGTGTGTGTCAATGTGGCGAGTAATGTGGATTTGTGGGCTCTTTGATACTCATACATACCTCATATTACCTTCCTTATTGCTGTGGAGCTGTGTAACATGCTCATTCACACCACACATTACTGTAAGTTTTATTTCTGTGGAGCTCTGTGATATGCTCATACACGGCGCATTTTTTTTTTTTTTGAGGGGGTGCAACAATTTATCCTGGGATGTATGAGACCGTTTAAAAGGTTAATGCTTGTTTTTGCTTCATTATATTAAACTGCTACACAGTGGAAAAGCAATGAAAATATATTCACATGGTGTGCTACTCGCCAAGATCGTATCTCCTACAGTAGGACAAGTACATTGTAATGAAATTTTTACCTTCATCGGATGTCTAAGAATACTAAGTTTTAGTAAGAAATACAGTTTAGACACCCAAAAGCTTAGCCAGTGAACAAAATGTTATAATGTCTTGTTGTTCTTCTTGGAGAACCTTGCGGCATTATTTATGAGTATGTTACAAAATACAGTAAACTTATCCCTAAGGTGAAACTGTGAGGTGTCAGTATAGTTTTCAATAAACTGATTGCTGAACAACCTGATGATTAATAATTAAATCTCATTACTGTAATGCACATATTATGTATATAGAGAAAAAAGAGAATATTGCATGAAGACACAGGGTGGCCATTATAGGTAACATGTTGGACGTAAAGTATAATTAAGTATAGCCGTCCCAATTCAGTGATGCATCTAGGCCTAGGGCGGCAGTTTTGCGGCACTATTCGGGAGCAGCAAAAAATGCCACCCTCCACATGAAAATAGCCGCCATGCAGCTCACTGGGACCTCAGCTCCGGAGTCCGGACCACCCGGCAGTGTACTGCGCGGTGCGTGCAGTGACTGCACTCCCTACCGGAACGTGCCTCCCACATTCCATTTTCAGTGTGTGCGTGCATGTCTTCCACAATGAAAACACAAGAGCGACAAGCTGCCTTTGCGCTGCCCCCTTCATCCACGTGGATGGCACAACAAAGGGTGCAGTAGGTGACTGCAGCGTCCGCTGAAAGCCAGCCTGCTTGCCTGCTGCGTGAAGGAGCAGAGCCCAGTGGGGACAGAGTTTGACAGTTAATGAAGGTGGTGAGTGACTAATAATATATTGTATTATTTAAACTGAAGGGGCTTGTTTTATTGTTGTGGAGCTCTGGTAATGTTCATACACACTGCTCATGGAGCTCTGGTAAAGTTCATACACACCGCACATTAGTGAGTTTTATTGCTGTGTAGCTCAGTGATTCTGTGCACCTGGCGCCCCCTCTGGTATCATGAACTTTGCCATGTTGTCACGATCTGGACTTTATGTGCATCTGACGCGCCCTCTGGTATCATGAACTTTGCCATGTCCTGCATTCTATATGCAGGTTCCTGGACGTGATGCTTCTTCACATGTTCAAGCCCTGGATCTCACCTGATGACGCCTTGAACTAAATTGAACTGTAAATACAAGACAAAGGAATACCGGCGGTAAAAAAGTCAATATGAAAGGTTGCTGCTAGAATCCTCCTCGGGTAGTCTGTCTCACTATCCAAACAAAGAGTTAGAAAAAACAAATAGATTGAGGACAGTGCTCCCAAATCACATCACCCTCAGGTGTTGAAAATGTATTCTAGTCACACTATTTCTTAACAACATATAGTAAACCTAACACTTAGCTGGTAATAGTCCGAAATCAGTACATAGGAATGTTCACAAAGGTGTTTCTCCACTGCAACTGCAAAAATGAAAGTATCTTTCAGATGGGAAGACTTAATCCAATCACAGGCGTAGCGCCAACCCAGACCTCAGTGAAGGAGATTCGTTGTTGGTTTTCTTCACTCGGTCCCCAGAAGATTGTACTCTCCAAAACATAAAGAAGAAAAAAATAGCACCGCCAGTTTTATGTACCGCGTTGGGCACACAATATTACCAATTGCGCACTTACCCTTACAAGAGCCCACCAGGCTCGAGGGTCCTATGCCTCAGCGTTGTGGGCACTGGTACAACTCTTAAAAAAAACAGTCACGAAAGAAATCACTCCGTCAGTGGATAAAAAATTATTCATTAATTAAACGGGACACATACCAAAAATGTGTCGCTCAATATAAATGGCAGACCATTGGATCAAACAAAATAATATTAGAAAGAGGGCCAAACACGTTTCGGGCCTGAACTGCGCTTCATCAGTGGCAATAAAATGATAAGAAAAAAACATGCACATATTTTCCTTAATTTTATATCTTTAGTTGTACGGAACTTTTAAACAGCCAGCCCTTCCACTCAATCGTTGGATTCTGCACTTCCGAGTACATTATTCGGGGACGTCATTGGGCAATCGAACCAACCCATAACGACTCCAGCTCATCCCACACAGGGTATCCCCCTTTCCCATACAAAGCATGTACATTCTAATATGAAGGGGTATGATTCATCTAAATGGATTTGATCAGTGTTTAAAAGGAGGCAACACCCTAAGGAGGGCGCTTCCTCATTCATTGGAGTCCTGGCCTTGGTGTAGTACACACTCTATTCTAGTTTATGCTCTTGCTTGATATCCTCAGTTTATTTCTAGTCTATGTTCTTGTTTGAAATTTTCTCTGGATTATTTCTAGTTCATGCTCTCGCTTGTTTTCCCCCTGATCTTTCCTGATTCCTTTGATTCCTCTGTTATTCTTAGTTCAGTGTTCCTTGCTTTATTGGATCCCAAGTGTACCAGTCCTATTGCTTTATATTTTGACCATCCTGATTGCCTGAGACCTGTTTAGACCTGTTTATGTATTTATGACTATTCTTTGCCTGTTCTATTATGTACTGTTGCCTAGCCTTGTATCCTATTGTATTTAAGTAACTCATTCTGTGTTCTGTTAGGTCCTTAGTCCCCTATTGCACGTCTTGTCTCTCCTGCCTGTTTTCTGCTTTTTGTTCCAGATTAGAGATGTAGTTCGGAAGTACTTCCGAATAACGAATCGATACGATACAGATTCGAAACGAAACGGTATATAACGAATTTATTTAGTTTTACACTGTGTCATCATCAGAAAAATTTGAATAATATCAACTATCGAATTGATCTTACCTTAAAATGCAAGTAATAGTCAGCAAAGGACTTTATGAAACTAATTTTGTTTCACGGTTTAATTTGACTCCTACTAAATCTGTGACACAGTTTAAAATTTAACCTAATTTAAGATTTTTTTAACAGAAAAATTTGATTAATTGGTTTTATTTAGTGATCCAAAATTAAAATTGATATCAACTATCGAATTGATATATGAAATTCGAATCGCTACGAACTTAGTTACGAAATCCCGAAAACTAATCTAAATGAATTATTCAAACATGCACATCCCTATTCAGACCTCCTTCCTACCACTCCCAGCCATCCCTCTATTGCCTCAGTCCATTCTTGCATCACCTTTCGTTTCTAGTCTGTTCTTCCATTGCCCCTTTTTGGATCTCCTGCTTCAGTCTGTTCCCATCTATGTTTCTAGTCCTTTTCTGTAGCTCTTCTAGGTTAGTTTATTTCCTCTGGTGTCTAGTCCCCTACTGTTGTTGTTTAGTTCAGTTATCTGTTTTTTGTTTCATTTCTGGTCTGGTTATATTTTGGTATAGTGCTTCTTGTTCCAGTTTTGTTTGTTTGTTACAAATAAACCTGGTTGTTGCTTTTTAACTCTGATCTTGCATCACTGCACAGTAGGCTCACACCCAACCCTCCTGCATTCATGCCAGGCCTGTCCAATTGTGACAGATACGCTCATACATACAGCACATTACTGTGAGTTTTACTGCTGTGGATTCTGTGATACGTTCATACACACCGCACATTACTGTGAGTTTTATTGCTTTGGTGCTCTGTGATATGCTCATACACACTGCACATTGCTGTGGGTGTTATTGCTGTGGATTCTGTGATACGCTCAGACACACCGTATATTACTGTGGGTTTATACAATATACAGAGAGGAAAAGGCAGAGCTCTAATATGAAAAGGTGGAGCCTAAAGAGGAATGGTGTGGTTTAAACAGGAAGAGGTGTGATCTTGACAGGAAAGGGTGTGTCAAATTAGGGGGTGCACGAGTTTAGTCAGGCCTAGGGCAGCACAAATACACCACTGAGTACCATACAGCAAATTAGTAAATTCTCAAACTTTGTATGCAGTTTTTGTGGCTGCATACTGTAGATTAATGCTTATGTTTTGTTTAATATATAGTTCTAATTTGCAGGCTGCAGGAGAATAACAAGTGATTCTATGCCTTAGAATATGGTGTTGAATGATTTTTCTTTGCAAAATCGCTTAAAAACAAAAAAATCTGGTATATTCTGCTGGGATACATATACCTATATATATATATATATATATATATATATATGTGCACTATATACATACTGTACACACATACATACACAGGCCTACACGCAGCAGGCATACATCCAGTATACACTGGCACATTGATGGGTATACTCTTAACACACACCCACACACACTCTCCTGGCTACCTCCACATACAGGACGAGTGCTGTGCAAGGGCAGATGTTGACACACCCCTTCCATTCTGACTCCTGCTAGCAACTTTACATGCAGGGACCCCAAGCTGTCATTGTTGCAGTATGAACCCAGCAAGCAAAGGCACCCGAAATCTTCTAGACAAGGGGAACGTAGGCACCCAGGAAAACAAATACTGCATGACAATCATCTATCTGAATAGCATGCAGTATTTGGACTACATGGTTCCTCACAGCCTGTCATGGGCCTATTTCAGGCAGTGGATCTGGAGCTCCAGCTCCATATCTGTTGTTGACCCCTTTGTTTCAGACTATACACTGGGCATAGCCTCTGCCATGCCTGGCAGGGAATTCCTTATGGAGGAAATACAGGGGTCTTTGGAACCCATGTCTCCAGAGCTGTAGCAGCTAGTGGATCAAGTAAGGTATCCTTGGAAAGGCTAGGGCATGATTTTCAATGATTCCAAATATGACCAGATTTTATATAAAAATTTCTTTTTTAAAAAAGAATTATTCTGTAGCACTATTGTCCACTTTTCAATTATAAGGTGAACAATGATGCATTAACTCACCTTCTCATTTCCCACGATGCCAGCAAGTGTGGAGGCGATGGCACAATGGTTTATGTATTATTTCATCAAAATCTTAAACTGCGGCACTGCTGTGTGGGGTACCTGGGCTCCTTTAGAATACTTGTTAGACATGTGCACGGCCCAAATTTTCATTTCGTTCAGTTTTGTATTTTTTTCGTTACGGTTTGTTTAGGTGTTTTGGACTGATTCATTCGGACGATCTGTATTTCGTTTTCGGATCGCTTCATTTCTATTAGTTATTTCGTGTTTCAGATTCATTCATATTTAATTTTTATTACCAATTTAGTTTTTTAGTTTGTATTTTATAATGATTAAAAACAAAAAAAGATACAGGGGACCCTTTCCTTGCCGCTGAAACCTATTCAGCACCATGGAGAGCAGAAATTAACAGTTTGCTGGGATATAAGATGTGTCCCTTGAGATGCCCAATGCCCATTAACCCCTGACTGGGATATAAACTGTGCCCTGTGAGATGCCCATTAACCCATTGCTTTGTTCTGAATTGCATAGATTTTTTTTATTTTTCGTCTCTGATCAATTTCGTTTCGTTTTTTTGTTATTACTGCGATTCGTTGTTTTGGACAAATTTGAAATTTCGGATTGCTGATTATCATTTTCGGAAAAATGCTTCCAAAAACTAAAATTGGTGGATTTTCGTCAGAATTTACGCACATATCTAATATGTGTCAGATTTTTTTTACAAGGTCAAATAGGTCAGAGTCTGGCCTTTCCAACGATACCAAATATGACCAAGTAATGTGTAAAAAGAAACCAAAAAGAAAATGCAATTATTTTTTTTCACTCTGTTGTAAGGCAGTGACATTATGTGGTTTTACTTATAAACAGGGATGCACCAGAATTTCGGCCACCAATAGATTCTGCCGATAATGGGGTTATCGGTTTCGGCCCGAAAGCAAAACACCAGCTGAAAATTCATGATCCCAGCTGACACTGAGCGAGCACTCTTTCAATGCTGCTTAGCTGGAGATAATTGTTATTAGAAAGATGCAGGAGCTGCTACACATTTATTTCTGCACACAAAGGGTTAACTGCTTGATCCACAGTATCAGTGCATGCAGTAACCTCTGGCCTCTCAGTGACCAGGAACAAGTGATTTATCCCTGACCTCCTGCCAGCGGTGTCTGCTCCGAAGACAAGAGGGGGGGGTTAATGCGGGAACTTACATCCATGCCTCCAAAAGGTTAATGGAACGTTTGTTTGCACTTTAAAAAAATAATAGATTAAGGGTAGGGATGAGCCGAACACCCCCGTGTTCGGTTCGCATTCGAACTCAAACAATTTCAAAAGTTCGAGTCTCAAAAAACACGTGCTGGGGCTGCAAGGGACGCCTCATATAGTGTGCTGCGGGACTTAGCTCTGTGAGCCCATGATTGGGCAAAATTTGCCCATAGTCTTGCACCTAAACTGTGGTCGGGTGCAGGCTGTAGCCAATTACAAGCTTCAGACCAGTGGAAAAGTGCATTGTCCATTGTGGTGCATTGTGGGCGAACATGCTGCGAACACGCGGATATGTTCGAAGTTCGCGATCCTACGAACTGGCGATGTTCGCATCGAACACATCGAACCGAACAGCTCATCCCTAATTGAGAGAAACAGACTGAGGTTTAGGCGCCATCTGAGCCATTATAGATTATAGATATACATCTACTCATTTAAATTGTGTTGGAGGGCAAAATAATATAATAAAAGCCTCCACACAACAAATAATAAACTTTATAGTTTGTAGAGTTCTCTGAATTGCTGGGATATGTAAATGTCTTCTGCAACTATAAAATGTGTGTGTACAAAAATTTTACACCTGAATGTATGCACTAGATGCAAATAGGACCAAAATAGGACAAAAATATCTTAAACATTTTAATGTGGATTAATTTAAATTCATGATATTAATTTAATAAAGTCTAGTATTAATACATTTATACAAAAAACTATCTTTAAATAAATTGATTGGGGGGAAAAAGTCATGTTCGGCTTCGGTCCCAAATTTTCATTTCGGTGCATCCCTACTTTTTACAATTACAGGTGAAACTCGAAAAAATTAGAATATTGTGCAAAAGTTCACTTATTTCAGTAATGCAACTTAAAAGGCGAAACTAATATATGAGATAGACTCATTACATGCAAAGCAAGATAGTTCAAGCCGTGATTTGTTATAATTGTGATGATTATGGCTTACAGCTCATGAAAACCCCAAATCCACAATCTCAGAAAATTAGAATATTGTGAAAAGGTGCAATATTCTAGGCTCAAAGTTTCCCACTCTAATCAGCTAATTTAAGCCATAACACCTTCAAATGATTCATGAGCCTTTAAATGGTCTCTCACTCTGGTTCAGTAGGAATCACAATCATGGGAAAGACTGCTGACCTGACAGTTGTGCAGAAAACCATCATTGACACACTCCATAAGGAGGAAAAGCCTCGAAAGGTCATTGCAAAAGAAGTTGGATGTTCCCAAAGTGCTGTATCAAAGCACATTAATAGAAAGTTATGTGGAAGGGAAAAGTGTGGAAGAAAAAGATGCACAAGCAGCAGGGATGACTGCAGCCTGGAGAGGATTGTCAGGAAAAGGCCATTCAAAAGCGTTGGGGACTTTCACAAGGCATGGACTGAGGCTGGAGTTAGTGCATCAAGAGCCACCACACACAGACGGATCCTGGACATGGGCTTCAGATGTCGTATTCCTCTTGTCAAGCCACTCCTGAACAACAAACAACGTCTTACCTGGGCTAAAGAAAAACAGACCTGGTCTGTTGCTCAGTGGTCCAAAGTCCTCTTTTCTGATGAGAACAACTTTTGCATCTCATTTGGAAACCAAGGACCCAGAGTATGGAGTAAGAATGGAGAGGGGCACACTGCTTCAAGATGCTTGAAGTCCAGTGTGAAGTTTCCACAGTCTGTGTTGATTTGGGGAACCATGTCATCTGCTGGTGTTGGTACACTGTGCTTCATGAAGTCCAGGGTCAACGCAGCCGTCTACCAGGAGATTTTGGAGCACTTCATGCTTCCTTCCGCAGACTAGCTTTATGGGGATGCTGACTTCATTTTCCAGCAGGACTTGGCACCTGCCCACATTGCCAAAAGCACCAAAACCTGGTACAATGACCGTGGGATTACTGTGCTTGATTGGCCAGCAAACTCGCTTGACCTGAACCCCATAGAGAATCTATGGGGCATTGCCAAGAGAAAGATGAGAGACATGAGACCGAACAATGCAGAAGAGCTGAAGGCCGCTATTGAAGCATCCTGGTCTTCCATAACACCTCAGCAGTGAAACAGGCTGATAGCTTCCATGCCACGCCGCATTGAGGCAGTAATTGCTGCAAAAGGGGCCCAAACCATGTACTGAGTACATATGCATGCTTATACTTTTCAGAGGTCCGATATTGTTATATGTACAATCCTTATTTTATTGATTGCATGTAATATTCTAATTTTCTGAGATTGTGGATTTGGGGTTTTCATGTAAGCCATAATCATCACAGTTATGACAAATCATGGCTTGAACTATCTTAGTTTCACCTTTTAAGTTGCATTACTGAAATAAATGAACTTTTGCACGATATTCTAATTTCTAATTCTAGTTTCAGGTGTACATAGCTTAGGGCTGATGAATTTGTTATCATGGCTTCGGTTTGACTCCAAACCAAGGAATGGTGTATGTGTGCTCGATCTGTTTCTTGGGCATTTGACGATCAGAGTACAAGACACAAAGCATTCATGCATGACTCCAAAAGGTTAAAGGACAGACAGCCTCATTGGTTTTATTTTTTTATGGCAGAGGCAAAAAGGCTTGGCTACACCTTAATTCAATATTTTGTGTTCATGGAGACTTGAACAAGGGAGGGAATCAACTGCCAAAACTGAATCACAAATCTCCCCAGTCTTCTGTATCCTAAAGTGAACTGTAATGTTACTAAAGTATGAGCACTATCAGGGTTATGCAAAGAGTGCCGAACTGGTCCTGAAATTGCATCGAACTGTGAATTTCGTGCAATTTTGTGGCCATTCGGCTATTCGAAAGCTGGAAATTCGCCAAATATTGGCGAAATACAGTGACCTTTGGCAGCAGTGAAATCCCCATAGAGAAGCAATGGTTAATCTATTCAGAGAACACTGAACAGCACTGAAATGTCAGCGAAATGCCATGATTTTCGGAGGTTTCATTCGACAGGTTTAATCAGACGAATCCCGTAGGTTTCAATGTAAAAAATATTCCCATTTTTATTGAATATTTATTAAACCGTTTATTCTTTTAATCTGCAGCAAAGAATCTTTTAGGCAATTTTTGGTATTTACAGCAAAAAAAATGTTTACTTTTTTATTTTATAAATAGGATTTTTTTATTTCTGTAACAGACCTTTTTTATTCATTCATATGTAGTTTTCAGGCATCTTCGTGCAGTAGTTCATTTGCTAACAGCTTTTGAAAGTTTGTCGGCTTGTCGGTTTTTCCGGTGGCTGTTTGGTGGATTATCAGCTTTTTTACATACACATTTAGTGGTTTTGCGGCGGATCGTTGGGTGCGTTCAGCATTTTTTTTGGCGGTTTTGCGGCAGTTTGTGCAGCTGCTTTTCAGATGTGGCCAGCGGCTTTTTCCTGGACTTCGTCGACCCCATGGTGAATGCTTAATGAATATACCCTTATGGAAAATGAAAAAAAATATATATTTAAAATTAGGAGTTTTACTAAATTTAAAGCAAATGCTGAGAAGCTATCCAACAAATTGGCTAAACAATGGTAACACATTCAATTTAGCTTTTGCAGAGATTTAGTCTCCCTGGGTAAGGGTCAGTTGTGATAACAGAAGATCAAGGTCCAGGTGGGAATCAATAAGTTGATTTTGCTTATTTTCCTGCAGAAGGTATTATGTAAATTGCTAAGGTGACCATACTGAATCAAGTCAATGCTACAAGTACATAATAGACCTGAAAGTTTATCCTTTGGTTATTTAACTAAAAGGTGAAATTAAATGAGAATCGGCAGGCTAAGTGAAAAATCTAGATCAAATAGCAGATTTGTTAAGTGAGATAAATGGGAAAATTTTTCTGATATTTCTATTTCGACCTAGATTTTCACTTATGCCAATTTTCCTGAGTTTCACCTTTTAGTGAATAGACCTGACCAATAAGACCAGTTTAAAACCAGCTTTACAAAAGTAAAGTTTGACTGGGCTTTTTGAAAGGACAAGGCCATCCTCAATTTAGGATCAGCAGAAGTAAAATTTCCCTTACTGTTGTATTTAAGAATTTAATTCTATGTTAAGGAAAACTTTACCTGCAGATTTTCCTAGCAGTCTCCATTTTACCGTGGCTATTCTAGAGAAGTTGCTGTGTTAGAGCCTCACCTAGAATCAAAGTGCTGGGCAGCTTGACACCAGCAGAGGCGCTGCGTGACTTTGCAAGTATTGGCTCCTTGGCGTCCATAGGACTTTGTGGAGCCCTGCGCGTCCAGGCTGTGAGTTCACTCTCATGTGATCATGCAGCAACTTAGAGGAACTTCAAAGGGAGACTAGGAACTGTTTCCAGTTTCTCACTCTGCTTCTGCAAAGAGTAAGCAGCAGATTGCACCAACCTCTCCACTACGGGATGAGATGTGAATATAGGCCTTTTAGGGGGTTTAGTCAGTATATTAAGTGATTTTGCTACTGCAAATATCACGAACACCAGCTTTGAGAAGACAGCATTTCTCAGTGAAATACCGTCTCACGGATAGAAGCCCAGGCTACCTTGGAATAGCTTGCGCTTCCACTCCAAGGTGCAAGTTAACCTCTTCTATACTAAGTATAGGAGACATTAAATTACAGTAAGGAGGTCAAGGCATCACTACACTCGAGCCACAAGTCCAACTTGCAACAAGAGTGGAGTAGTGATTTCCAGTGATAACTTCTCGATATTATATATAACGTCTCCTGTAGTTATCTTAAGGACAAGTGTGAAACGGGGCCCATGGTGTATAGTCCTCTCATTCCCTCTCTTACAGGAGTGATGGGTGTGTACCAGGAAATACACTGCTCAAAAAAATAAAGGGAACACTTAAACCACACAATGTAACTCAAAGTCAATCACACGTCTGTGAAATCAAACTGTCCACTTAGGTAGCAACACTGACAATAAAGTCCACATGCTGTTGTGCAAATGGAATAGACAAAAGGAGGGAAGCATAGGCAGGTAACAAGACATCCCCAATAAAGGAGTGGTTCTGCATGTGGTGGCCACAGACCACTTAGTTCCTATGTTTTCTGGCTGATGGTTTGGTCACTTTTGAATGCTGGAGGTGCTGTCACTCTAGTGGTAGCATGAGACGGAGTCTACAACCCACACAAGTGGCTCAGGTAGTGCAGCTCATCCAGGATGGCACATCAAATCAAGCTGTGGCAAGAAGGCTTGCTGTGTCTGTCAGCATAGTGTCCAGAGCATGGAGATGTTACCAGGAGACAGGCCAGTACATCAGGAGACGTGGAGGAGGCTGTAGGAGGGAAACAACCCAGCAGCAGGACCGCTACCTCCGCCTTTGTGCAAGGAGGGACAGGAGGAGCACTGCCAGTGCCCTGCAAAATGACCTTCAGCGGGCCACAAATGTGCATGTGGCTACTCAAACGGTCAGAAACCGACTCCATGAGGGTGGTATGAGGGCCCGACATCCACAGGTTGGGGTTGTGATTACAGCCCAACACCGTGCAGGATGTTTGGAATGTGCCAGAGAACACCAAGTGTGGCAGCTTCGCCACTGGCGCCCTCTGCTCTTCACAGATGAAAGCAGGTTCACACTGAACACATGTGACAGGGTCTGGAGAAGCCATGGAGAACGTTCTACTGCTGCCGCAACATCCTCCCGCATGACCGGTTTGGCAGTGGGTCAGTAATGGTGTGGGTGGCATTTCTTTAGGGGGCCGCACAGCCCTCCATGTGGAGCTTGTGAAGCCTTCTAAGTGCAAGCCTTCCAAGTGAGCACTTAGAGATATTCTGGTGAGTGATTTTGATTTTTGTTTCAAACAGATCTTTTCTATTCATCTTAAGGTTTTAAATTAGGTCAGGTGTGTAAATTAGATTAGGCTGGTGACTCATTTTTCTTACTGATTATCATAGAATTGGAATCAATTGGGCGCTATTTGCTAAGAGGTTAAGCTTGTCCACGCCTTGCTGGGGGAGGTGTTCTTAGGTGACTATATAAAGCTTGCTAGTATTAGCTTGTCTAAGTGCAAGCCTTCCAAATGAGCACTTAGAGATATTCTGGAGGTAGTCTGATGTTAGACAGGAGGTAGAAAACCTACAAAAAGGTAAGATTTTCTTGTTTTAAATCCATTCTTTTATAATGGCAGGCTTGGTCCAGTGTAAGAGCTGTCATGCATTTGTTTTTAGATCCAATTTTTGGAGGTTTGGAGTGTGCCTGATATGTAGGCAGTTCTCTTTATTGCAGCAGGAAATTTCCTGTTTGAAGTCTGAGATTTGTAAATTATCTGTTCGACAAACTGAGGCTATGACTGTTACAAAGCTACTGCCACAGAGGCCTCCTAGGAGCGGCAGATGGACTACTGTAGGATCTGGTAGACTTAGAGTTGTGGATAGAAGGCATGTCCCACAGTCTGTGGCTCTTCTTAATTCTTTTGAGGCACTTTCAGAGTGTAGTGGTAAGACGGAAGTAGGCTCAGACACCATAGTTGAGGAACCACCATCCCCTATGCCTAAGGTATGTAGGACTGCAACCAAGGACAAAAA
Organism: Leptobrachium leishanense; assembly: GCA_009667805.1. Taxonomy (NCBI): domain Eukaryota; kingdom Metazoa; phylum Chordata; class Amphibia; order Anura; family Megophryidae; genus Leptobrachium; species Leptobrachium leishanense. The sequence continues at coordinate 417,303,902 of CM019063.1, read as the reverse complement.
GGAAAAGGTGGGACTTGATAGAATCACCCAGCTACAATTGCTTTCTATCATAAGAGGTGTTGAGCTGGAGAGTAGTGGTTTGGTGAGATGTCTTCCTGGGGCTACCGCTCGTAGAGACGAGACGTATTCTAAATATTGTCAAACAAGCAAAGCAGCAAGGGGAAGTGGACGTTATAGTCCATTTAGGGACAAATGACTTGGCTAGCAATGAGGTTTTTGAGATTAAGGAAGATTTTTGTGTTCTTGGAGGTGAAATACAGCAGATTGCGTCCACTGTGGCATTCACTGAAGTTCTGCCTTTGCATAACATTCAGGATAGGCAGATACGCAATAGGGAATTTAATTTGTGGCTTCGGGAATGGTGTCGGGAGCAAGGATTGGACTTTGTGTCCCATGATAGCTCTAATTGGAGCAGAAAGGAACTGTATAAAAAAGATGGTTTGCATCTTACTCATAGGGGAACATATGTTCTCAGTGAGAAGTTCAAAGGTTTCACAAATGAATATTTAAACTAGGAGGGGGACAAAAGGGTGAAATACAATCTGCCCGATTGTCCCCCAAAACTAAATCAGAGGGTGCAAGCAACATACGGGGTAAAAAATGACAAGCTCAGAGTCGTGTCTATAAATGCTCGCAGTTTAGTCAATAAAATCAAATGAACTGGAGGCAATGATGGCAGCTGAAAAAGTAGATTTAGTGGCGGTTACTGAGACATGGTTCAGTGAGAAAAATAACTGGGACATAACAATACCGGGGTACTCTTTTTATATAGAAAAGACAGAGAAGGTCGGAAAGGAGGAGGAGTGGCCCTGTATGTGAGCAACAACATAAAAATGAACCAAATAAAAGTGAGCGAGGTGAACATAGTCAGTTTGGGTTACGCTAACATTTGGCAATCATACAGTAGCTCGTGTAGGTGTGATCTATAGACCCCCTGGACAAGTAGAAGAGCTAGATAATCTGCTGCTTGAGGAAATAGCCAAAATGGCAATGAAGGGGGAAGTTATTATCATGGAGGACTTTAATCTTCCTGATGTGAACTGGAAAACCACAATAGCTGGGTGCACCAGGAGTACAAATATTCTAAACTCCCTACTGGGATTATCTCTAACACAAGTAGTTGAGGAGCCGACCCGTAAAGAGGCCATATTGGATTTAATACTCACAAATGGAGGTTTGGTATCAGACGTTGTTGTAGGTGAAAATTTGGGATCTAGTGATCACCAGTCAGTGTGATTTAATATAAGAACAGGGATGGAGCCGCACCACACAAAAACAAAAGTTTTAGACTTTAAAAAAAAACAGGTTTTTCTAAAATGAGATTTTGTGTGAATGAGTCATACTGGAAGAGTTTAAAGGGAGTCAAGGAGAAATGGGATTATTTAAAGGAGGCATTATTGAAGGCCACAGGCAATTGCATTCGGCTTGTTAGAAAAAACAAAAAAGGGAAGAAATCCCTGTGGTACTCTGCAGAAGTGGCCAAAATAGTGAAGAACAAAAAGATTAGACATGTGCATTCGTTTTAGTACTAAAACGATTTTGTCCGAATTTTGGGGTAATTTAGTTTTCATATGACTCAAGAAATATGAAACTGCTCAGTACAAAAAACGAAAGAAACTAAAATAAAATGCACTACATTTTAGTTTCAGTCCTTTTTGTGATATTACATTGAGTGTGAAGGAGACCAGCAATGAAGAGCGCAACATTGCAAAGCTACAGAAAAGGTTTTTATGCGTAATCCTTCCCGACCCCTACCTGAAAATCTGACAGTGACAGAGCTCCAGATTACTCACTCGCAGCACAGACAGACAGCACAGGAGAGGAAACCTTTAATTAACCCTTGCATGTCTATGAGGCAGACAAGATGATAAAAGCAGCTGGAGAAGGAAAACATTCAAATAAATCACACTGAAAGCTAATGACAGAGGAGGGCTGGATAGTAAAAACCCTTTTATAACAAGCACCGCTGGGAGAAGGGAGGGACTTTATAAAATGTGTTATCTCCCCTCCCGCTCTGCATAATAGGGGCTTACGTCTGATACATTTTATATTATCCAGGAGCACTATCCCCCTTTCCTCATCTATAATACACGTTTTATATAAAGTCCCTCTCCTCTCCCAGTGCTGCTTGTTATAAAGGTTTTTTTTATGTCTGATGCATTTAGTATCCAGCTCTCACAGTTACTCTCATTATGAGCCTTCAGTGTTATTTATTTGAGCTAATGGATAGGAGTAACTATAAGGTTATGAGATCCAATCCTACTTAACAGATCTCAAGGATTATTGCGAATGTAGTTACACTGGCACTTGAGGAAAGAATAATCTCTGCCAAAATTGGTAAATTTTTGCGCATTAAATTCCTGATGATACCAGTGTTTTATACACTGCCGAAAATCCATAAAGGGATATTTCCGCCACCAGGGCGTCCTATCGTCGCCGGTACTAATTCCATTTTTCAACCTTTGGCTATCTTTATTGACCAATTTCTACAGCCTCTTGTTCCTAAGGCTCAATCCTATGTTCGGGATACCAAAGATTTTTTGCTTAAACTAAACAATGTTGTATTACCTGTTGAATCCATTCTGGTTACTCTTGACATTGGCAGCCTCTACATTTTTTCTTCCTGATTTATTTGAATGTTTTCCCTGGATTTAAAGTGCTTTATTTTATAAAAAAAAAAAAATTTGCACCCATCATCTCTTCTCTGAGCTTTCAGACCGATTTACGTTAATATTTTCCCTCTTTTATATTCCTGTCTAAGTAAAAGTTCCCTCTCCTGTGCTGGAGGTTCTGCACCCTCCACATGCCAATGCAGTAGGATGTTCTATACAGAGAGGGGCATTAATTATTGCAGGAGGATGTTCTATACATTATACAGAGAGGGGTATTAATGCAGGAGGATGTTATATACATTATACAGAGAAAGGTATAAATTGAGGAGGATGTTCTATACATAGAGGAACATTAATTCTGGAGGATGTTCTATACATTATACAGAGAGGGGTATTCATAAATGCAGGATGATGTTATCTACATTATACAGAGAGGGGTATTAATTAATGCAGGAGGATGTTCTATACATTATACAGAGAGAGAAGAGCCTTTTCCTTTAGTGGCTGTGAGTGCTGAGATCGGCTGCTTGTTATATTATCTCACAGTACAATGTTTCAGGCTCAGCTGTTACAGTAACTGACTGTAACAGCACTCAGTGTTTCAGTAAAACAAGGAAATAATATTGTTCTAACCTCTTGTATATAAAAATATTATTTACTAGTTTTACTGAAACTCAGAGCGCTGTGATGAGCAGCAGTCAGTTACTGTAACAGCTTTGCCTGACACATTGTGCTGAGAGTGAGAGATACTGTAACAAGTAGCGATCTCAGCCCTCTGAGGAGCCACTACAATAGTAATTGTATCCACTGGTTTTCGGATGAATGAAATTAGTTTTCATACTAAAGAACTGAAAACGAATTTCTTTAGCAACTAAATAAATTGCATTTTAGGACTAATCCATTAGTTCAAAACGAAATTTTGTGCTGTGCACATGTCTAAAAAAGATAGCATTCAATAATTATAAAAAAACAGAGTGAAGAAGATAGGCAAACCTATAACATTAGGCAGAAAGAGGCAAAGCCATTTATAAGAGCCCCCAAAGCACACACAGAAGAGAAAATTGCTCAGTTAGTAAAAAAGGGGGGCAAAACATTTTTAGATACAAAAACGAGAAAAGAAAAGTAAAACAAGGATTAGTTAGATTAAAAACAAAGAAAGGAAGGTATGTAGAAGGGGATAAAAGGCTCGCTGACTGCCTCAATGAATATTTTTGTTCAGTCTTTGCAGAAGAAAAGGAAGGAAAGGGACCTCCGTTAGGAGGAAACACTAACAAGACATTTACATATGAGTTTACAGAGGAGGAGGTTATACAGCAGCTGTCTAAAGTAAAGACAAATAAGTCAATGGGGCCTGATGGGATCCACCCTAAATTATTAAAAGAGCTCAGTGGTGTAATAGCAAAACTGTTAACAAGGATTGGTTAAATAAATCTGTTAACGGGAGTCTTCCCAGAAGACTGGAAATTAGCAAATGTTGTGCCCATTTACAAGAAGGGTAGTAGGGAGGAATCGGGGAACTATAGGCCAGTTAGTCTTACGTCAGTAGTGGGGAAATTAATGGAAACCATGTTAAAGGAAAGGATTGGTGAACATCTAAAAACACATAGATTACAGGATCAGAAACAACATGGGTTTACCTCAGGGAGATCATGCCAAACTAATCTTATTGATTTTTTTGATTGGGTAACAAAAATAATAGACATAGGTGGTGAGTAGACATTGCTTATTTAGATTTCAGTAAGGCTTTTGATACTGTTCCGCGTAGAAGGCTTATCAATAAATTGCAATCTTTGAGCTTGGATTCCAATATTGTTGAATGGATTAGGCAGTGGCTGAGTGACAGGCAACAGAGGGTTGTGGTAAATGGAGTTTATTCGGCGCAAGGTCCTGTTACCAGTGGGGTACCTCAGGGGTCAGTACTTGGACCCATTCTCTTTTAATATTTTTATTAGTGATATTACAGAAGGTATTAATGGAAAAGTATGTCTTTTTACTGATGACACAAAGATTTGCAACAGGGTTGACGTTCCTGGAGGGATCAGCCAAATGACAAATGATTTAGATAAACTAAAACAATGGTCGGAGCTGTGGCAATTGAGTTTTAATGTGGATAACTGCAAGATAATGCACCTGGGACGTAAAAACCCAAGGGCTGAATATAGAATATTTGATACAGTCCTAACCTCAACATCTGAGGAAAGGGATTTAGGGGTTATTATTTCAGAGGATCTAAGGGTAAGTAGTCAATGTAATAGAGCAGCAGGAAATGCTAGCAGAATGCTTGGTTGTGTAGGGAGAGGTATTATCAGTAGGAAAAGGGAAGTGCTCATGCCACAGTACAGAGCACTGGTGAGACCTCACTTGGAGTACTGTGTGCAGTACTGGAGACCGTATCTCCAGAAGGATATAGACATCTTAGAGTTCGGAGAAGGGCTACTAAAATGGTGTACGTCTTGAAGGAGAAAAGTTACCAGGAAAGGCTTAATGATCTTAACATGTACAGCTTGGAAAAAAGACAAGACCGAGGAGATATGATAGAAACATTAAATACGTAAAGGGAATCCACAAGGTAGAGGAAGGGAGTATATTTAAAAGGAAACAAAGTAGCAAAACAAGAGGACATACAGTAGTCTTCAATTAGAGGGGCAAAGGTTTAAAAGTAACATCAGGAAGCATTATTTTACTGAGCGGGTGGTGGATACATGGAACAGCCTTCCAGTTGAAGTGGTAGAGGCCAAAACAGTAATTGAATTTAAGCAGGCATGGGATAGGCATAAGGCTATCCTAAACAAAAGATAAATCCAGGTAAAGTATTCATGTAATTGGGCAGACTAGATGGGCCGAAAGGTTCTTATCTGCCGACATTTTTCTATGTTTCAATGTTCTCGCCAGAGGTAGCCTGACTGCCATTAGGTACTGAGATGAGATCATCAGAACCCTTTTGTGAGACCACATGCTGGTGCGGTTGGCCCTGGGTTCCTCCTAATGCAAAACAAAGCTAGACCTCATGTGGCTGGAGTGTGTCAGAAGTTCCTGCAAGACGAAGGCATTGATGCTATGGACTGGCCCGCCCGTTCCCCTAACCTGAATCCAATTGAGCACATCTGGGACATCATGTCTCGCTCCATCCACCAACGCCACTTGGCACCACAGACTGTCCAGGAGTTGGGGGATGCTTTAGTCCAGTGTGGGAGGAGATATCTCAGGAGACCATCCGCCACCTCATCAGGAGAATGCCCAGGCGTTGTAGGGAGGTCATACAGGCACGTGGAGGCCACACACACTACCGAGCCTCATTTTGACTTGTTTGAAGGACATTACATCAAAGTTGGATCAGCCTGTAGTGTTGTTTTCCACTTTAATTTTGAGTGTAATTCCAAATCCAGACCTCCATGGGTTGCTCAAATTGATTTCAATTGATAATGTTTGTGTGATTTTGTTGTCAGCACATTCAGCTATGTAATGCTTTCTGGGGTCCTGGAATCTTGCGTAGATATGTATGAAAGAAGGAGACAAATAATAGTGCAACACTGATATATACAAATTGCTTATAAGTGTATATGAGATATATCCCACTCACAAATATAGAGCCGTAACACTGGCTCTAAGTGGGTCCAGGCATGTGGGTGATTATCTTCAATTTCTTAGGTGACCCCCACCTTACAGCAACTTTTCTATCCAGAATTTTATGCAGTGGAGAGAAAAGGAGATTTCCTTGTGTAGATCCACAAACAAAGTTCACAATATTGTGTGCAGTTGGAATGGTACTCACATTTTAGGGAGCTCACATAGCTCGTGGATGTACGCCCACGGGTTTTTTTTGGATGGGAAAAACCCAAAGGAAAAAACCACCAATGATCCAGGAAACAGCACCAAAAATCCGGAAAACAGCAAGCAGGAAACAGGATTGAAGGTAGAAAATAAAATTTATTTAAAAATGGAATTAAAATAACCACCAGAACGCGTTTCGCCGCATCAAGTAGCGGCTTCATCAGCTGGAATGGTTGTAATGGGCTTGTAGGCCCTTTTATAGTGTCCACAAGTAGTCTTAATTGTTCACATGTGTCCTGTTTGCTGTCCCGATTGATCCTTCCGTTTTCGGCGCTGGGCGCCGCCATTTTGCGCATGCGCGGTTCACTTCCGCGTTCCACCGCGTTCCAAACGCCTGTTCTCTTACTTCCGCGTTCCACTGCGTTCCAAACACCACTTTACTTCCGGTCGGCGGTTTCTTAACCAGAAGATGGAAATAGATACAGAATTCTCCTTCTCTTCATGATGTTAAGAGTTTTTAGGGTTTTAATAAACCTTTTTTCCTTTTCATCATATGCAGTATAAAAACAAGAGATTTACAGGCATTAAACTCGATTAAAATAATTAAAATTGGTTAAAACAAATTGTGCACCCCGCAAGGTCTCCCTATAGACCAGTGTACATTGCATATATGATACCTAAAATAAGGGGGGGGGATTGGAGGCTAAAAAAACATCTCATAATGTATAATTCAATAGTGACCATATAAATATCATCCCATTTTGTAAATTCCTTTATCAAAAAAGTGACTAATGCTATAATTTAAAAATGATTACAATTGGTAAAATATTAATTGTGTGAACCTCATTTATGTGGAAATATTATGCAAAATTATTATTAAAGTGCTTTTGATAAATTTGAATATAATTGAATATATTATCATTTTTATAGTTTTAAAGTGCTTTTATTCAGTGTGTTAATTACAAAACTATGTGTAACAATATCTTCCTTTGTATTGATAAAATAATAAATCTCAAAAACATTCCTTTTTTATGAAAGTGCTATTCAGAGTGCCATATCATTACTGACTATTATTTAAATGTCAAAATGTATACCTAATTAAGTGTATTTTTTCAGGTTTATATATTATCAAATAAAGTGGAGAAAAAAAAAAAAAAAAAAAAGGAAAAAATTCATAAAAAATTCACAAAAAATGGACTACCTCGAAATCATTGTTTAGCCCATTTGGTGCCATAGTACCCATTTCATAGATAGTCCGCATCTCCTCCTGTCCCAACTTATTAATAATATTATCATCTATACTAACTCTATGTATTTTTTTAATGGCCATGAATCTCAGACCTACTGGAGAACCTCCATGTTGGAGCTTAAAATGTAATGAAACGGAGTGTTTTTCGTACAACTTTTTTATATTTCTGACATGTTCTGAAATTCTTATATTTAGGGCCCTTTTTGTGCGACCAACGTATTGGAGGCCACAGGGACATTCTAAAAGATATATTACGCTTTTTGAGCAACAATTAAGAACTTCTTTTATTTGTATCTTTTGGTTAATTTTTTTATTCATATATTCTATTCTGCAGTCTTTCCTATTGCCAGTCGACCTACAGGCGAGGCATTGTCCACAGACATAATAGCCATTTTTTAAATTAAATTGATTCTGATTTATTTTTTTATTTTTAGGTTTGCTATGTACTAAATTCATTTTTAGGTTCTTAACTCCTCTAAATACTATTTTTGGCTGTTCCCCCAGTATACCATTTAGATCTTTGTCTTTCTGAAGAACATGCCAGTGTTTCTTAATTATTCTCTTCATGTTTTTGGCTTTACTGCTGTAGTCACACAGAAATAGAACTTCACCTTCTTTGGTGGTTTTTTTGGGTTTATATTTGAGTAAATTCGTCCGGTCCTCCTGTTTGAGTTGGTCGATAATTATATCCAACTCTAGGGCATTATACCCCTTTTCTAGGAATTTTTCTTTTAATTGATTGGCCTGTTGCTCAAAAATGTTGAGGTCTGAGCAATTCCTCCTCAAGCGCATAAATTGCCCCTTGGGTACCCCTTTGAGCCACGATGGATTGTGGCAGCTTGTAGTGTTTATATAGGTATTAGTATCTACCTCTTTAAAAAAAGTTTTGCATTTGACAGATCCTTCGCTGATATATATTTCTAGGTCAAGAAAAGTTGTTTTCTCCCTACTCCATTTATTTTCTAATGTAATACCCCAAACTTGACTATTGAGACTATCCAAAAAGGTGATTAGGTCTTCCTCATTGCCTCTCCAAATAAAAAATACGTCATCGATGTAACGTCTATAAAGGGGGATGTTATGGGGAAACCACTATATCCTGAGATTGGCTATCTGGGCACCCTGGTGGTGGATGCATGTTGTGTGGCGCTGCACCATTCTTTGTTTAAACATTCAGCTATGTAATGACCACAGTATTTAATAAGAATATTTCATTCATTCAGATTTAGGATGTCTTCTGTTTGTGTTCCCTTTATTTTTTTGAGCAGTGTACAAACCTTACATTCATGCGAATAAAGGTCTTCTGGATTCATAGTTTTCAATGGTAGGCCACAAATTCATAATATACAGTACTGAGCAAATGTTTTAGGCAGGTGTGAAAAAATGCTGTATTCCAAGAATGCTTTCAAAAATGGAAGTGTTACACATTTATGTTCATAAATGAACAAAATGCAGTGAATGTACAAAGGAGAAATCTAAATCAAATCAATATTTGGTGTTACCACCCTTTGCCTTCAAAACATCAGCAATTCTTCTAGGTACACTTGCACACAGTTTTTGAAGGAATTCGGCTGGTAAATTGTTCCAAACATCTTGGAGAACTAACCACAGATCTTCTGTGAATGTAGGCTTTCTCACATCCTTCTGTCTCTTCATGTAATCCCAGACACACTCGATGATGTTGAGAGCAGGGCTCTGTGGGTGCCGTGCCATCACTTACAGTACTTCTTGTTCTTCTTTACACTGAAGATGGTTCTTAATGACTTTGGCTGTATGTTTGGGGTTGTTGTCCTGCTGCAGAATACATTTGGGGCCAATCATCTGCCTCCCTGATGGTATTGCATGATGGATAAGTATCTGCCTGTATTTCTTAGCATTGAGAACACCATTAATCCTGACCAAATCTCCAACTCCATTTGCAGAAATGCAGCCCCAAACGTTCAAGGAACCTCCACCATGCTTCACTGTTGCCTGCAGACACTCATTATTGTACCGCTCTCCAGCCCTTCGACAAACAAACTGCCTTCTGCTACAGGTTAATATGTCAAATTTTGACTCCTCAGTCCAGAGCACCTGCTGCTATTGTTCTGCACCCCAGTTCCTATGTTTTCGTGCATACTTCAGTCGCTTGGCCTTGTTCCCACGTCGGAGGTATGGCTTTTTGGCTGCAATTCTTCCATGAAGACAACTTCTGGCCAGACGTCTCCAGATAGTAGATGGGTGTACCTGTGTCCCACTGGTTTTTGACAGTTCTGAGCTGATGGCACTGCTGGACATCTTCCGATTTCGAAGGGCAATAAGCTTGATGTGTCTTTCAATAAGCTTCCTTGGCCGACCACTGCGTCTACGATCCTCAACGTTGCCCGTTTCTTTGTGCTTCTTCAAAAGCGCTTGAACAGCACATCTTGAAACCCCAGTCTGCTTTGGAATCTTTGTCTGGGAGAGACCTTGTTGATGCAGTATAACTACCTTGTGTCTTGTTGCTGTGCTCAATCTTGCCATGACATGAAACTGTCTTTCACAACCTCACCTTGGTAGCAGAGTTTGGCTGTTCCTCACCCAGTTTTAAGCCTCCTACTCAGCTCTTTGTTTCAGTTCATGACTGGGTTTCAACCTACGTGTGACATTGATGATCATTAGCACCTGTTTGGTATAATTGGTTGGTCATACACCTGACTATAATCCTACAAAATCCCTGACTTTGTGCAAGTGTACCTATGAGAATTGATGCTGGTTTGAAGGCAAAAGGTAGTAACACCAAATATTGATTTGATTTAGATTTTTCTTTTGTTCGCTCACTTTGCATGTTGAAAATTGACAAACAATCCTTATTTATATTTCTGAAAGCATTCTTGGTTTACAGCATTTTTTCACACCTGCCTAAAACCTTTGCACAGTACTGGTAGTTGTGGCAGTTTTTAAAACCCCCACCTTAAATTCGAGGTAGGCTACCTTATTAAGGAGTTGCTGGACGAAGGAGTAAAAAATAGATGCAGATACATCCATTGACAGGTCTAACTGCTGTGCCTCCAGAGACGTAGTACTGTCATCCATGGCACAGAGATCCTCTTGGAACAGCTTCAATTGCTTTTCCAGTTTGGTGGACATGCAAGTGTGACTATAATTCAGAAGGCGCTGGAGGTCCACTTTACAGGCATGAGTGGATGCAGGTTTTGGATGACAGATTAGTGTCTGATTTTGTGCCAAAGTCTGCATGGTTGAGTAAAGATTGTGGCGGAGGGCATATAGCGTCCGTTTCATTATAGAAACTATATAGCAAGTAGTCCCAGGAGTGCTGGTGTATTTTTGCTTGTGTATGCATTAACGACCAAAGCACCCAGCACCGGATTCTGTCACAAAGTCTGCAATGTTGAATAAAAATGGCAGATGGATTTGTGAGTTACCAAAATGCAAGACTACAGATGGTGTGGAAGAAAGCCACCCATTCATGTGGGTGCCATTGATGTTCTCTAAAGTGAACAGAAGGATATCCAGTGAGTGTGGGACATCCTTGGGTGAGGACCAGGTACCAACTATCACTTTCTAAAAGTCAGTTCTGGAAGGAAATATATATTTTACAAAGTCATGGGCTCTTATTCTTTCTCATCTTCTCATATTCCTCGTATTCTTCCTCTATTTAACCCTTTCGCTGCTGAGGCTTTTCCCGCCTCTGTGCTGAGCTCATTTTTACCGGTTTTGCTCATCATGTTTAAACGTGTTTTGAAGGCTTATTTTAGTATATGACCCAGACTTATTATATATCGTTCTTTCCGTCAGACTCGGCAGATTCATAATATGTCATTATTATATGTATACGTCATGACCTGTCTGTATATTATATCAAAAAATGCAATAAAATATGAATTTTCAATAATTTACAACGTGTAAAGTGTTTTTTTTCACATTTTAAGATGTGAGCAATTGCGGTTATATTTTGTATGGGGTGCACTTGTTAAAAAAATTAGAGATGGGGTCTCGTTACATTTTTTTTTTTGGGGAAAATTACGCGATTTTTAACAAACGCACCGCATACAAAAATCGTTAGTGCAGCATCATTGTTCACATTATAATTGAAATGGCAACAATATTGCTGCATTAACGAACCCAAAAAAAAGAAAAAAAACTTGTTTATTTTTTTTATAATTTTTTTTTTAAATATTTTTTTATTTTAAATTTTTTTAAAAAAACTTTTTTCATACTCATGTTTGGTACTGTTGGAACGGCCATGCTCTGGCCGATCCAATAATATCAAACATTAACCCCTAACTGCCACGGATCGGGAGATAGGGGTTCATTGGAACCCCCTATCTCCACCATTGGTGGCAGTTGGGGTTAACTCCAATACTGGCGTCATCGTGCTATGCACAATGATGCCAGTCCTCAGGGGGCATTCCCAGAAGCTTGGCCGACATCCAAGATGTCGGTCAGCTCTGGGAAAGGATCACGAACCGGTGCTTTTCGGCGCCGATTCGTGATCCAGCCCCCATGGGGTTAATTCCAGGTACCGTTAGGAAGGGCAGGCTGTGCCCTTCCAAACAGTGCCTGTATTAACCCCCGCAATGCCGGCGATCGGGAGGGAGAGAGGTCCGAAGGACCTCCCCCCCCCCCTCCCTTTCAGGCACCTCCTCCGCACATGCGGGGGGGCGCCTGAATTAGGTGTCATCGCGCCACCGCGATGACACCTAATTAGGCCGGCGGTGGTTCCAGGTGCTGGGCTGACATCAAGGATGTCAGCCCGCACTGGGGGTCCAGCGATCGGCCGGAAGCCGGCCGAACGCTGGCCCCAAAGGGTGCACTTCGCAGACAAGAACGCCCTGGTGCCATCCTGGGAATCTCTATCTCGAGACCCCAAACATACATATATACCCCTTTTATTGGGTCCCTTTGAAAATGGTAACTTGGGCATTTACAGAGATACGCTTACATTGGGCTATCTGAGCCAATCCCTCTAAATAGGAGTGTCTTGCTTTGATTCTTTCTGCTTTTTGTACGTGCAGTTTTTCAGGGTCTGATATTGTTACCTATCTTCCAAATCTGTCACAATACCTTGAAGTGACCCTCGAAGGCCACTTACTGTATTGATCATTGATCACATCTCCTGCCGTTATACTTAATAACCTTTTCAGCAGAATTGTTTTGGTTTTATTATCTCTTGTTTTGAGTGCACTGTCTATTTTTGTCCATTTGTCTGCCGCTTTTAATCAAGTCCAATAAAAGTTAATTATTAATTTGGTCTCTGGGAGACACTAGTACCCTGATATTCTTATCAGAGTAACTGAAGTTCCCTGATCCAGTATAGTTCTGCTTTGCTGAGTTGCTGAATTTGTATTGCATATCTTGATTTCTTGGTTTATTGATTCCTGGCTTCGTGTCCTGACTACACTTGTGTTAATCACCTGGTACTGTACTTGACTTCTTGGTTTATGACTCTTGGCTTTTGTATCTAGACTATTCTCTGGCTGGTGTCCATTTTGTGTTTTGTCTGTGTGGTATTCTGTTTTTTTTTTGTTTGTACCACACAACAGTCTGTCATTTGGTTATTCTGCTGTGAGACCTATTGCTAGGCTATCCTGTTGGTTTTGCTGGTTGCAGCATAACCTCGCGTTCTAGTTAAGTCCTGCCCTGCTTCCTGCTGTTTTCATTTCTGTCCAGTCTGTTTTTCTGGTTTATGTGTTTTTATCTAGTGCAGCAGTTCATAGTTCTGTTTATAGAGACCACCTCAAGGATCTCTTTCTTGTTCCTTTTGCTGCTAGATATTCCTTCCTTGTCAAGTCTGGTTGACCCTGTTATTGTGTACGTTTTCTCGTGTTCACCCCCACCCTGTACTCTGTATAATTGGAATGCCATCCAAAGGACCTTTTTCCCAGCGCAGGGCTTTCCTCTTGTGTCTTGTCTGGTTCTGTTTAATCCTGTGTACAGGGTCCTGCAATATGCAGAACACATACCAGCCTAAGGCTAGGGTCAGACGAAAGCAGTTTTAACGTGCGTTTAGACGCACAAAATCACGGCCGTGCTGGCAGCAAATGACGGGCAATGACGGCCAATATACGAAGTACGGTCGCACGAAAGTCCGGCCGCGCAACGCAAGTGGCAAACGAACGCATTTTGTCGAGAACGTCAAACCGCTAGTACGGTCGTACAGAGTGCGCTGCGGCCGCATAGCGGCGTGTGTGTGTGATTTTGAGATGTCAGACACTGCTAATGTCCGGTCAACATAACGTCCAGATGCAAAAAGTGTTTTATTGATGATCTGTACAAAATCACGAACGCAAATGCGCATCGTATGACCGCTATCGCGTATTCCGTGAAAAAATGCGTCCTTTCTTTCGAACGCACTTTTTCACAGACAACGCGAAAAATGCGTTAGTCTGACCCTAGCCTTAAGGGCTTAAAACACTCAGCAGCAAGGACCCCCCTTTGGCACCTGATGGGGGCCACCGTAACAGTCCAGCATGTACAGGGAAGGGGAGAGAATGAAGACCTGCCAGGAGACAAAGGATTCTAACCTAACCTGTAAGTAAATAACAGGCAAGGTGTGTGTGTGGTGATGTGTCACTGCCTGCTTAAAAACAAAAAAGGGATACCTGCCTGTCTCGAATCAAAAAGGGGATACCTGCCTGTCTCGAATCAAAAAGGGGATACCTGCCTGTCTCGAATCAAAAAGGGGATACCTGTCTCGAATCAAAAAGGGGATACCTGTGTCGAATCAAAAAGGGGATACCTGTGTCGAATCAAAAAGGGGATACCTGTTTCGAATCAAAAAGGGGATACCTGTCTCGAATCAAAAAGGGGATACCTGTCTCGAATCAAAAAGGGGATACCTGCCTAGAAACAAAAAGGGGATACCTGCCTAGAAACAAAAAGGGGATACCTGCCTAGAAACAAAAAGGGGATACCTGCCTGTCTCGAATCAAAAAGGGGATACCTGTCTCGAATCAAAAAGGGGATACCTGCCTAGAAACAAAAAGGGGATACCTGCCTAGAAACAAAAAGGGGATACCTGCCTGTCTCGAATCAAAAAGGGGATACCTGTCTCGAATCAAAAAGGGGATACCTGCCTAGAAACAAAAAGGGGATACCTGCCTGTCTCGAATCAAAAAGGGGATACCTGTCTCGAATCAAAAAGGGGATACCTGTCTCGAATCAAAAAGGGGATACCTGTCTCGAAACAAAAAGGGGATAATCAAAAGGGGATACCTGCCTAGAAACAAAAAGGGGATACCTGCCTAGAAACAAAAAGGGGATATCTTCCTAAAAACAGAAAAGGTGCACCTGCCTGCCTAAAAACAAAAAGGGGACACCTGCTTAGATAAAAAAGGGGACTTGCCTAGAAACAAAAATAAAGACCTACCTAGAGAAAAAGGGGATACCTGCCTAGAAACAACAGGGGACCTGCCAAGCAACAAAAAAGGGGGACCTGTGTAAAAATAATGGAGGGGCCATGGGGGGGTGTTATGAAGAATGGGATTGGCCTGGGGTGTCAAAAAGACTGGAGCTCTGTGATACGCTCATACACACTGCACATTATTACTGTGAGTTATATTGCTGTGGAGCTCTGATACCCTCATACACACTGCACATTATTGTGAGGTTTATTGCTGTGGTGCTGTGTCAGTAAAGAACAGGATCTTTTAAAGTGTTCGTCAGTTTCCCTCGTTTGCAACAGGGACTTTCTGTGCCGTGGTGCAGGCTTAGCTGCAATGAGTGGGTGATGGCTGCTGTGGCAGAGAGCTGGCCATCTGTAAAGTCTGGAGGGGACACAGTGGATTCCCCAATTCGCGTCTGGGTCCAAATGTATTTTTTTTTTTTTTTACACAATTTTCAAAGATTATTTTAATGAGTTAAGAAATAAATTCTTTAGTACAATAATATACATGTGGATGTTGTGTTGTATGGTTGTTTTTTTTTTTTTGTGGGTGCAGCACACGGAGACCCCATGATCTCCAATTGCCCAGGGGCCCCATTAGTTGTCAGTCCGCCCCTGTATCTAAAAAGGCAGATACTGTGTGATTTGTTTTTTCATTCAGATTTCAATCATCCAAACCTTTTGTGGATATATATTCTATAGGGAATTCTTGTTAAAAAAAAAAGTGAAATGGAGACCTTTTTTAATGCAGAAAATATACAATTTTAACAAAAAATGAAATATTTTACTTGTTTTGGAGGATAGTGTTTTATGAATAATATGATTATGTATAAAATACTGAACTTGCTCCCAGCGTGGGAAATGGCAGTGGTATTGCTCATTTTAGGCTGGGGTCAGACGAACGCAGTGCGAATGTGCATTTAGGCACACTTAATTACGGCCGTGGTAGCAGCAAACGACGTCCAACGTAGGCCCACACACGAAGTACGGCAGCATGAAAGTTCGGCCGCGCAACGCAAGCAACAAACTAACGCATTTTTGCAAGAACGTCGAACCGCTAGTACTGACGTACAGAGTGTGCTGCGTCCGCAAAGCGGCGCGTGTGCGTAATTAGGAGATGTCAGACGCTCCTCATGTCCGGCCTACATAACGTCCAGACACCCAAAGTTTCCTGGCTTGGATCCGTACAAAAAATCACGCACAAAACTGCGCGTGGTATGACTGCTTTCGCTTCTTCCGTGAAAAAATACGTCATTTTTTACGGATGATGCGAAAAATGCGTTCGTTTGACCCTAGCCTTATACGTCACAAATGGACAATGCCATCACTTTGGAACTAAAAATAAAGTTTTTTTTTTTTTTTTTCGTTTTCCTTTCTTTTAGATCTTACATGGTCATGTTTGGAATAATTGCAAAAGCCAGACTCTGACCTGTCCGACACCTCACCTGACCTTGTGAGGTGTAAAGATTAGGGACGCAGGGGTCCAAAGTCCCCCCCCCCAGTGATTTTCACTGCTGTGAGGAGGTTTAGATTTTTGATGGAGCAATTCGTAACAACGGATTGTGCCATCGCCTCCACACTTGTTGGTGACCTGAGAAATAAGATGGCGAGTTAGTGCAGCATCATTGTTCACTTTATTATTGAAAAGTAAAAAATATTGCTGTGTTTTGAAAGAAAAATTACATCATTTTTTATTATGTAAAATTTTATTGTTACATAAAACCTGGTCATGTTTGGTATCCTTGGAAAGGCCAAGATCTGGAGACAGAGGAGACGGCTAATCGACATTAATTGGGGACATTATTTAAGAACGGTGGGGGGACTAGTTGTGTGAGTGTATTTTCATTTATTTAGTACCATGATTATGAAATTTGCACTATTGGCTTCATTTTTTATTTTTTTTCTCTATCCACTTTGTGGTTCTCAACATAATTAAAGAAGGAACAACAACCGGATACAAGCATCTACACCATAGCTGCTAAGAACTCTTTTTTTTACTTATGCAATTTAGCACGTGCACTTTTGTTTTTTGGGATAAATCCAATTTTAAGGAAAAAGAGTGTCATCTGCGCTCGTCTCTATGTGTTCCATGTACAACAAAATTGAGGTTTTGTTTGTTTCAATGGCCATTGCAACGTAAGCCCACTCGCCACTTCAAGGCACCTCTTTAGAGTGGGTACCTAACAATTGTGACCAAAAGGCCGCTCTACTGAGCAGCTCCAAGCCCCTCCAGCTGCTTTTCAGCGAAGGTTGCAGTTGCTGCCCCTCCGAAAATAAGTGAGTATGGGCGCGACGCCATTTTTTCTGTATTTATGTATATCATGCTTGTAACACCAGTCCGTCGTTCTGCAGCTGTTCCTCTTTCCATGTTTTTGTTTTTGATCCCAAATGGGAAGTGTTTGGTGCGTGTATAAATAAAAGCCACCATCTTTGCCTCTCCTTCGCTGAAAAGCAGCTGGAGGGGCTTGGAGCTGCTCAGTAGAGCGGCCTTTTGGTCACAATTGTTAGGTACCCACTCTAAAGAGGTGCCTTGAAGTGGCGAGTGGGCTTACGTTGCAATGGCCATTGAAACAAACATAACCTCAATTTTGTTGTACATGGAACACATAGAGACGAGCGCAGATGACACTCTTTTTCCTTGTTATGTTTTATGCATTGACTGGGCTGTTACTCCTGGCAGTTGCTGCCCCTCCGAAAATAAGGGAGTATGGGCGCGACGCCATTTTTTCTGTATTTATGTATATCATGCTTGTAACACCAGTCCGTCGTTCTGCAGCTGTTCCTCTTTCCATGTTTTTGTTTTTGATCCCAAATGGGAAGTGTTTGGTGCGTGTATAAATAAAAGCCACCATCTTTGCCTCTCCTTCGCTGAAAAGCAGCTGGAGGGGCTTGGAGCTGCTCAGTAGAGCGGCCTTTTGGTCACAATTGTTAGGTACCCACTCTAAAGAGGTGCCTTGAAGTGGCGAGTGGGCTTACGTTGCAATGGCCATTGAAACAAACAAAACCTCAATTTTGTTGTACATGGAACACATAGAGACGAGCGCAGATGACACTCTTTTTCCTTGTTATGTTTTATGCATTGACTGGGCTGTTACTCCTGGCAGTTGCTGCCCCTCCGAAAATAAGTGAGTATGGGCGCGACGCCATTTTTTCTGTATTTATGTAAATCCAATTTTAAGATTGTTTTTCCACCGGTTACTTTATTTGCACTTTATATTGGACAATACAAATGGGGCCTAAGTTACTAATGGCACTAATAATTCCATCTTATATAACAACTGGAATCCCCTCTTTTTAACGACAAGATTGCAACTCACTTTATTATATGCACTTTGAATACATCGTTTGTAATGCTGAATGTTGCACTTTAATACTGGCTGACCACATTACATATGCATTGCTCCACTTTAGAATATTGGTGTTGTCCTATTTTACTTGCTCCACTAGGCCTTTCTCTGAACGTACCGTTTTTTAATACATAATGTAGCACCTTAGTATTTGCTGTTCAAATAGTTTATGCATTGCTACACCCAAGAATTACTGGTGTTGCTTTACTGAAATATCTGCACCACTAGGATCTTTCTTTTTGTATAATGTGCTTGTTGCTTAACTCTGAATCCCGTGAGTGTAATTCTCTGTGGCCTTAAAAGCGTGGATAATTTAGGCTAGGGTCAAACTAACGCATTTTTCGCCTCGTCCGTAAAAATTGCGTCCGAACGCATTGATGTATTTTTTTTGCCGAATACGCGAAAGCGGTCATACAATGCGCTTTTTCGTGCGTGATCTTTTACAGATCCAAACCAGGAAACTTTGGGTGTCTGGACGTTATGTATGCCGGAAATGAGGAACGTCTGACGTCTCCTAATCACGCACACACACTGCTATGCGGCGCAGCGCACTCCGTACGTCAGTACTAGCGGTTCTACGTTCTCAGAAAAAATGTGTTTGTTTGCTGCTTGCATTGCGCGCCCGTACTTTGTATATTGGCCGTCATTGCCCGCTACTACGGCCGTGATTAAGTGCGCCTAAACGCACGTTAAAAATGCGTTAGTCTGACCCCAGCCTAAATTGCTGCACCATGAAGTGTTTCTTTATTGTGTTTTACTAGGTTGCACTCCCTGATCTTTACTTTTGCTTATCACTATTCCGGCGCCGTTAGGAAGAGACGCTGATGGGGAGTTGCAAAGGTCATATATATATATCTATTAATTTTCCTCTAGTAATAACATCACAATTGTTGTGCCTCAAGAGGAGGGATGTGTTAGGGATCTGATTCATTGTGACTATTGCTTCCACCTTTGCATCCTGTGTGGTGCGATTTGTAGTTAATTCAGACCACTTACACATTTATGATCAAAATTAATAAACAGATTAACCTCCCTGGCGGTATTCCCGAGTGACTCGGGGTTAAATTTCGCTACCGTGAACAGTTACCCCGAGCCGCTCTCGGGCTGTATTTATACTCAACGCATTCACGCTCCCTCGCTGTCCCCCACAGTCACATCCGTGTGATCGCGGCGGCATGCGACTTTCTTCCTGGTTCCGCTCCCTGCGAGCACCGCAATGCAGGGGGGCAGGACCTGGCAGAAAATTTGAAGGGAAAAAAATGTGTTAAAAATAAAGAGTATAAAATCTTGACAGGTGCAATGCGTTCTGTGAGGATTACTTTGTGTCTCACTCACCCCAGGTATCCCTAGTGAGTGGTCCTGTGCCCTGACTGCAATTCTGTACATCCATGGTGTCCAAAAAGCGCGCTTGTACCTAAAACGGTTGCAGACCAACCTGAGAGCAGCGACATCGAGTTTGAATTACTCGCAGAATTTGAGCGAAGTGATTCGTGGGTAGATTCGTCCTCCGACACAGAAAGTGACGGTAGCGACGAATCTGATACTGCGCTGAGCGATGTGCAAACTTGGTGCTCTATTGACGGTGGTGTGGATCATGCAGCACCCCCCAAGATTCCCATTTACTGCAGCACCTGGTATGAAAGTGGAAGTTGAACACAACCCCTTGGCATACCTGCAATTATTCCTGACCGATGCGGTCATTGACAGAAATTGGTACCGAAGCAAACCGGTAACAGGAGCAACAATCGGTTACTCTGACGCGGAAGTGGTCACGTAGCAGAAAGTGGGAACCAGTGACCAAAGATGACATCTGGAAATTCCTGGCCCTTATACTTCAGGGAGTGGTGGGTAAACCGATGCAGAAGTGGTATTGGACGACTAATAAGTTGCTTGCCACTCCATTCTTTGGCACGGTGATGCCAGAGTACCGGTTTACCCTGATTATGAAATTCCTGCACTTCGTAAACAACGAGGAATTTGAAACCACTCATCCTTCCCCAAAACTGCAGATAATTTGGGACATGTATCAAATGATCGTCACTAATTTCCAACGGACCTATGTGCCCTAGAGGGACATCAGCATAGACGAAAGTCTAATGACCTTCAAGGGACGGCTAAGCTGGGTGCAATACATTGCATCAAATTGAGCACGATTTGGTGTGAAATCCTACATGCTGTGTGAATGCTCAACTGGCTACATCTGGAATTCCATCTAAGCCAGAAAAGGGACGAAATTACACTAGAAATACAGCAAGTAGGGATTGGTGACATCTTCCGTGCTGTCACTCATTGAGCCATTGCTGAATCAAGGCTATTGCTTGACAACGGACAACTTCTACACATCTCCTGAACTCCGTCTCCTGCAGCACAAGACAGACACCTATGGAATCACCCGGCCTAACCCGCGCGACATGTAGGGATGGACATATGGATCGGACACCCCCGAGTTCGGTTCGCATTCGAACGCGAACTTTTCAAAGGTTCGAATTCGAACTCGAACACTAACTCCATACAAGTCAATGGGACTCAAAGTTCGATTTTTAGAGTGCCCTTCAAGAGGGCATATATGCTAGATATTTGCCATAAAAGGTGTATGGGGGTCCGGGTAGTGCCCTGGGGGACAGGAAACAAGGACAAAAAGTTTTAAAAAAAACGTTTTTAAAGGGACAGTGAGTTTTCCATGAAATAAGGGTTAAAAATAAAAACGATAAATTCCTTCAAATATCGTGCCTAGGAGGTCCCCATAACCTGCACGTGAAGTGGCAGATTTCTAGGATGTAAAGAAACATTTAAAAACAAAAAAATGACGTTTCAAATGATGGTAAATGCTTTTCCCTTTAATCTATTCATAAACAACTGCTTGGGGCCTGTATGAAAAGACATTTTAAGACGTGCAGAAAAAGTTTAGTGATTTTTTTTTGGCTAAATTATGGTGAAACTTATGCAGGCTTTGGATGAAAGTAACAATAGGTGCTTTAAAATCGGGCCTTTAGTGTCAGCAACAGTGCCGTCACATAGTAACCCCTCTGAGGATATGAATCTGGTACAGGCGTCAGTGGCAGTGCACCCAAATATTGTGCCTTTGGTGCCAGGCCAGCAAGTGCCATCATACAGTAACCCCTCTGTGGTATTGTGGAAGAGTGCAGGGGTGGACCCTGCGGTTCAAAAAATTTAAATGATATAAATCTGGCACAGGCGTCAGTGCAGCCAAATATTGTGCCTTTCATGGCAGCAAGTGCCTTCACACCGTAACCCTTTTGTGGTATTGTGGAAGAGTTCAGTGCTGGAGGTTTTGTGAATGCAGAAGACATCCCGATCTATTCCGTTACGTCAGCATCAGGGGATTGATAGCTGCTGATCCAGGACTTATTCATTTTTATAAATGTCAGCCGGTCTACAGAGTCGGTGGACAGACGCACTCTTTTGTCTGTGACAAAACCTCCAGCGGCACTGAACGTCCTTTCAGAAAGCACGCTGGATGAAGGGTAACCTAGTAGCTGCATAGCATATTGGCTAAATTCTGGCCAGTGATCCAATCTCAACACCCAGTAAGCCAGTGGATAATCTGCTGGAAAGGTATCCAGGTCTGTCCTTGCCCCTAGGTAGTCCTGCACCACATGGTGAAGACGCTGGCAATGGGTGCCTACATTTGATGTCCCTCGGCGTCGTGGACTAAAAAAATTTAAAAAGGCATCAGTCAAGCGGCCCCGGCCTTCACCACTATTCCTCTGATCATCCGCAGCCTCAGAAGCACCCGTGTCATCACTTGGTAACTTACCAGTGCCTGGAAAGGTGTTACACAAGTGTCACTTTAGAGCGTCCTCAAGTTTTTTCATCCTGTGCTCTCTGTGCGGGCAGGATGAGCTCTGCAACTTTACCCTTGTATCGTGGATCAAGAAGGGTTGCCATCCAGTAATGATCCCTCTCCTTGATAGCACGAATCCTGGGGTCCTTTAGCAAGCTTTGCAGGATAAGGGAGCCCATGCAGCGTAGGTTGGAGGTGACATTAGCTTCCGAGTCTTCCTGGTCAATGAGGAGGATGACCCCATCGTGCACTTCCTCCTCCCAGCCACGTACTAGTCATTGTGTTTCTGGGCGCACAAAACCCTCCCTTGAGGAAATCCCACCTTCAATGCCCCCACTACCTAAATATTCCTCCTCCTCCTCCTCCTGTCTGATCTGAGGAGGACCCGCTGGAATGCTGTCTGGGCCTTCAGAGCTAGGGAAGACCTCCTCTTCCTCCCTTCCCGCTGCTCTGCCTCTAGAGCCACATCTATAATTCCCCGCAGAGTTTGCTCCAGCAGGAACACTAAAGGAATTGTCACTTATGCATGCACTGTTCTGCTCACCATCCTCGTTGCCTCCTCAAATGGTGACCGTACAGTGCATGCATCCTTGATCATCAGCCACTGCGGGGAGGGAAAAAAAACCAAGTTGACCTGAACCTGTCCTTGCGCCATACTCACACAGGTACTCGTTGATGGCCCTCTGCTGCTTGTGCAGACGCTGCAGCATTGCTAATGTCGAGTTCCACCTGGTGGGCATGTCACAGATCAGACGGTTTGTGTGAAGGTGGAATTCTCTTTGAATTTCTGCCAGGCGAACACTTGCTGGGAATGACCGTCTGAAGTGGCTGCAGACTTTTCTGGCCTGGCTGAGAAGCTCTGCCAGCCCTGGGTACCTGTTTAGGAAACGCTGTACCACCAGATTTAGGACGTGTGCTAGGCATGGTACATGTGTCAATTTACCCTTGCGTAGGGTGGAAAGAAGGTTGCTGCCATTATCACAGACGACCATTCCCAGCTGAAGCTGGCATGGTGTTAACCATCTCTACACCTGCCCCTGCAGAGCTGACAGAATTTCTGGCCCGGTGTGGCTCCTGTCCCCTAAATAAACCAGCTCAAGCACAATATGACATCTTTTTGCTTGAGTCATTGCGTAGCCCCTGTCAGGCGTCGGTTTAACTGCCACTTCGCCAGAGACACGGAGGAGGAGGAGGAAGAGGGAGAGGTGGTGGTGGAGCAGACAGACCTCATACAAGCAGCTTTCTGGAGGCGTGGTGGATGAACAAGCTCCAGCACAGAGCCCTGTCTTGGATCCCTCCCAGCTGCAATCAGAGTTACCCAGTGTGCCTAGAAAGGAAATGTAATGACTCTGTCCATGCTTGCTGGACCACGTCTCTAAAGTCACATGCACCTTGCTGTGGACTGCCTTTCTCAATGACTCGATAACATTGTCTTCCGCGTGCTGGTATAGTGCTGGAATGGCCTTCCGGGAAAAGTAATGGCGTTTTGGAACCTGCCACTGTGGTACAGCAAATTCACGGAAGGGAGCAGAGTCCACCAGCTGGAAAGGCAGCAGCTGCAATGTGAGCAATTTTGCTAAGCTGGCATTTAGACACTGTGCTTGGGGATGGTTGGGACTATATTTTTTCTTGCACTGCAGCAGCTGGGGCAACGTAATCTGACTGCGTAAATCTTCAGCTGATGGGATGCTGTCACATTGTGAAGAAGGACCTGGTACATCCATTACTGTAGCATCATCCCTGTCAGTGGAGGTTGTAGCAGGCAATGACATGGCAGGACATACAGTGGGGGTAGAGACTGAGGAGGAGGACCTACGCAAAATTTTGCGCCACCGAGATGCGTGGCAGGTGGTCATATGTCGCCTCAAGCACGTGGTACCCAAGTGTCCGGTGTCTTTCCCACGCTTGAGCCTCATCTGACATAGATTACAAATAGCAACGGTGGGGTCTGCTGCACATTTCTTAAAGAACTCCCAGACAGCAGAGTTCCTGGATGTGTGCTTTGAGACAACAGCGCTCTGCACCTGAGCAGCTCTGACATCTGATGCCTTGGACTGGCTAGTGCTACGGTTGGTCATAGAGGATGTTGTGCCTCATTTTTGTTGTGCCTCCTCCTCAGTTGACTCCTCTGTTTGATCAGGCACCCAGGTGGAGTCAGTGACCTCATCATCATTGTCATCCCCCCCTATCTCCTCGTCACTGGAGCCAACTTGGCAGTATGCTGCAGCTGCTGGGGCAACATGAGTGCCAGTTATTTGTGTGTCATCACTGGCACCCCCTTCCTCTAGGTTGATTATACTCCCTTCCTCAACCTCAGAGATTGAATCAGAGCACTGTACTTGCTGCGCATCCTTAGCAGTATGTCACTGTCATTGTAGTCAAACAATTCAGCTGACTCCTCCGTGTGTGATAGTGAGGCTACGGCAGGAGTAGCTGTGGACATGAAGGCTGCATTAGATGCTTTAGCAGCTGAGGTGGACTGTAAAGCACTACAAGCCTGGCTGGCAGAGGACTTGGAGGATGAGGATGGCCTGGTTAGCCAATCCACCAAATCCTCTGTATGTTGCTGCGGCTTAAAACGGCCAGCACCAGTTAGAAAGGACAAGCGTGCCCCTGCAGAGGATGCACCACGTCCACCACGACCAGAGGCACAGCCTCCTGACACAGAGGCTGCTTGCCCTCTTATCTGTGTCTGGGAGTGTCTGCCTGTCCTTTTTGGTCTTTCTGACATGGTGAGTGATATATAGATTAAATATATACAGAACTCTGATTCAACTCTGTTATAAAGATTAAAGATTTACAGAATTTTGGCATAACTCAGTGAGACACCCTGATAGCTGGCAGCCAGTGACAAGACACAGATTACAATTCGCAGAAATCTGATAGAAGTATGTGGGACCCCCTGATAGCTGGCAGTGCGAAGACACAGATTACAAATCTCAGAAACCTCCTATAAATCAGTGAGACCCCTGATGGGTGGCAGTGACAAGACACAGATTAGAACAATTCCCAGATATTTTGTAGAAATTACTGACCCCCAAAATACTGCGTGGCAAGACACAGATCACCTCAATTCACAAATATTTTGTAGAAATTACTGACCCCCAAAATACTGGGTGGCAGTGAGAAGACACAGATTACCTAAATTCCCAGATATTTTGGAGAAATGACTGACCCCCCCCCCCAAAATACTTGGTGGCAGCCAGTGAGAACACACAGATTACCTCAATTCCCAAATATTTTGTAGAAATTACTGTACTGACCCCCAAAATACTGTGCGGCACTGGCAGTGACGAGACACACATTACCTCAATTTCCAAATCTTTTGTAGCAATTACTGACCCCCAAAATACTGGGTGTCAGTGAGAACACGAAATGTGCTCTCTCCCAAGGCAATAAACAAATGGTGGTGTACAACCTTATAGATCTCTAAATCGTCTCCTCCAAGCGACGTGCAATAAAACAATACAGAAAAGGATAGAGATCTATAGGGAACAGGGATGATAAAGGAACATAGTATAATACTGTAAAAACAGTTGTCATAACACGCAGCCCCTGTTGAAATCTCACTCACAGGATTCAAGAGGTTTCAATGCACATAGCGTTGTCTTTCCTTTAGGTGCTTTATTAGCAGAGAGCCCGGGGTGCTATCCTGTGGACCGGTAATTTCACCAGGTTCCATATAGCTCCACTGCTCCTTAAATAGGTGCCAGGGCTCCACTCAGCGAAAGGTTCCACTTCGAGAAAGATTCGCAGGAAGGATTCAGCCAAGAATCAGGGATCAGGTATAAAAAGAAATTTATTGGACCAGACCATACATCCAACGCGTTTCGTCAGCCTTGAGGCTAACTTCATCAGGGATACTATGACTGGTCGTCACATCGTGGACTACATCCCACCAACTGAGAGGAAGTGCGCACCTACCTACTAGGATGAGTGTGGTGTGTTGCTCCAAGTGGGATGACAAGGGCAAGAAAATCCAGATTGTGACGTTGGACTTTTTGCAGTCCTATGTTTCAAGATATATCATACCAAGGATGTTTACTAAGGCAATATGCAGAGACTAATATTGCACCCTTGTTTTCTGAAAGATTTCAGTGTTTTTGGTTTGCTTTATAGTTTCATTATATTGGATAATTATTTTTGTATAATAAATAATTTTGTGTTTCAAACTTTCTCTGACTGTGTTTACTAGACTCTTGTTTGCACGGGTTTCATCGAGTTATTCCTAAGGATTACAGGCTTACTATATAAAACCACGCATTTCCTTTCCAAAAAAATTGAAACGCTTTTAAACACACAATTTTGATAAATCAGACCGCCAGGGAGGTTAAGCAATATTGAAGAAAAACTTTCCATGCACTTTTACTTATTCTTTTATCAGGGTTAGATTTAAAAAAAAAAAAAGTATGAATAAAAATGCACATTTTGGCTAAAATTTAAGTCATAATAAAATTCTATATCTAGTTTCTGGTCCAGATCCAGAAATTTTCCATTAACGCTCGTCTATAAGGTTACATTGGTGCACCTTTTTTAAAAATTATTTTTATTTTCATTCACAGCGATGTGCTCTGCTAGTTAGCACCAGCTGGGTCCTTGCACAGGAAACACAGCTGTACATTAAAGTCCTGAAGTCTGTGTTGAATAACTAATTGCGAAGTTCAATAGAACAAAGGCTGCATAGAGCAATGAAATAGTTCATTGTTTTACTATCACAGGAGCAGTGTGGATCACATATAAAGTGTATACTGGGGATTGGAAATGCTTTAGCTTTTATATTTGTCAGTACACTCCTTGTATGTATGTGTTTTTGTGTCGGTATTTGTAATGCTTGAGCAGAACGCAGTGCGTAAATGTTCAAGGAAAATTTGAAAACTGCTAAGTGCGCCTGATATGTGTTGACTTACTAAAACCGTTGTGTGTGTGTGATGGAATCCTCAACGTATTCAGTTAATAGAACACTCTAATTGCTAAGATGGACAAGAATGTTTTTTAACAAATTTTAAATCCCTGCTGACCTCTCGTAAGTTTCCCCATTTTTTAGTAGTGTGTTAAATGGCTGAAGTTAAGGGCACTATCAACTGCCCGGAGCTAAAATTGGGACGCAAACGGTAAAAATTTGTGTTTGCTAGCTTCCCCTTAGCGTCCCGGTTTCCCCAGTAGATCGCGGGGCAGGCGTTAAGTCCCGCAACCTGCCCCTTAGCGATCGCCAAGGTCACGGATGCTGGGGCAGTGCTACAGTGCCATCCCCAGCAATCCCCTCCAGGGTGTCCATAGGACTCCATGGAGGATCGTGCTGTCAGAGCACATGACCGTCAGGATCTCGTCTCTTGCGAGATTCTGCTGGTCGGCTGAGTGATCGCAGAGGGAGACAGGGAACAGTCTCCCTCTGATCTTGGCGGCCAGAAGTAGTGGATCGAGCCGCTGGTCTCGCTGTGGGATGAGAGGTGAGTATTTGTTTCTTTTGGGGGGGGGGAGGTTTGAGCTGCCGGTAACGGATTCTGCAGCAGCGCAATCCCTTACCCGCACCTCTGAGCTGGTGGTAACCTTTTCAGTTATTATTAGGATCATGAGGTCTGAATGCTAGTTACTAACGCTAGTTGATCAGTGCTTGCAATTTGCGCTCCCCGTGTTAAGTATAGGGAGCGCAAAGTACAGTAAACTCGCGCTACGAATCGCTGACTAACAAGCGCTAACGGGTTTTTTAACCCGATAGGGATTTGAAGGCGATCTGGCCACAACGCTATGACCTCCTTTAAGCTAGCGCTAATGCCAATGCTAGCGTGAGCTTGAAGGAGAAAAAGCCCTTAGTTCTGTAAAATAATAAGTAAATTTAAGAAGACTGTCATAAATGTTAATTGTGTTGGAACACATAATTTTAATTGCTAGCTGGTATTGGGATGCTGTAATCTTGTGTCAATACGGTAATGTTATGGACACCATGGGCCCTATTGCAATGTTACTGTTACGCACAGCATTCACGCCATTCAGCGCAACAGTTCGAGCTCTGTGCTTTTTTAATTAATAATTTATTTTAATGGCATATTCCATCCGAGTTGCAAGCTCAGCTTGTCTTGGATGTAGAGTCAATTTACTATACAGCGTCTACTACACTTTGTATGAGCGATACTAATGTGGCCCCAGCAGATGGAGAAAGAGCTATTCCAATGAGCCTGTTCTCCATTTGTGCCTTATGTTCTTCTGAAAAGAATGTCTTTCACAGGCTGTGTTAGATGATTACGCTTCTGCATAATCTCCTAACACAATGATCTAAACCCACCAAAAAATAGACTACTCTCCTTAGATCCCGTAGTGGCAAAAGCAGTGTGATCCGCTGCATCCTTCCTCCGTGGCTTAGGCACACTGGGGACAAATACTTCCCAGTGTTCCTCCATGTATCACTCCGCCAGCTGGCTGTGAAGTGGACAATGCTAGTCCTTCCTCGGATACCAGCCTCTGATCTAATCAGGTGGAGAAATCGGACATATGCGCATAAAGAAATGACACAGACGATGTAAAACGGTCTATGTAACTTCAAAGATAATGATTTCTCTGAATCTCTTTAATCCGTGCGATACGTTTATACGTAAGCAGATGGGAGGCAACTTAACATTTTGAAAAAGAAGAAAGATATATATATATATATGTCTCATACAGCGTAGGCGCCTATTTATAAACCAGATTACTATAGTGTTATGAAGTAGTTAAATTATAACTAATAAGTAGTGAGATGCTGCCCAAAGGGGTAAGCGCAATATACAGAAAAAACAACCAAAACTGCATTAACCAAAAATGAAATTATAGATAGAACCTTTGTAGCGCATCAAAAATAGATTTAAAGGTAGACTTCAACAAAGAGGTATATCAAACATAAAGTGCTTCAGTCTTAAGGTGACAAATATTCAATCAATGTACACATATAAAGTGCAATGTGCCATAGAACACAGTAAAGTGCAACAATATATAAAATTCCAGCAGTGCGATGGGTATAAGATAGTCTATAAAGTGCAACAGTGTCCGAATGTGCAAAATGTGCAAATTCAATGATATCCAATACAACAGTATGAATACCAGTGGGAAAAATTCCTTAAAATTTACTTCTCTTTATGTTCAAGCGATGCACAAATATAGTCCTCCTTTCTTGGTCTGTGTATCTCTTGCCGTCTCTCAATAGTGGAGAGGATAGCCAGAAAGGAGAAAAAAGTGAGAGAAAGGAAAAAAAAAAAATAATTGGAGGGGAGAGAAAAAATGAAGAAATAATCGTGCAGAAAATCCCAATTAAATATGGCAAATGAATTACTCGTAAGAATATGGAAACTCACATTTATAAGAGCCCAAAAAATCCCTGGCTCTAGGTTTAGGAGCTTCCAGCCATATAGAGGGTGGCGTATCCCTTCTTAAATCTTCAACTCTGGTTGCGATGGCTACAATAGGATAATAGACAGCGCTCCCATAGTATATTACCGTATTAGGATAAAAAAGAGGTGATAATGTATTGAACTCATCAGATATGGAGCCTCTTCCACACAGGCTCACTCAATACAGCGTCAGGTACACTATGGTGGATACCCAGAACCTCTTCTCAACCGTCTGAGGGCCAGATATCCGGAGCGAGACGCGTTTCGGCATTAACAGCCTTCCTCAGTCGGTATATTTAGGTGCACTATTGTCCAAAAAATCTCTCTGGAGATTTTTTGGACAATAGTGCACCTAAATATACCGACTGAGGAAGGCTGTTAATGCCGAAACGCGTCTCGCTCCTGATAGCTGGCCCTCAGACGGTTGAGAAGAGGTTCTGGGTATCCACCATAGTGTACCTGACGCTGTATTGAGTGAGCCTGTGTGGAAGAGGCTCCATATCTGGTGAGTTCAATACATTATCACCTCTTTTTTATCCTAATATGGTAATATACTATGGGAGCGCTGTCTATTATCCTATTGTAGCCATCGCAAACAGAGTTGAAGATTTAAGAAGGGATACGCCACCCTCTATATGGCTGGAAGCTCCTAAACCTAGAGCCAGGGATTTTTTGGGCTCTTATAAATGTGAGTTTCCATATTCTTACGAGTAATTCATTTGCCATATTTAATTGGCATTTTCTGCACGATTATTTCTTCATTTTTTCTCTCCCCTCCAATTTTTTTTTTTTTTTCCTTTCTCTCACTTTTTTCTCCTTTCTGGCTATCCTCTCCACTATTGAGAGACGGCAAGAGATACACAGACCAAGAAAGGAGGACTATATTTGTGCATCGCTTGAACATAAAGAGAAGTAAATTTTAAGGAATTTTTCTCACTGGTATTCATACTGTTGTATTGGATATCATTGAATTTGCACATTTTGCACATTCGGACACTGTTGCACTTTATAGACTCTCTTATACCCATCGCACTGCTGGAATTTTATATATTGTTGCACTTTACTGTGTTCTATGGCACATTGCACTTTATATGTGTACATTGATTGAATATTTGTCACCTTAAGACTGAAGCACTTTATGTTTGATATACCTCTTTGTTGAAGTCTACCTTTAAATCTATTTTTGATGCGCTACAAAGGTTCTATCTATAATTTCAACTTAAGCAAGGCCTCGGCCAGGCTTGGAGACAGCCACAGGGGCCAGGCCTCGACTAGGCCCAGAGCAAGGCCCCGACCTGGCCCAGAGCAAGGCCTCGGCCTGGCCCAGAGCCCTGCCCCAGGGCCATGCTCGGAGCGAAGCCTTGGCCAGGCCTGGAGACAGCCACGGTGCCAGGCCTCGACCAGGTTTTCAAGTTAAGTCACAAGTGTGCTGGAGCATGACCAGGTCCGACGGCGTCCAGCAAGCCCTCCACTGTGTGGGTAAGTTTGTGTGTGTGGATGTGTGTGTGACTGTGTGTAGGTGTGTGTGTCATGCCCCATGGCTGCCACCATCCTAAACCCCCCCCCCTTGGTGGTACACTTCCTATTCTGTTCCTGCCCTGCAGCCAGCATCCAGCATTGTAAGAGTTAATACCAAACACACGTGACTCACGAAATAAAGGGCTCTGCCCCACACTCACACATTGCTGGTTCATTACAGCTCATGCTCACGAAGAGTGAACATCGTTGCTACTCTGATTCCTGATCTTGATTCCCAATTCCTGGCTCCCTGCAGCTATAACCATCATTCCTATCATCCCTCTGCAATCAACCTGGTTAGTCTTCATTTCCATCCACCCTCCACTATCCATATCCTCTGTTTATCTGTGCAGACCACTGCACGCTGGGCTCATACTCTCCTCACCCCTGGTGCCACCCCGGTACCATCCCTAACCGTGTCAGTGTGTGACTGTGTGTAGTTGCGTGTGTGTGTGACTATGTAGGTGTGTGTGTGTGACAGTGGGCCGGGATATGTGGAGCTCTGTAAAACTCATACATATGGCATGTTAACGTGAGTGTTATTGCTGTGGAGCTCTGTGATAGCCTCATACACACTGCACATTACTGTATCACAGAGCTCCACAGCATTAAAACTCACAGTAACGTGTCATGTGAAGGAGCGTATCACAGAGTTCCACAGCAATAAAACTCAGCAATGTACAGTGTGTATGCGTGCGAGTTTTATTGCTGTGGAGCTCTGGGATATGCGCATACGCACCGCACGTTACTGTGAGTTTTATTGCTGTGGGGCTCTGATATGCTCATACATGTCACGTGTTTTGTGTTTTTTTTGGGGGGGGGGCAGCATTTCATCTTTTGCTCCAGGCAGCACAGTGGCTTGGGCCGGCCCTGGTTAAATGGCAGGCCCTAATGGAAAATGGCAGGTGCTTAGTTTTTACTGTCTGACAATTAACACCAACTGTGAAATAGAGCCCCATGTTGGGGGCAGTGCCAAGATGTTTAGTAAGATTTATAGAATTCAAAGTGGAAGCAGCTTTAAACATTCTGCTACCAAGAGCTTTTTTGTTGACAAAGATCATATGATAACATTTATTTGAACCATGAGTTCTGTAGGTAGCATAAATGTAGAGTAAAACAACAATTTTGCATGAAGATCGTTATTTCAAGAAAGTTAAAAGATATGAAAAAGGCTAAGCGTAATTAGAGTAATATAAATAGCCTCAAGTATACTTTTTCATGTACAAGCAGAAGATCAGCATTCCTAGGACTTCTTGCTATATATTTAGTTTAATGAAATTGATCTTCAGGCTATCAGTTTCATTAAACAAAATACTGTATATAGCAAGAAGTCGCAGGAATGCTGGTATTTTCCTGCATGTGTATGCATCGCTGATCGAAGCATCGGGGACTAGATTTTGGAGTTCTCAAGTACAGGACGTTTTCATCTTCTGAATGTAATTTTTCATGTATTTGTTTATCCTTTACAGAAATAACCTTAACCTTACCTACAAAACCCTCACTTACTCAGCTCCCCACTACCTATCCTCACTAATCACCAAATACACCCCAACCCGCTCCCTAAGGTCAAACAGCGACCTGCGCCTAGCGTCTCCCCGCATCACCTCTTCCCATGATAGACTTCAGGACTTTTGACGCGCAGCCCCCACTCTCTGGAACGCTCTCCTCATACGGTCAGACTTTCCCCTAACTTCTCTTCCTTCAAACGCTCCCTTAAAACGTTCCTATTTAGGGAAGCCTTCCACCCAACTCACTGACGCAACCATCAATCACTCTCACCTTGCAGTCCTCTCCTCCTGTTTCCAACCCCAACCCTTCTAGATTGTGAGTTCCTACGGGAATAGGGCCCTCATCTCCTCCTGTACTGTTTGTCAAATGTTGTTCAATGTATTGTAACCCTGTCTATACGGTGCCTATTGTACAGCGCTGCGGAATATGCCAGCGCTTTATAAATAAAGAATAATAATAAATAATAATGAAAGCTTCTAAACTAATGATGGGGTCTATTATCTTGCCTGATTTGTAAATGGAAGCTGCGTTATTAGTATACAGGCAGAAATGGAAAATACATGAAATGTGATAGAGATAATAAAAATGGTCAAATTCTTAAACCGAATGCTATTTCAAGTATTCTTTGATACTATCACTCTCATTGCCTCATTTTTGGTAATGATTTGATTAAAGACCTTTTATTAACGTTTAGAGCCGCAGGTTTAGTGTTTTGTTTTAGGTTTGGCAGATTTAAGGCGAAAGGGAACATTGAATTTTTTTGGATTAAAGGGTTATTTGGACAACACTTTGGATTGTAAATCATGCAACCATAAAGGGGCCATGTACCGGACAAGTTCACGGTCTTGGTAATGTACCAGGAATCACTGACTATCACATTCAACACAGAGATCAATGCAATAACCCATCTACTGGTGAACTGTGCACTGTGGTAATGACAGGCAGCATGATGAGTGATGATGATCAATCAATAAGGTATCTGGATTGAGAGGGAGGTTGTCTTGCCAGGTGGCTCTTGCCTCACAACTATAAGAATTAGGAAGGCACACCCCTATACATAAAATAAAATATAACCTTTATTTAAAATCAATGAAAAAACTATTGTTATATCCATAGAATATTCTCACCAGTAATATGTATGAATTAAGGCTGGGGTCACACCAACGCATTTTTAACGTGCGTTTAGGTGCACTTAATCACGGCCGCAGTAGCAGCAAATGACGGGCAATGACGGCCAATATACGAAGTACGGCCGCACGACAGTCCGACCGCGCAACGCAAGTGGAAAATGAACGCATTTTTTCGAGAACGCAGAACCGCTAGAACTGACGTACAGAGTGCTCTGCTGCGGCATAGTGGCGAATGTGCGTGATCAGGAGATGTCAGACGCTGCTAATGTCCAGCCTACATAACGTCCAGACGCAAAAAGTGTGTTATTGAAGATCCATAGAAAAATCACCATTCTCGCGCATCCCGTGAAAAAATGCGTTCGGACGCACTTTTTGATGGTCGCTGCGAATAATGCTTTCGTTTGACCCTAGCCTAAATCACAAAGAAAGCCGTACTGTATATCACCAGAAAAACCATAACAAAATGCAGGTAATATTGAGAGGCATGATCACATATGAAAATCAATCAATATACAAAATACAGTCAAATCAATATCAATATAATTACATATATCCCATGCAGAGACCAGGTGTCTAACCTTTGTAGCGATGTGTTTAAAAAGACTGTTCTGCTGCATTTACTTGCAATGGCCACCAGAGGGAGACAGAGACCATGGAAAGTTATGCTGGACAAACACAAGGCACTAAACTACCTTTTCCATGATGCTTTGCGTAAGACAGGAAGTGGGTGTGTAGGGAAGGAAAGGCATCACCAGCCTCGTGGAAAGCATGCTCAGAGTGAGCTGGGAGCTGAAAGGAGAAGGAAGCAGGCCGAGCTGTGGAGGATCGTGACCAGGCCAGAGCGCAGGGCTACCTCGCTGGTGCTGGGGGTCGGGACAGTGACCCTGCAGAGACCTGTCTATACCACGCTGCGATCAAGGCAAGCAGAGGACCCGAGTGAGGACTACCGCAGGTCCATTGGATGGGAGAGCAGGCGGTAGCTGGACAAGTCCGGGTGGGAGCAAGGAAAGCCAGACAACGGATCCAGTAGCCAGTATCACAGCCAGGCATTAAGCGGAGAGACGTCCTGGGTCAGCAGAGCCTTGGTGATCGAGCGGATGGGTGAGAGGCCTCCAAGGCCGGTTTATAAAATCAAGAAAGCACGCTGCTGTTTGTTTCCAAAACCCACAGGGCCCCAACTTGACTAGTCGAAGACATCGTTATAAGTAATTCACTGGCCAGTTGAATAGTACCGGGTACCATATACACACACGTACACACCCTTTACATTCCGGGACTTAACCTGTGCGGGACTCATTTGTTACGAATCGGAACAGGGTTAAAGATACGTTCCGAATATATTTTTCTCTTTTCCGCTGCGCGTTTATCGTAATACGAAGAGATTGTATTTTTGGGTTTCGCTACGTGTCCCTTTTTCGAATATTCGTGCAATTGCATTTCTTTTCTGTTCGGGTTGTGAAGATATTATTTTTCCGAAATACGAAGCCTCGTGTTTCGTTCTTTCCCGCTACGCGTTTTACCGCGATACGAAAGTACTGTAATATACCTGTGAATACCGTGTCTCAACATCTGCTTATTATTTTAGTAAACTATTTAAATTATAAAAACTCACAACGGTGTTGGAGTATATTTATTCCCTAGTGCGGGGAGACTGACCCGTGGTTCAATTTTCAGCGGCTCCTCCGGGAGTGAGCGCTACGCTTTCTTTCCTCATAACTGTCACTTCTATTAGAGGAATGTCCAATTTATTTATAAAGTATTTTACCAGGAAGGATACGTTGAGATTTCTCTCGTTTTCAAGTATGTCCTGGGTTCAAGAACATTGAAATTTTACATTTGTTACAGAAATACAAAGTAATAAAATGCAAGATATTAAAAACAAAACACATTTTTTTTTCGTTTCTGTTGATTAGAGGCAGGGCTGGACTGGGACAAAAAAACAGCCCTGGACTTCATCCAGATGGGCCCACTCCGCTATGCAAACACGCAGGGCCGGATGAACCCCTTATCTCCCGATCCGTGGCAGCTAGGGGTTAATGTTTGGTATCGTTGGATCGGCCAGAGCATGGCCTTTAAACATGACCAGGGCCGCCATCAGGGCATTACGCCCAATACTGCCGTAAGGGGCCCGGGCCCGTGGGGGCCCGGGCCGCCGGGGGGGGGGATCCCGGGCCCCCGACGGCAGCG
Source organism: Leptobrachium leishanense (assembly GCA_009667805.1). Lineage (NCBI taxonomy): Eukaryota > Metazoa > Chordata > Amphibia > Anura > Megophryidae > Leptobrachium > Leptobrachium leishanense. Next base: position 417,268,050 of record CM019063.1, on the reverse strand, counting down.
GCGTCGCCCTTTAACAGCTCCGGTATCGGACTCGATGAGTCCGAATCCGGAGCTGTGTCCCTGCTGCTGCTGCAGAAGCCGGAGGAGACTGAGACACTGTGTCTCCTCCGGCTCCTGGCAGCTTCACTTCCTGGCTGGGCGGGGCCAAGCAGCGTGTGAGGGGCCTCCCAAGCACGTTGCATTGGCTCCGCCCCTCCACTCAGTGAAGCTGCGCGCCGGAGCTGGAGGGGCCGGGAAGAAGACCAGAAGAGAAGATTAAAGAAAAGGTGAAGAAAAGAAGAGCAGAAGAAAAGAAGATAGAAGACAGCGAGTGGTGAGCCAGGGCCCAGACCCTAAGACCCAGGGCCCAGACCCAGGGCCCAGACCCCTAGGCCCAAACCCAGGACCCTTGGCCCAGACCCCAAGGCCCAGGACCCAGACCCAGGGCCCAGACCCCTAGGCCCAAACCCAGGGCCCAGACCCTAGGGCCCAGACCCAGGGCCCAGACCCCTAGGCTCAGACCCCTAGGCCCAGACCCAGGGCCCAGACCCTATGGCCCAGACCCAGGGCAAATGCCCAGGGCCCAGACCCAAAGCCCAAACCCAGGGCCCAGACCCCTAGGCCCAAACCCATGGCCCAGACCCCAAGGCCCAGGACCCAGACCCTAAGGCCCAGACCCAGGGCCCAGACCCCTAGGCCCAAACCCAGGGCCCAGACCCCCTAGACCCAAACCCAGGGCCCAGACCCCAAGGCCCAGACCCCAAGGCCCAGGGCCCAGACTCAGGGCCCAGACCCCAGGACCCAGACCCCCGGACCCAGACCCCCAGACCCAGGGCCCAGACCCCAGGGCCCAAACCCAGGGCCCAGACCCCTAGGCCCAAACCCAGGGCCCAGACCCAGGGCCCAGACTCAGGGCAAAGGCCAGGGCCCAGACCCCTAGGCCCAAACCCCAAGGCCCAGACCAAAGCCCAACCCAGGGCCCAGACCCCAAGGCCCAGACCCCTAGGCCCAAAGCCAGGGCCCAGACCCCCTAGACCCAAACCCAGGGCCCAGACCCTAAGGCCCAGACCCCAAGGCCCAGACCCCTAGACCCAAACCCAGGGCCCAGACCCCAAGGCCCAGACCCCAAGGCCCAGACCCCTAGGCCCAAACCCAGGGCCCAGACCCCAAGGCCCAGGACCCAGACCCTAGGGCCCAGACCCCTAGGCCCAAACCCCAAGGCCCAGACCCAGGGCCCTGACCCAGGGCAAATGCCCAGGGCCCAGACCCCAAGACCCAAAGCCCAAACCCAGGGCCCAGACCCCAAGGCCCAGGACCCTAAGGCCCAGACCCAGGGCCCAGACCCTATGGCCCAGACCCAGGGCAAATGCCCAGGGCCCAGACCCAAAGCCCAAACCCAGGGCCTAGACCCTATGGCCCAGACTCAGGGCAAAGTCCCAGGGCCCAGACCCCTAGGCCCAGACCCAGGGCCCAGACCCCTAGGCCCAAACCCAGGACCCAGACCCTAAGACCCCAAAGCCCAAACCCAGGGCCCAGACCCCAAGGCCCAGACACTAGGGCCCAGACCCTAAGGCCCAGGCCCAGACCCCAAGGCCCAGACCCCAAAACCTAGGGCCCAAGGCCCAGACCCCAAAACCCAGGGCCCAGACCCCTAGGCCCAAACCCAGGGCCCAGACCCCAAGGCCCAGGGACCAGACCCAGAGACCAGGGCCCAGGCTAGACCCCAGGGACCAGACCCCAGGCCAGACCCAGGGACCAGGCCCAGACCTCAGGGCCCAGACCTCAGGGCCCAGACCTCAGGGACCAGACCTCAGGGACCAGACCCCAAGGCCCAGTCCCAGGGACCAGACCCAGGGCCCAGACCCAGACCCAAAGGCCATCATACACAGCCCATTTCTGTGAGATTTATTGCTGTGGATTCTGTGATACGTTCAGACACACCGCTCATTACTGTGAGTTTTATTGCTGTGGATACTGTGATAAGCTAATACACACTGCACATTACTGGGAGTTTTATTGCTGTGGTGCTATGTTATGTCCTTTATTTTTTTTTGAAGGGGGAGAAAAGCTGTTAGAGGTTGAGGGGGGGCCCTGGGGGGCCCCATCGTGAGGTTTAGTAAGGGGCCCCATCATTTCTGATGGCTGCCCTGAACATGACTAGGTTAAAAGTTAAGAAATAATAATAATAAATAAAAATGAAAATAGAAAATAAAAAATTTATTTTTTTGTTTTGTTAATGCAGCAATATTGTTCCCATTTCAATTATAATGTGAACAATGATGCTGCACTGCCAATTTTTGTATGGGGTCCGTTTGTTAAAAATCGCATAATTTTCCCCCCAAAAAATGTAACGAGTCCCCATTTCTAATTTTTTTTAACAAGCGCAACTGTTCGAAAATATAACTGCAAACGCTTGCATGTTAAAATGGGACAAAAAACACTTTACACATTGTAAATTATTGAAAATTCAAATTTTATTGCATTTTTTGTTATAATATTCAGGCAGGACATGACGTATACATAGAATAATGATATATTATGAATCTGCCGAGTCTACCGGAAAGAACGATATATAATATGTCTGGGTCATATAATAAAATATGGCTTCAGAACGAGTTTAAACATGAGCGAAACCGGTAAAAATGAGCTCCGCACACAGGCGTGAAATGATCAGCAGGGAAAGGGTTAAACAGTTTTTAAAAAAAAAAATATTTATGGTCGTTCGAGATTTTAACGCAACTCGGAATTTGAGACCGATCCGAAATATCGTTTTTTTGTATCAGTTTGGTTTTCAGATCCGATAATTTCGGTTCGGATCCGATAAATTTATAGACTAATTTATCGAATCAGATTAACCCCTTAGTGACCGGGCGGTTTTACACAAATCCGTCCTTTAGTGACCGCTGCTGTTTTTACGTTTCTGCGCTGTTAGTGTTTACGTCAAATTTTCCTCTTACTCGTTTATGTAACCCACACATATTTTACACTGTTTTTCTCGTCATTAAATGGACTTTATAAAGATATTTTTTTTTCATCATTTCATATAATTTACTATAAAAAATATTGTGAAATATGACAAAAAAATTGAAAAAAACACCACTTTTTCGAACTTTGACTCCCAAAATTTCTTATGTATCAACAACCGTCAAAAAAAATTAATTCCTTAGTAGTTTCTAAATTTAGTACTGAGTCTAGCAATACCCAATGTTTACATATTCCTCGCTTTTTTCCTTATTTTATGCAACAATAAGTGCAAGTAGCACTTTGCCATTTCCAAAGAGTTTATTTTCAAAACTAGTGATAGTGACATTGTAACACTGATATCTGTCACTGATTCCTGAATAACCCTCCACATATACATATTTTTTTAAAGTACACAAATCAAGGTATTAAACTTGGGGTATTTTGACTCTTTCCATGCAAACCATTTTACCACAAATCTATGCCAAAGTTTGAGAAAAAAAATTTTTTTGGTGATTTTTTTTTTTAACGCAATTTAAGAATACATGTACTGTGAACTTTAAGGTTTACTGCCAAAGAGCACCCCAAAATATGTTCAGCAACATCTTCTGAGTAAATTGATACCACCCATGTATAGGTATGTCGGGTCATTTGGGGCTAATAGGCCTTATTTGGGGGTGCGCATTTCAGTTTTCCAACTTGGAATTTTCACATTTCGTCATCATGCACCCATGTCCTATTTGGGACATTTTTGAAGCCGGCCAAAGTAATTTACCCCCATCAAACCATATATTTTTAGAAAGGGCACACCCTAGGGTGCTTCAAAGAGTTGTATTTTAACACTTTCCATGCACTAGCTCTATGTCAAACTTTCAGGTAGTCACTTTTTGGGTTATTTTTTCACACACATTGTACTTTAGGCATGAATTGTCAAATCCAGTTATGGGTTACTGCCAAAAAACACCCCAAAATATGTTCAGCAACATCTTCTGAGTAAAGTGACACCACCCATATATAGATTTGTTCTGTTGTTTTTGGGGTGCTACGCCAATCTTTGACATGTGCTTGTCAATTTTCTAATTTGACATACAGTATCTTCTTTGCTTATCTTCTTTTTAGGGGCCTTTTTACATACCCCAGTTTTATGAACGTGCATATATTTGGTAAGCTAACACCCCAAAGTATTGTAAATGGAGTGTTTTTATGCTATGGATGCAACCGTTTGCTCCAAACAAATTGGATACTGTTGGGTGGTCATTTTTCATTTTCACACCCACATCAGTTTTGGACTGTGATTTAGGAGACACGGTTGTTTGTTACTGCATGAAAACTCTCCAGGTTGTTTTCTGCAAGGTCTCCTGAGTACACCCATGCCCCCCATGCATAGGTTTGCCAGGATTTTGGGAAGGTTCAAATACAATTTTTATGACTTTGTCATTGGAGTTGAAATTGAGATTATTTCTTCAGCTAGGCCTAGCTTTGGTTTTGGGTCTACCGCATACCCCAGTTTGAATTATTGCCAGAAAATTGTTTATATTTGTTATGTTGACACCCCAGGTATTGCATATGGAGTGCTTTGATGCCATGGATTCAACGGTTTTAGCCCAAAACATTTGAGAAGGTGTGTGGTGTAATTTTTCAATTTTCAGATTTTTACGCCCACATTAGATTTGGACTGTGATTTAGGAGACACTGTTGTTTGTTACTGCATGAAAACTCTCCAGGTTGTTTTCTGCAAGGTCTCCTGAGTACACCCATGCCCCCCATGCATAGGTGTGCAAAGATTTTGGCAAAATACAGCACCAATTGTAGAACATAAAAATGTACGAATAAAATGTAAAAGTCTGGTGCAGTAAAAGAAAAAAAAAACTAAACTGAACTAACTAACTGGAGTGTGAGAAAAAATAGAAAGGAAAAAAAAAATCACAGATCACGCACAGTGTGATATAGCTTGAAACAGTCCCCAAGACACAGACCGGGTTGTCCAGGGCATTCTGGGCAGTAAAAGATTGTGTCTCTCCTCTGCCCCCTCTTGAAACACACCCTGCACCTTTTTTGGGGTTTCTGTTTGCCCTCAGTAGGGGGGATTTTATAAATAAAATGCGTAGCCCCAACTCTGTCCCCCATCACCGCCCGGGGAGCAGGTGCATCCTGGTACAAAAGCCCCGAAATGACCTGGAGCTGAAACTGTAAAAAGGACAGCGTCACTCCGGGTTTGCCTTTTTGCAGAGCAAAAAGGCATTGTGGGTTGCAATTTGCATCAGGTAAATTGCAACCTTTTTGTACCAGGCCTTGACTTCCGCATAATCTGGTAGGGCTGGAGCAGCTGATCTGCCAGATCAACCCCACCCATATGCCGGTTATAGGCTTTGATGCACACTGGCTTCCTGATGCGCTCAGCTCTGCCACGTACAGAGACCTCCACAGACCTCTCAGTGTGGATGGTGGATAGAAGGTATACATCCTTCTTGTCTCTGTACTTGACCGCCAACAGCTCCTCTTGGCGCAGAGCTGAGGTCTCCCCCTTTTTAACCGGGTGCGGACAAGCTGTGCTGGAAACCTACGCGGTTCTTGCGAACAGTACCGCATGCTGCTGTATCAAAACAATACAGCAGCTTGAACAAAGGGACACTTGTATAAAATTATCAACATACAAGTGGTACCCTTTGTTCATCAGGGGAAAAAGTAGGTCCCACACAATCTTGCCACTGGTTCCCATGTGTTCTGGGCAACCTGGAGGGTCAAGGCTACTATCCTTTCCCTCGTACACCCGGAAGGCCTGAGTATACCCACTCTCGCTGTCACAGAGCTTATACACTTTCACTCCATACCTGGAGCGTTTGGAAGGAATATACTGCTTGAATCCCAGCCTTCCCTTGTATTTCATTAGGGATTCATCCACGCAGATATTCCTTCCAGGTGTATAAGCCTCTGCAAACCTGGCGGCGAAGTGGGTAATCAGGGGGCGGATTTTATACAGCCTGTCAAACTGGGGATGCTCTCTAGGAGGGCACAGGCTGTTGTCACTGAAGTGCATGAAACGCAAAATGTTTTCATACCTTCTACGTGACATTGATTGGGGGTAAATGGGGTAGAGCAGATGGGGCTACTGCTCCAGTAGGAGCGAATTGAGGGCTTCTTTATGATGCCCATCAGCATAGTAAGTGCCCAGAATTTCAGAAATTCTGGCACATCTAGCGGGGTCCATTGCTGCCTTGCCAGGTAGGAGTCTGGCTTCGCAGCACAATGCTGATGGGCATACAGATTTGATTGGCCACGATGTGGCCCAACAAATCATCCCCCATAAACACCTGCAAAAACTGTGTGGCGGTAAATCCTGCAACATCAATATTGATGCCAGGATTTGCCGTGAAAGGAGGGATATCTGGCCTCTGGCGATGAGGCACTACCCACTCCTCAGCTGGAGCTGTGCGTCTCCTGCTGGCAGGTGGTGACCCAGGATCTGCATCAGAAACATCACTAGATACATCAGCCAGCGTAGATGATGTATCTAGCGACGTCTCTGAGCAGTTGGCGGGGTCGAAATCAGGGTCGGAGTCTGACGCAGATGCCTCAGATTCTGACGCCAGGATGGCATATGCCTCCTCGGCGCTGTACACCCTCTCAGACATTATATATAATAGATTATAAAATTTTATAATTATTATATATAATAAGCGGATTGTTGGTTCTTAGAAGAACCGTTGGGTTTCACAAGAAAATACAAATAAACACCTAAATCTCTCTAAATCACTCTAAACCTGCCTCAATTCTTCTAAATCTCCCTAAAATCTCTCTAAATCTGCCTAATTTTTCTAATTCACTAAAAATCTCTCTAAATCTGCCTCAATTTTTCTAATCTCACTAAAATCTCTAACCTGTCAAATCTGATCTCTCTCTCTCGCTCACCAAAACACAAGTGAGGAGAGGGAGGGAGAATCACAGAGGTCAGAGCCAAAATTTACAAAATATTGACCTGACCTGACAAATTAGAAATTTTATTTTGATTTTTTTTTACTTCTGATTGGATGTTGCTAGCCTGCCTCTCTGATGAGGCAGGCTAGGAACATCCCACTCAGCCCCAAGATGACCCTGCCCTTAGAAGGGCAGCGCCATCTTGGCTGTCAGTTTATTTTATTTTATTCATTTTTATTGATTTTTATTTTACTTTTTTTACTTTTTTTACACTTTTTTTTACTCTGCTGGGTGCCTTGATCCCTCGAGGCACCCAGCAGAGCACCTGATCACTCATGTGATCTTTTTGTACTGAGTGCCACGATACCTCGTGGCACTCAGTACTTCCTGCCGCTACCGGAAGTGATCGCTCGGGGGCAGGGGTCAAGTCCTGGGAAAAAAAGTGAGGGAACTAACCCACGAATTCCACAACCCCTATTACCTGAAGAAAAAATATATACTGTATGTCACGAGTATAGCAGGACGTGGTGATACCATTTTTAATCGGGTTAACATTACATTTAAAAGACAAGCTTTCAAGAGCGTAACCTCTCCTCTTCAGGTCTGGAAACTATACTGATCAGTGAAAGGTATCACTACGTACAGGTATACTCGTGATTTTGGCAACTGGACTAACACGTTATCTATCTATCCAGGCACAGAACCCCCCCCAAAATTATATACACAGGCATTGGACCCCCAAATTAATATACCCAGCACTGGACCCCCAGAACTAATATACCCAGCACTGGACCCCCAGAACTAATATACCCAGCACTGGACCCCCAGAACTAATATACCCAGCACTGGACCCCCAGAACTAATATACACAGCACTGAGCCTCCAGAATAATATACACAGCACTGAGCCTCCAGAATAATATACACAGCACTGGACCCCCAGAACTATATACACAGCACTGGACCCCAGAACTATATGCACAGCACTGGACCCCCAGAACTATATGCACAGCACTGGACCCCCCAGAATAATATGCACAGCATTGAGCCCCCAGAATAATATACACAGCACTGAACCCCCAGAACTATATACACAGCACTGAACCCCCAGAACTATATACACAGCACTGAGCCTCCAGAATAATATACACAGCACTGGACCCCCAGAACTATATACACAGCACTGAGCCTCCAGAATAATATACACAGCACTGGACCCCGAGAACTATATGCACAGCACTGGACCCCCAGAACTATATGCACAGCACTGGACCCCCAGAACTATATGCACAGCACTGGACCCCCAGAACTACAGTTGTGTTCAAAATTATTCAACCCCCAATGCTGTAAAGGGTTTTAGGGAATTTAGTGTACATTTGTAATTGTATTCAGAATGAAATCCTACAAGGACTTTTTAAAGAACCATATGCGACTAAAATGACATCAATTGGTTTTGTAATACAGTAGTAAATGTTTCTTTTGTGAATTCTTCATTGACACAATTATTCAACCCCTTAAAGACTACCACTCTGAAGAACAGAGGTTCATTCAAGTGTTTTCAATCAGGTATTGAAAACACCTGTGGATGTCACGGAGCAGCAATAAAGCATAATAAGCACCAATTAGGCAGCTTTAAAATGACTGTGATACTCAGCTCCTTCTAGACATTTACTGGTGTGGTTACAAACATGGTGAAGTCAAGAGAATGGTCCAGGAAGACAAGAGAAGAGGTGATTACTCTTCACAGGAAGGGCAATGGCTATAAGAAGATTGCAAAGATGTTAAACATACCAAGAGAGACCATAGGAAGCATCATTCGCAAATTCAAGGCAAAGGGCTCTGTTGAAACACTACCTGGTCGTGGCAGAAAGAAGATGCTGACTTTGACTGCTGTGCGCTACCTGAAGCGTAGAGTGGAGAAAAGTCCCCGTGTCACTGCTGAGGAACTGAGAAAAGATTTGTCAGATGTGGGTACTGAAGTTTCAGCTCAGACAATACGGCGCACACTGCGTAATGAAGGCCTCCATGCCAGAACTCCCAGGCGCACCCCCTTGCTGTCTCCAAAGAATAAGAAGAGTCGACTGCAGTATGCCAAAAGTCATGTGGACAAACCACAGAAGTTTTGGGATAGTGTTCTGTGGACTGATGAAACAAAATTAGAACCGTTTGGGCCCATGGATCAACGCTATGTTTGGAGGAGGAAGAACAAGGCCTATGAAGAAAAGAACACCTTGCCTACTGTGAAGCATGGCGGGGGGTCAATCATGCTTTGGGGCTGTTTTGCTTCTGCAGGTACAGGGAAGCTTCAGCGTGTGCAAGGTACCATGAATTCTCTTTAGAACCAGGAGATATTGGATGACAATGTGATGCAGTCTATCACAAACCTGAGGCTTGGGAGACGTTGGACCTTTCAACAAGACAATGATCCCAAGCATACCTCCAAGTCCACTAGAGCATGGTTGCAGATTAAAGGCTGGAACATTTTGGAGTGGCCATCGCAGTCACCTGACTTAAATCCGATTGAGAACCTCTGGTGGGACTTAAAGAAAGCAGTTGCAGTGCGCAAGCCTAAGAATGTGACTGAACTGGAGGATTTTGCCCATGACGAATGGGCGAAGATACCCGTAGATCGCTGCAAGACACTTGTGTCAAGCTATGCTTCACGTTTAAAAGCTGTTATAACTGTAAAAGGATGTTGTACCAAGTACTAAGATTGAATGTCACTTGGGGTTGAATAAAACTGATAATGATGTGAGCACAGAAAAGACATTTGTGGTTATTTCATTATAAATGTTATGTTATATTTGTCTGACCTACACGTGCCTCTTTGATTTAATTGTAAGCAAGATGACTGAATGATCAAAATCAATGTCAAACTGGCCAAAACACTCAATTTCAGTGGGGGTTGAATAATTTTGAACACAACTGTATATGCACAGCACTGGACCCCCAGAATAATATGCACAGCATTGAGCCCCCAGAATAATATACACAGCACTGAACCCCCAGAACTATATGCATAGCACTGGACCCCCAGAACTATATGCACAGCACTGGACCCCCAGAACTATATGCACAGCACTGGACCCCCAGAACTATATGCACAGCACTGGACCCCCAGAACTATATGCACAGCACTGGACCCCCAGAATAATATACACAGCACTGGACCCCCAGAATAATATACACAGCACTGAGCCCCCAGAATAATACACAGCACTGAGCCCCCAGAATAATATACACAGCACTGGACCCCCAGAATAATACACACAGCACTTGTTATATGGATATATTTGCCCCCAGCTCACGTGGATATATTTGACCCCAGCGCACATGCAGAGGCAGCTCTAGACTTTGTGAGGCCTTAGGCCAAATTGAAACATGAGACCCCCTACTGACACCCAAATGCAAGTGATCAAAAATTAACTGTATGAATTGAGTATTTTAAGTCAGAAAAACTTTCAATCTTATATTTGTGTCATACACATTTCTGTGAGGTTTTTTTCTGTGCAGCTCTGTGATACGATCATACACACCACCATTACTGAGAATGTTATAGGAACATTCTACACAACCTGACCACTTTATATTTTTTAAATGGTGTGACGTGAATGCTGCACGAGGGTACGTGTGACGTGAATGCTGCACGAGGGCACGTGTGACGTGAATGCTGCACGAGGGCACGTGTGACGTGAATGCTGCACGAGGGCACGTGTGACGTGAATGCTGCACGAGGGCACGTGTGACGTGAATGCTGCACGAGGGCACGTGTGACGTGAATGCTGCACGAGGGCACGTGTGACATAGCTGTATGAGGGAATGTGTGACATGAGGGCTGCATGAGGAATATGTGCGTGACATACAGTATGTGTGATGTGAGAGCTGTGAAAATATGAATGCTATGAGGGCTGTGTTATCTGAGGGAGTTGTATGAATTGGAGTGTTTGTGGGTGATGTGAGATGAGCGTATGGATGATGTGGGGACTAAAGGGCTGTATGTGAGATGTGTTGCGGCGGCTGTGTCCGCACTGCAGAGTCAGTGTGTATGCATTTGTGCCCGGTTTAAAATGACGAGGAGAGCCAGGAAGGAGTTAACTGAAAAGCAGTGTAGCCGATTAGTTCCCATGCATTCCTCCCTCCCCTGAGCCCCCCCCCCTGCAGTGTCCCCTCACCTCAGCTGTGATCAGGCAGATAGGACCGGAGTTTGTGAATCTACAGATAGTGTATGTAAGGGGAATAGCCAGTGGACCAGTGGATTCGGCTCAGTGATTTCCTGACCAGTTTCTGTTGAAGTCTCATCCCCTGATCAGTGATCACAGCTGAGGTGAAGGGGGGCTCAGGAGAGGGAGGAATGCATTGGAAACAAACGGGAGGGGGGGGGGGTGCAACCGAAACAAGTCTTTTTTTTCTGGGTTTTAAATTAAGAAAGTGTGTTGTTTTTTCCCCCCTTCTTGTGGGGGGGGGGTGTGATCTTATTTTCGTACCTCAGGTGGAGATTATTTCTTGTTTTCAGGGATGGCTGCAGCTTTCAGCAGGCAGCCTTCCTGAGCCAGCATTGCCTGTTGTTGCCGTCCACTCTGAGGGTGTGGACTGCCCATGCCTGACAGGCACGCTGTAGAATCGCCGGTAGTACAGGAAGTAGTAGAGATGTCACATGGTGCAGTGCACGCTCGTGACATCATCAGAGGCGGCCGCTGGACACAATCTTGGAGGACTCCACGCAGGCAGAAAGAGATATGACTCCTTCCCCCCCTCCCCTTTAAGCAAACGATGACTGGCCACTCAGATTGAAGTTGCCAGCGGCCGCTTGTAGGAAGAATAACAGCGGCCGCTGGCAATGTGCGGCCAGCTAAATTGTTTTGTGCTCAGGCCACAGCGGGAACGCTGCGTTCCCGCAGCGTTCCCGCTGAGGGAGAAGTGCGGGAACGCCGTTCCCGCGCGTTCCCACTGGACTCGAGCCATGCTCGGGGGGAGCGATCACTTAGCGGACCGGCGGCAGGTAAGCATATTGCAAGGATGCCTCGATGTCGAGGCATCCCTGCAATATACACAGAGCAGCTGGAAGCGATACCGATCGCTTCCAGCGCTCTCTAGAAGTGCCGGGCACCTCTCCGGTGATACCGGATGTTGATCGCTCCCGGGGAGCGATCACAAGGTGCCCCGGCACTTCTCACCACCATTGCACGGATGCCTGGACTCCCAGGCATCCTGCAATGGCGTTTGAGCTGCTGGAAGCGATCCGATCGCTTCCAGCGCTCAAAAAAACCGCAGGACGTACCATGTACGTCAGCGGGTCTAAAAGAGACCCGCTGCAATGACGTACATGGTACGTCCTGGGTCCTTAAGGGGTTAATTTATTGGATAGAATCCGTTTAATTTTCGGATCCAATCCGATTCATTATCATTATTGAAAAAACTGTTTTGCAAAATACTATTGAATGCAAACTTTAAAAAAAGTTAGGAAACCTAAAATTTCACCCAACAAATCCTAAAAAATAAATGGCTTATTGCTGCAAGTGAAAAAAATATACGGTTTAAGAAATATTTTATAAAAACGGGTATATTTATTTACAGTGAAACCTATGGGGAAAAAACCTTGTTTCTTTAAAAAAAGTTAGGAAACCTAAAATTTCATCCAAAATATCCTAAAAAATAATAAACAAAATGGCTTTTTGCTGCAAGTTAAATATACGGTTTAAGAAATATTTAATAAAAACAAGGATTTTTCTTTTACATTAAAACCTATAGGTTTTAATAGAATCCTGTAAGTTTAAATGTTAAAAAATCCCCGTTTCTATTACTTTTAAATCATCTTGTTCCAAGTTTTTTTTTTTCACTTTTTCATTCTGTATTTTTTTCGTTTTGGGTCATTTCCGTCAAATTCTTCTTGTTTCAAAACATTTTCAAATATTTTGATATAGTTTCGGATCATTTTTTGAATTGACTTTGAATCAAAATTTCTGCCGATTCGTAATATCGGATGGCCGAGATTCATTTTTTTTTTCTTGGTTTTTTTTCAGAACCGAAAAAAATAAAAAAACTGCAAATCTTGACCAGAAATGAAATTTTGACGATACGAAATGCACATGTCTAATTGTGGCATTGCAAGCAATGTAAACGAATGAGCGCAATTTGTTTGATAAGGAATTACAAAAAATGTCACCATATGCTGTAGGTGTCAAAAATTTCCAAACACATATATAGAAAGTGATTCCCTATCAAGCGAGCTTGACAGCATTTTGGACATGAAAGGTGCTCTTTAAGGCTAGGGTCAGACTAACGCATTTTTCACGTCTTCTGTCAAAAATTGCGTCCGAACGCATGGACGAACTTTTTGACAAAAGACGCAATAGCGGTCATACGGTGCGCAATTACGGCCGTGATTTTTGACGGAGCTATATAAAACAAATGGACGTGATGTTGGCCTGATATGTGCAGCGTCTGGCATCTCCTAATCACGCATACACGCCGCTATACCAACGTAGCACATTCTGTGCGTCAGTACTGGCGGTTCGACGTTATTGGAAAAATGCGTTTGTTTGCCGCTTGCGTTGCGCGGCCGAACTTTTGTGCGGCCATACTTTGTATGTTGCCCGTCATTGGACGTCATTTGCTGCTACCACAGCTGTAATAAAGTGCAGCTAAACACACGTTCACGCTGCGTTCGTCTGACCCCGGCCTAAAAGCAGATAACCCTACCTTTCACGTCCCTAGCTACCTTTTACCTTCGTCTATAGTCTCTCTAGACCATTGTTTCCCAAACCTGTCCTCAGAACCCTCAATCATTTTCAACTAATGTAACATATGATTGTATTGGTGAATATTTGGCAAATACAAGAACATATTACTAGTGAATTTAATTTTTCAACGGATATAAGAACTCATCATGTGGTTGAACTATTGCTTTCCATGGTATAAATCCGCTTTATGTAGAGTGTGCTGTAAATAGAGGATTCCTATTCCTTTAGAGCAGTGTTTCTCAAACCTGTCCTTGGGACCCTCAACCAGCCCAGATTTTGCAGATCACCTTGGGAAAATGCAGACTGAATACTGCAATCACTGACGAGCAAATTATATCACCTGTGCTGTGCTTCGCTTCAGCTATCCGTCAAACCTGGCCTGTCAGCATGTCTTGAGCACAGGTTTGGGAAACACTGCTCTAAGCTTACTATACAGAATATGGTGTTATACATTAGTTATATAAATTACAATCTGGGAATATTAACATCCCTGGCATCACGATTCTGACATATTTTATATGTCAGAATCATTACAGTTTATTTGGCCCCCTGGTGGTAATTGTGTGTGACTCGGGGTTAATTTCATTGCTGAAAGCGGTAACCCTGAGCCACACTCGGGGCTGGATACATTGCCTGGCCCTACGCTTCCTCGCTGTCCCCCGCTGTCACCTCTGGACGATCGTGACGTCATACTTCCTGGTTCCCTTCTCACGAGAAGGGAACCAGGCAGTACACTGCGATCGCCGGAGGAGAATGCAATTGCGGAGGTCAGTGAGGGAGCGCAGGTACAGGTACGTATCCAGCCTGAGTGTGGCTTGGGGTTACCACTTTCAGCACTGAAAGTTAACCCAGAGTCACACTCGGGAATACTGCAGGGGGGTTAAGAAAAATTCTTGGTCTTGTACATATCCTAACAGCAAGAGAGGAATATCAGCTTCAATTGATTTCTTAACAGCTGGACCAGCTATTCTTCTATTGCCGCAAGCTTTGCTTACAGCTCAGGCATAACGTCTTCCTTCTTTAAATTAACATCGCCTATACCTTGTATAAAAAGAATTAATGTGAGACGTTCTAAAGTAGCTCGTTCTTCTATCCCGGAGCTGGTACTTCTCATAGAAATACCAACTCCTAAAACCAGGTGTTAACAGATTAAAATAAACCCCTGAAAAATCCCTTACACTCCTCTCAACCAGTAGTGGAGAGGGCAGCGCAATCCACCGCTTCCTCTTGTCACGATCAGCAGGAGACGGAGCATATAGTTACCAGTCTCGCTCCTCCCTTCATCAGCGTCTGCTGTGTGATTTCCACCATTGCAAGTTTGCGGAGCTCACATCAGAGATACTCTGGCCTCCATTGGTGCATGACACTGCTGCTGGTATCAGTCGGTGTTTCTTTCCAAGGCCAAACGCTAATAAAGCAACTGGATTGGAAAGAGATGAGGTAAGAAAAATTGACTAGTGCCGATTTTTTTTCACTTACTGGCTCCCTTTTAGCATCAAGCGGGGAATAGGGCCCATTGTCATTTCCTCTGTGCATGTGCAAGATGTTTTTGTTTGTATGGAGACAGAGGAAGATGTCTCTGGCAAAAAGACCTACATTTATATAAACCTAATTGAACAAGAAAATATTGTTTCTCATAGCCATGGCATTTCTTTTGTTCTCTACGTTTGGTCATACCTCCTAAAATTGTAGATTCAGAGCTTTATGATTCAAAACCTTGTGATTGATATACCCTCTATCTTTTCATAGATTGTTAAGGATGACGAAAATGTCTATCTAATGAATGTCGATGTCTGTCCGAATTGAGAGAATTAGCAGGCGGTTCGTGCGCACGGCAAAAAACAACACACAGATCTTGGTCTATACAGTCTTTGCAAGCCAGCAAGTTCTGCTTTTTACTTTTATCATACAGCATCAGACTTCTCCTTTTTCACGCCCCTCGAGGAGGGCGTAGATTTAACTGTTATACACATTTATTTAATCCTACACATTATGGTGATTTAATTAGCGGTCAGCAGATGTCTTGCATTGGAATTTTCCAGAACATCTCAACATCCTTGTTCCAGGATGAGGAACCTGTCTGGTGACTGTGATTATCTGGTCTCCGGTGACTGTGTTTAGCCGACAAGTTATGAAAGAGCTTCGTTAAGCGAAATAGTGAATGTATAATTGGATATTAAGCCCTTATAGACATTAAAGTCGTTGAAGCAGCATGCAATGAACCATAGAAACGAAATGAGCGTTATTACCAGGCCATGCTTAAGCGTTCTGGTGTTATATGAAAGCAGAGATGGTATTCTTGTCCATAACAAGATGACCCTTTTACATCTACGTTAACTCCCTGCCAGGTATAATCATTCACCACCATTTCCAACACCCAGGAAAGACATTGATGTGCCCTTTAGAAGAATATGGAGGCCACCCTTCTACCAATGGCCTATGGACTTGCAGAGGCCATCCAAAGACATTGTAGTGACTATATTTGCAGGAGGATGGAAACTATGTAAATATGATTATATTTTTTTTACCGATGTTGAAGTAGTTGAGTAAATTGTTTAGGATTTCAGTTTATATCTGTACGTCTGTGTTTGGAATATTATCGGGAATATAATTTTTCATGCAGTACATGTGTTTTAGTTCTACATTTCCTATCCACTATGCCAGTCTACTGCTTGATTGTTGATTATATGTTTCTGTTGCTTTGTCTGTATATACAGTATACATTTGTTTCTCTGCACCACGTGTTGTTTGTGTTTGGAGAGAAAGAGAATATTTAGCGGTGTATACATCATGGAGATTGCAGGTGGTAGACAGGGCCTGATGGACCAATGACGTAACCGTTACGTCATAAATGCATTGACTTTAAAGACCCTTGGTCCTTAAGGGGTCAAAAGTATCATGTGCCTCGTGCTGAGGATTTCAGTGGGCATTTTTATAGATATTGAGGCAACAATCGGTCCACGACGATTTCTCGTTAGTCAGGTGGTGCACTGTGCATATGTACCGCTATGCAAACATCAGCTAATGGAAAACCTGACTGGTGACCCTGACATAGTGTGTTTTGACAGATACAGCGACTAAGGCTGCGGTCAGCAATACATGCGCCCGTACTGACGTGCCTCCTGGCGTCCTTTGCAGTGTTGTGAATCTTCGGGGCCTGTCCCATGCTGTAGCATGCGCACGAATTGCGCACACTACAAGCGGACCTACAGAAAGCCTCCTCGTCAAAACACTAGACACGTGTTGGACAGGGAAACAAAGCGCAATTCTCCATAGGAGGATCGAGCCTTGCAGCGCTGAGTGCACTAACTGCCCTTAGTGAGGTGGCCAGACAGGGGTCAGAGTGGAAGGACATTCACTCTCACGGACGTTCCTTCCCTCAGACGCTGGTCTGACCCCGGCCTTACAGTGCGCTAGGTCAAAAGCCTCCTTCTTTATGAACGTGTGTGGCCCATTTATGAGTCAATTCCTACAACTCAACTACAGAAGCTAGTAAGGATGGACTGGATCACTAAATGAAGCAAGCATATATGAATTTATTAAACAAATCATATTTAATCCATAAAATCTCATAAAACGCTTGGAACACATACAACTGAGACTCAGTGCAGTGCGTAGTCTCCTTATTAACCCATAAAATGCCATAAAATAAAGGGGAAATTAAGTAATACTCGGTGCGAACCCTGTGGAAAAAAATTGCATTTTTATAAAATTATTTATTAATAATGTTACACTGTATATGGTCATGTTATGTGGACTCCATGGTGTCGCGGTAGCGCTGCCTCGTGTATCCACTATCTTAGCGCTGCATTACAGGGCAGGCTGCTGAAACCGGTTTTCCTCCTTATCAGCAGCTTATTTTCCTGTATGAAGTCATTGCTTATTACAGCAGACCTATTGTATTGGTGGCTATATATTTTTTTATTTGATGTTGTTCTACAAGAAGCAGCAGGTCATACTGCCCTCGATGGAAGAAAAAAACATAAATCATAGAGCTCAAAGTTAAGGTCTTGGTGTCTTGCACAGTTACAGTTTGCATATTTAGTACTTTTAAGATTGATTTTGGCACTGATTTCAATAATCGTGTCTGACACAAAGCACCAACTATTTAAAATTGAGAGTAGGCAAATATGTTGCAATTATTACTTTTTTATTTCTGTACCTACTGTAAAAGTTCAATGTTCTTGAACCCAGGACATACTTGAAAATGAGAGAAATCTCAATGTATCCTTCCTGGTAAAATCCTTTATAAATAAATAAAGAAAATAAGACAAAAATCCCACACTGCACAATTTGTGAGAGAATAAGGCTAGGGTCAGACTAACGCATTTTTTGCGTTGTCCATGAAAAAGTGCGTTCGAACGAATGGATGCATTTTTTTCACGGAATACGCGATAGCGGTCATACGATGCGCATTGTCGTCCGTGATTTTGTACGGATCATCAATAAAACACTTTTTGCGTCTGGACGTTATGTTGGCCGGACATTAGCAGCGTCTGACATCTCCTAATCACTCACACACGCCGCTAGCGGATGCAGCGCACTCTGTACGTCAGTACTAGCGGTATCACGTTCTCGAAAAAAAATGCGTTTGTTTGCCACTTGCGTTGCGCGGCCGCACTTTTGTGCGGCCGTTCTTCGTAAGCTGCCCGGCATTGGACGTCAATTGCTGCTAGCACGGCCGTGATTTAGTGCGGCTAAACGCACGTTAAGGCTAGGGTCAGACTGAGGCAGTGCGAACGCGCGTTCTGGCGCACTTAATCACGACCGTGCTAGCAGCAGAT
The DNA here is from genome assembly GCA_009667805.1 of Leptobrachium leishanense. NCBI lineage: Eukaryota > Metazoa > Chordata > Amphibia > Anura > Megophryidae > Leptobrachium > Leptobrachium leishanense. Next base: position 417,249,672 of record CM019063.1, on the reverse strand, counting down.
GACGGGCAATGACAGCCAATATACGAAGTACGGTCGCACAAAAGTCCGGCCGCGCAACGCAAGTGGAAAATGAACGCATTTTTTCGAGAACGTTAAACCACTAGTACTGACGTACAGAGTGCGCTGCGTACGCTAGCGGCGTGTGTGTGTGAATTGGAGACATCAGACGCTGCTAATGTCCGGCCAACATAACGTCCAGATGCAAGAAGTGTTTTATTGATGATCCGTACAAAATCACGGATGAAACTGCGCATCGTATGACCGCTATTGCGTATTCCGTGAAAAAATACGTCCATTCTTCGAACGCACATTTTCACGGACAACGTGAAAAATGCGTTAGTCTGACCCTAGCCTAATACTGCGTTAGTCTGTCCTTAGCCTTATAGTCATTGAGATAAACCTTTACATGTCTAAGCAAATCAGACTCTTTCACTACATGGCTCCTTTTGTTATACTTTACCAAATGCAGCTGTTATTTCTGAGTAAGGCACACAAACAAAGCCCAGTCGCTCGCTGTTTATTTAATAATATGCTTAGGTGCTGACTCCCCACGTGCAATGTCATAATATATAGCCTGCAGAAATGCAGAAATCCTTGCTGCTTTTGAGGAAGTGCACCGAAGGAGCTTTATGAGCAAAGCACATCTCTGATTTGGTGAGATATGTAAATGGTTTTCGTAAAGACCTCTATTCCCCCTGACCTACAGAAACATTCAGATCAACAAGTTGTACTTTAAAATACAGGGTGTGCATAAAGTCTCTTTACAATTTCAAAAATTTGTTACATGGGAAAATGAAAAGACAGATAAGTGAAAATTATTGCAAAATGAGACGTACTGTATATATTTAAGTTTTTTTTTGCCTCATTTAATACACCTCTATATGGGCACCATTAGTTGCACGAAGCACATCAAGACGGTACTCGATTTCTTGCCATGTTGGTTGTTGCATACCCTCATCAATGGTGGCAATGGCATCAGTGATCCTCTGCTTTAGATTAGTGATGTCCTGTACCGTTGTTCGATACACGATATCTGTAATAAGAAAAAAGGTTGTCATTTGTGCTTATCCCTGTGGCTCCATGCAAAATAAAACAGAGGTTTTAGTTTAATTAAATGGCCGTTGAAATGTTGAGCCCACCCGCCACATCAAGGCACCTCTTTCAAGGTGGGTCCTAACCTAATGTAACCAAAATCTGCTCACAGTAACTACACATCCTCCTGCTGCTTCTCAGCTAAGAGTCAATTGATAAATAAAACCAGGAAAGGGACAGCAGCAATAAATGTATTTCCAGCCAGGCCATTTATTGATGCTGTCCCTTTCCGTGTTTTCTTTTTAAATCCCAAAGTGGAAATATGGTGAGGGTATAAATATAAAACCACTGTATTTTGTCGCTTTAGCCGAGAAGCAGCAGGAGGACATGTAGTTACTGAGCAGTTTTTGGTTAAATTGGGCTAGGACCCACCGTGAAAGAGGTGCCTTGACGTGGCGGGTGGACTTAACACTTCAATGGCCATTTAAGTAAACTAAAACCTCGTTTTGTTTTGCATGGAGCCACAGGGATAAGGGCAACTGACCACCTTTTTTTTCTTGTTATGCTTTATACATGAACGTGGGCTGGATACTCCTGCATTATGCAGCCGGCCAGGGGGGGGGGATTAGTGTGGGAAACCACTTTCTGTGCATATTTTTACTTTAAAATATCTATGCTAACTTTAAGTTTTTGGATCCAGCAGAGAGTTGTCATATATTTTACGTGCAGGGCCGGATTATCAAAGGTGCTATTGGAGTTGATGCTCCAAGCCCACAGCGTTATACTGTGACAGCCGCTACAAAATACACTGCATGCCAGACTGTCATGCCTAACATTCTCTCTCTGCACAGCATGCCAAGAGCACTCAAATTATGTTTGCTTTGTATTGCTATAAAAGTCTTTGATAAGCTCATAAAGTGTGCATTACTGTGTATTTTATTTCTATGATTAATTTGATACAGTAATGCACACTGCACCTTACTGTGAGTTATATTGCTGTGGAGCTCTATAATACACACATACATAGGGCAAAGTGTCTAGAACCCTGTGGTACTTTAATTTTTTTATTTTTTTTTACTACCTCCCTATACTTTATCGATCCATTATTTCTGTCATCTATCTATCTATACATCCTCACAGTTATGTATTTAAACAGCTGTGTGTCTGCCTTGAAGTATGTAGAATTCCTTTGATGCACATGAGAAATCAAGAGTATTCCAATGTTGCTTGCAATGATTAAGCCATGTATTTCCTTTTCCCTGCAGTGTATATATATATATTATACATACTGCAAGGCGAAACTTAACCCAGTGCTTTCCTGCATGACATAATATCTGTACAGGAAACCGTGCCCGATTTGGCAACCCCAAACCAGTATGAGGGTTCCATTCTTTTTCTTAAATATGCAAAACACGTTTTTAAAACTAGAGTAACGGAGTTCTTATAAATTAAGTGTTTGTTTTAGGAATTGTAGTAAAGTGTCTGAACTGGAGCCAAATGATACAAAAAGGAAAACCAAATTCCTTTTACAGCTGCACTAGCAAAAGTAGATATGTATTTCTTAATTCTAAACAGCACTGCAGAATGACCATTTTAAATTGTATGACGACATACACAACTGATGCCATTTGATATTTTGGAAATATTCTTGATTTTAAAAGTTGAATTAATGGTTTGGAGTGGGATTTAAAATTGGATGGACTTACTATTTAATAGACATGTTCAATTCTGATATTTCGGATTCAGAAATATTTCAGACTTGCCATTTTAGGCGCACACAGATTTACCAATGCCTTTTTATGAACACCAGCAAAGTTGAAAAATTTACACTAGGGCGAGGGTTAGTATTAGGGCTGTTACTATTTTTTCCTATTTTAGAATTGGGGTTACTTTTAAGGTTAGAATTAGTATTAGAATTAGGGTTACTATTTCTGCCTTTTTTAGGATTAGGGATGGGGTTACTATTTGCAGTTTCGGTTTACAGTTAGGGTTACTCTTTCTGCTTATTTTAGGATTAAAAATAGGTTTAGTGTTAGGGTTTGTATTCGGGTTAGTATTAGGTTTAATGTTACTATTATTGCTTGTTTTAGAATTACTATCCCTAATATTAACCATCATCCTAAAAGTATTAGGTTTAGGGTTACAGATTTTGCATCGTACAGTGAGTCCAGTTTTTATAGTAATCTGATGGAAAAGAAATTGATCAGAATCTATTCAGATTGATTAAATTACATTCACTTAGCTGAACCTCTGATCTGAAACACATCCTATTTGGAATTATGAAAGCTTCCGAAATACCAAAGTACTGCTTTCTAGCCAAATTTCAATTGAAGGCGAATCGAACTGCAAATGTCTACTATTCAAGTTGTAGGCCAGCAAAATGAAAGACAAGTCAAACTATATGGGCCCTATTACAATCTGTGTGCAAAAACACTCGCGTAGCGTGTTAATTTGTGTGGGAAGCGTTAAACGTTAACGCGTGTAAATTAACGCTGGTATTACAATCCGTGCGTATTTTTTCTTCCGTTGAAAAATTGTGTGCGTAAAACGGACGCGCAAAAACACGCACGCATTAACGTTCCGTGCAGAAATCCGTGTGCGGACTGTTTTTTTCACGCGATTCAGCCAATCAGAATTAAGAACCACAATTGTCTCCCGCTCAGTTTTTGCGGCTGCCAAAATCAATCTGAGTATATATGCTGCAGCAATAATAAAAACACGCTCAACGTCTCAATTTTATTGTTTGGGTATGCATAGAATGTGTAACTATACTTTGCTGTATTGCTTTTTTGGGCTGGTGTATTTAGTTTCGGCCAGGACATTTAGATTTGCCATTAATACCAGCTTTTAGGAGTCATTAACATTTATGCGTGCAAACGCTGTGCGTTAACTGCGCATAGATTGTAATAACATTCGCGTACCAGCGCACAAACGCATTTTACGCTCACAATGTTTAGTATAGGACGCGCAAAGTACATTACGCTCGCAAAGGATTCGCGCAGGATCACCGCGGTAGACGTATACGCGTGTTTGTTGCGCTGACTTTGTGGCTAAAGACTTTACATATATTAAAAAAAACAATGGCTGACATGTGGTTCGTCGGTTTGAAGACCGGCTTCATTCAAGTCAAATCTATTGTGAACAAGGTTAGAAATCATACAAGTGGCAAGGGCTAATTTAGCAGGTTGGCAATATGTTGTCTGGAAAGACTGTAGCTTTTTTGTGTGTTTTTAGGTGTGCACAGGAATATGGTGGCCCGGTAATATTACTCATTAGGACACCCAATTGTGTTTATAGGCAGGCAGATAAGTTCTTTGAACAAGTTGTGATTCTATGCTAAACATAGTGGTGGAATATGGATATGTTAGAGGTGACTCCCTCAATTAACAATAGTTCAAAGGAATGAATAACCAACAATTGAAATAGAGGTAAAAAAATTCTGACACTATATATATAGCCCAATTAACAATGTACAAGTGAATTAAGCCTCACTTTAGCTGCCCGTAATATATTAGCTAATTGTCTAATTGAGGGGTTACTAAGGCATAATATTCAGGAATTTATTGGGAGGTATAGAAACATAGAAACATAGAAAAATGTCGGCAGATAAGAACCTTTCGGCCCATCTAGTCTGCCCAATTACATGGATACTTAACCTGGATTTATCTTTTATTTAGGATAGCCTTATGCCTATCCCATGCTTGCTTAAATTCAATTACTGTTTTGGCCTCTACCACTTCTACTGGAAGACTGTTCCATGTATCCACCACCCTCTCAGTAAAATAATGCTTCCTGATGTTACTTTTAAACCTTTGCCCCTCTAATCTAAGACTATGTCCTCTTGTTTTGCTATTTTGTTTCCTTTTAAATATACTCCCTTCCTCTACCTTGTGGATTCCCTTTACGTATTTAAATGTTTCTATCATATAATGTATATAATGTAATTGGCAAAAATCAGCATGGTTTTATGAAACACCGATCATGTCAGACTAACCTAATTACGTTCTATGAGGAAGTAAGTAGAAGTATAGATCAGGGGGTCGCAGTGGATGTGATTTACTTCGATTTTGCCAAAGCTTTCGACACCGTTCCACAGAAAAGCTTACTATTTACATTAACAGGGTTATCCAAAGAGATCCGAATTGCTTGAGAAAGGTAACCGAACGCTGAAAATCAGCGTTCGGTTACCTTTCCTGACCATTCGGCTATCCAGAGAGCAGGCAATTCGCCAAATCCTGGCGAATTGCCTGAACATACGGTGCCTGTTCGGTGCCTGTTCGAGGGCAGTGAAATCTCCATGAAAAAGCACTGCTTCAGCTATTCAGAGAACATAAACCAGCAGTGGAAGGTTCCCCTAATGCCCTGCCAATCGGTGGTTTAATTCGGCAAGTTAATTCAGGAGAATCCCATAGGCTTCAATGTTAAAAATATTCCCGTTTTAATTCAATATCTAATAAACCGTTCATTATAAAATTCTGCAGCAAAAAGTCTCTTTATTTATATATTTTTTAGGATATTTTAAGCATTTTTAATTTTTTTTTTTTTTTTTTAAAAGTCCGATTTTTTTTTTTTTTTTTTTTTTTTAAGTTTACTTATTTTTTCTGTAGCAGCCCTCTTTATGATCATTCCCTGGACCTCCTGTGAAAATTTCAGACATTTTCGCTCAGTAGTTTCTTTGCAAACAGCGTTTCATTTTCCCAGATTCATACAAATGGTTTTGCTAATTTATTCACTGCCTCCTCTACGTCACAGCTGCTTCCGCTCTGTGTGATTCGGCTCCTGTTCGGCTCCTGTTCGGCTCCTGTTCTTCGAAGGTTAATCCAGATGTTTTTGCTTGTTTTCAGCGTGCATTCGGTTAGTTTTCGTCAGGTTTTCGGCAGCTTTTCCCTGCAATTCGGGGACCCTGTGGTGCTTGCTGAATACACCGCAGGGTCACCGAAATGCAATCGGCAAAAGGAACCGAATTGAAGAGAACGAAAAGTCACCGAACGTGCGGTGACTTTTCGAATCTCTTTGGATAACCCTGTATGAAAAATTGGTCTAGATGAAAATACTTGTTCTTGGATAGAAAACTGGCTAAAAGATAGGGTACAGAGAGTGGTCATAAATGGTACATTTTCAAGATGGACATCAGTGGTAAGTGGTGTCCCTCAGGGGTCTGTTATAGGACCAATTCTATTCAATTTATTTATAAATGACCTTGAGATAGGCATTGAAAATCAGTGTTTTCAATGCCTGTATCACTGTATCAGTGTTTGCAGATGACACAAAACTAGGAAAAGTAATACAATGTGAGCAGGATGTTATTTCACTGCAGAGGGATTTACATAGATTGGGGGACTGGGCATTTAAATGGCAGATGAAATTTAATGTAGATAAATGCAAAGTTATGCACTTTGGAGTGAAGAACACACAAGCAACTTATACCCTAAGTGGTACGGAGTTAGAGAAATTCAAGCAGGAGAAGGATTTGGGAATAATCATAGACTGCACATTGTTCCTTAGTTTGAAATGTCAAACAGCAGCCACCAAGGCCAGCAAGGTACTGGCATGCATTAAAAGGGGAGTTCACTCTCGGGATGAAAACATAATTTTGCCTCTCTATAAATTAATGGTAAGACCTTACCTTGAATATGCCGTGCAATTTTGGGCCACCTGTCTTCAAGGATATTATAGTGCTAGAAAAAGTGCAGAGCCTGGCAACTAAATTAATAAGGGGAATGGAATGGAAGGGAAGTTATGAGAAAAGACTAACAAGCTTAAACCTGTTTAGTTTAGAGAAACGGCGCCTTAGGCTAGGGTCAGACTAACGCATTTTTATGTTGTCTGTGAAAAAGTGCGTTCGAACGAATGGACGCATTTTTTCACAGAATACGTGATAGTGGTCATACGATGCGCATTTTCGTCCGTGATTTTGTACGGATCATCAATAAAACTCTTTTTGTGTCTGGACGTTATGTTGGCCGGACATTAGCAGCGTCTGACGTCTCCTAATCACACACACACGCCGCTAGTGGACGCAGCGCACTCTGTACGTCAGTACCTGCGGTTTCACGTTCTCGAAAAAATGCGTTCATTTTCCACTTGCGTTGCGCAGCCGGACTTTTGTGCGACCGTACTTCGTATATTGGCCGTCATTGCCCGGCATCTGCTGCTAGTGCGGCCGTGATTAAGTGCGCCAGAACGCGCGTTCGCACTGCCTCAGTCTGACCCTAGCCTTAGAGGGGATCTGATAACCTTATATAAATATATACGGGACCATTATAAACCATTGTCTGGAAACCTATTCATTAACAGGACTATATACAGGACACGAGGTCACCCATTTAGACTGGATGAAAGGAAATTCAGCCTAAAGCATAGGAAGGGTTATTTTACGGTGAGCACAATAAAGCTGTGAGCAGGCTCTCTGCCTGTTGAGGTGGTTGGGTCAGAGGCTGTACAGACTTTTAAAAAATGACTGGATGACTTCCTGCAGACACAGAATATTAAGGCTTATAATATTTAATATGTGGGTAAAAGCTTCTTGATCCAAGGAGAAATCTGACGCCATTCTGTGGTCAAGAAGGAATTTTTCCCAGTGTGTTGCATATTGACGAGCATTTCAGACTGGGTTTTTTGCCTTCTTTTGGATCTACAGCAGTAGGTGATGTGTGAGAGGCTGAACCCGATGGACGCATGTCTTTTTTCAGCCTATGTCTATGTCTTGATTCTGTTGTGATGTTTAACATGTTTTGAGATTGAAAGAAAGTTTTTTAATTTTCACTAAATCCCGTACTGTAAAACAAGTAGTGTTCTCCTCATTGAGGGAACAACCGATTGCCTGAATACTGAGAAGTTGAGTAAACCAACTTGGTCAAGTGTTAAATTAGCTTGTGACATGTACGATGTTAGGAAGCTGTAAATGCATGAATGATAATGCAACCAATGCTTTTAACAAAATGAAAAAAAAAAATAGCATTTCATGTTTTTATGGTATTTATTTTTTATTTACTTAGTTACTGACAATATACTCGCAAAAAATTATTTAGCAGTATTTGCTCGGCATTCGCTGTCATTCCACCTACCCTGTTAGAAATATCAAGCAAGTTGGAGTATTATTTATGGATGTTTACTACCTTCTACGTGAAGACTGCTATACATCTGCAGATCTAACATATTTTTTACTTCTATTAGGACTTGCAGAAATGGGTGGATAGTGTGGATGAAAATGGCTTTGTTCTAGTTTCATTTGGTGCGGGTGTGAAGTTCTTATCAGAAGACATTGCCCTTAAACTAGCAGGTGCTCTTGCGAAATTACCTCAAAAGGTTATCTGGAGGTAAGTAACAAAAGATAAATAAGCAAATAAAATATTATGAAATAGTTTTTGTTATGCTGATGTTTTTTTTAAGTGTGTGATTTTTAATTTTTTTATTTTTATTAACCCCTTAGTGACCGGGCGGTTTTACACAAATCCGTCCTTTAGTGACCGCTGCTGTTTTTATGTTTCTGTGCTGTTTGTGTTTACGTCAAATTTTCCTCTTACTCGTTTATGCAACCCACACATATTTTACACTGTTTTTCTCGTCATTAAATGGACTTTATAAATATACCATTTTTTTCATCATTTCATATAATTTACTATAAAAAACATTGTGAAAACAAATTGAAAAAACACCACTTTTTCGAACTTAGACCCCCAAAATTTCTTATGTATCAACAATCGTCAAAAAAATTTAATTCTTTAGTAGTTTCTAAATTTAGTTCTGAGTTTAGCAATACCCAATGTTTACATATTCCTCGCTTTGCTCCTTATCTTATGCAACAATAAGTGAAAGTAGCACTTTGCCATTTACAAAGGGTTTACTTTTAAAAGTAGTCATAGTGACATTGTAACACTGATATCTGTCACTAATTCCTGAATAACCCTCCACATATACATATTTTTTTAAATTACACAAATCAAGGTATTAAACTTGGGGTATTTTGACTCTTTCCATGCAAACCATTTTACCACAAATCTATTCCAAAGTTTGAGAAAAAAAAAAGTTTTCGTGATTTTTTTTTTAATGCAATTTAAGAATACATGTACTGTGAACTTTAAGGTTTACTGCCAAAAAGCACCCCAAAATATGTTCAGCAACATCTTCTGAATAAATTGATACCACGCATGTATAGGTATGTCGGGTCATTGGGGGGTTAATAGGCCTTATTTGGGGGGTGCACATTTCAGTTTTCCAACTTGGAATTTTCACATTTCGTCATCATGCACCCATGTCCTATTTGGGACATTTTTGAAGCCGGCCAAAGTAATTTACCCCCATCAAACCATATATTTTAAGAAAGGGCACACCCTAGGGTACTTCAAAGAGTTGTATTTTAACACTTTCCATGCACTAGCTCTTTGTCAAACTTTCAGGTAGTCACTTTTTGTGTTATTTTTTTCACACACATTGTACTTTAGGCATGAATTGTCAAATCCAGTTATGGGTTACTGCCAAAAAACACCCCAAAATATGTTCAGCAACAGCTTCTGAGTAAAGTGATACCACCCATATATAGATTTGTTCTGTTGTTTTTGGGGTGCTACGCCAATCTTTTAACATGTGCTTGTCATTTTTCTAATTTGACATATCATCTTTGCTTATCTTCTTTTTAGGGGCCTTTTTACATACCCCAATTTTATGAACGTGCATATATTTAGTAAGCTAACACCCCAAAGTATTGTAAATGGAGTGTTTTTATGCCATGAATGCAACCGTTTGCTCCAAACAAATTGGATACTGTTTGGTGGTCATTTTTCATTTTCACACCCACATCAGTTTTGGACTGTGATTTAGACACTGTTGTCAGTTACTGCATGAAAACTCTCCAGGTTGTTTTCTGCAAGGTCTCCTGAGTACACCCATGCCCCCCATGCATAGGTTTGCCAGGATTTTGGGAAGGTTCAAATACAATTTTTATGACTTTGTCATTGGAGTTGAAATCGAGATTATTTCTTCAGCTAGGCCTATCTTTGGTTTTGGGTCTACTGCATATTTATATTTAAAAAATATATTTGACATGTTGACACCCCAAGGTATTGCATATGGAGTGCTTTGATGCCATGGATGCAACGGTTTTAGCCCAAAACATTTGAGAAGGTGTGTGCCGGTAATTTTTCAATTTTTTATTTTTACGCCCACATTAGATTTGGACTGTGATTTAAGAGACACTGTTGTTGGTTACTGCATGAAAACTCTCCAGGTTGTTTTCTGCAAGGTCTCCTTAGTACACCCATGCCCCCCATGCATAGGTGTGCAAAGATTTTGGCAAAATACAGCACCAATTGTAGAACATAAAAATGTAGGAATAAAATGTAAAAGTAAAAAAAAAACTAAACTGAACTAACTAACTAGACTGTAAGAAAAAAAATCACAGATCACTCACAGTGTGATACATCTTGAAACAGTCCCCAAGACACAGGCCGGGTTGTCCAGGGCATTCTGGGCAGTAAAAGATTGTGTCTCTCCTCTGCCTCCTCTTGAAACACACCCTGCATCTTTTTTGGGGTTTCTGTTTGCCCTCTGTAGGGGGATTTTAAAAATAAAATGTGTAGCCCCAACTCTGTCCCCCATCACCACCCAGGGAGCAGGTGCATCCTGGTACAAAAACCCCGAAATGACCTGGAGCTGAAACTGTAAAAAGGACAGCGTCACTCCGGGGTTTGCCTTTTTGCAGAGCAAAAAGGCATTGTGGGTTTCAATTTGCATCAGGTAAATTGCAACCTTTTTGTACCAGGTCCTTGACTTACGCATAATCTGGTAGGGCTGGAGCAGCTAATCTGCCAGATCAACCCCACCCATATGCCGGTTATAGGCTTTGATGCACACTGGCTTCCTGATGCGCTCAGCTCTGCCACGTACAGAGACCTCCACAGACCTCTCAGTGTGGATGGTGGATAGAAGGTATACATCCTTCTTGTCTCTGTACTTGACCGCCAACAGCTCCTCTTGGCGCAGAGCTGAGGTCTCCCCCCTTTTTAACCGGGTGCAGACAAGCTGTGCTGGGAAACCTACGCGGTTCTTGCGAACAGTACCGCATGCTGCTGTATCAAAACAATACAGCAGCTTGAACAAAGGGACACTTGTATAAAAATTATCAACATACAAGTGGTACCCTTTGTTCATCAGGGGAAAAAGTAGGTCCCACACAATCTTGCCACTGGTTCCCATGTGTTCTGAGCAACCTGGAGGGTCAAGGCTACTATCCTTTCCCTCGTACACCCGGAAGGCCTGAGTATACCCACTCTCGCTGTCACAGAGCTTATACACCTACACTCCATACCTGGAGCGTTTGGAAGGAATATACTGCTTGAATCCCAGCCTTCCCTTGTATTTTATTAGGGATTCATCCAAGCAGATGTTCCTTCCAGGTTTATAAGCCTCTGCAAACCTGGCGGCTAAGTGGGTAATCAGGGGGCGGATTTTATACAGCCTGTCAAACTGGGGATACTCTCTAGGAGGGCACAGGCTGTTGTCACTGAAGTGCATGAAACGCAAAATGTTTTCATACCTTCTACGTGACATTGATTGGGGGTAAATGGGGGTAGAGCATATGGGGCTACTGCTCCAGTAGGAGTGAATTGAGGGCTTCTTTATGATGCCCATCAGCATAGTAAGTGCCCAGAATATCAGAAATTCTGGCACATCTAGCGGGGTCCATTGCTGCCTTGCCAAGTAGGAGTCTGGCTTCGCAGCACAATGCTGATGGGCATACAGATTTGATTGGGCAACAATGTGGCCCAACAAATCATCCCCCATAAACACCTGCAAAAACTGTGTGACGGTAAATCCTGCAACATCAATATTGATGCCAGGATTTGCTGTGAAAGGAAGGATATCTGGCCTCTGGCAATGAGGCACTACCCACTCCTCAGCTGGAGCTGTGCGTCTCCTGCTGGCAGGTGGTGGCCCAGGATCTGCATCAGAAACATCACTAGGAGATACATCAGCCAGCGTAGATGATGTATCTAGCGATGTCTCTGAGCAGTTAGGGGGGTCAAAATCTGGGTCGGAGTCCGACGCAGATGCCTCAGATTCTGACGCCAGGATGGCATATGCCTCCTTGGCGCTGTACACCTCTGACATTATATATAATAGATTATAAAATTTTATAATTATTATATATATATATAAGCAGATTATTGGTTCTCAAAAGAACCGTTGGGTTTCACAAGAAAATACAAATAAACACCTAAATCTCTCTAAATCCCTCTAAACCTGCCTCAATTGTTCTAAATCTCCCTAAAATTTCTCTAAATCTGCCTAAATTTTTCTAATCTCACTAAATCTACCTAAAATCTCTAACCTGTCAAATCTGATCTCTCTCTCTCTCTCTCTCGCTCACCAAAACACAAGTGAGGAGAGGGAGGGAGAATCACAGAGGTCACGGCCAATATTTACAAAATATTGACCTGACCTGACAAATTAGAAATTTTATTTAGATTTTTTATAACTTTTGATTGGATGTTGCTAGCCTGCCTCTCTGAGGCAGGCTAGGAACATCCCACACAGCCCCAAGATGACCCTGCCCTTAGAAGGGCAGCGCCATCTTGGCTGTCACTTTTATTTTATTTTATTTTTCTTTTTTTACCCTTTTTTAGTCTGCTGGGTGCCTTGATCCCTCGAGGCACCCAGCAGAGCACCTGATCACTCATGTGATCGTTTTTGTACTGAGGGCCACGATACCTCGTGGCACTCAGTACTTCCTGCCGCTACCGGAAGTGATCGCTCGGGGGCAGCGATCACAGACGGACCGGCGGCAGGTAACCATATTGCAAGGATGCCTCGATGTCGAGGCATCCCTGCAATATACTCAGAGCAGCTGGAAGCGATACCGATCACTTCCAGCGCTCTGTAGAAGTGCGGGGCACCTTTCCGGTCAAACCGGATGTTGATCGCTCCCGGGGAGCGATGACATGGGGCCCCGGCACTTCTGTCCGCCATTGCACGGATGCCTGGACTCCCAGGCAGCGTGCAATGGCCCTGGAGCTGCTGGAAGCGATCTGATCGCTTCCAGCGCTCTCTAGAAGTGCGGGGCACCTTTCCGGTCAAACCGGATGTTGATTGCTCCTGGGGAGCAATCACAAGGGGCCCCGGCAATTCTAACCGCCATTGCACGAATGCCTGGACTCCCAGGCAGCCTGCAATGGCGTTTGAGCTGCTGGAAGCGATCCGATCGCTTCCAGTGCTCAAAAGACCGCAGGACGTACCATGTACGTCAGCGGGTCTAAAAGAGACCCGCGGCCGTGACGTACATGGTACGACCGCGGTCACTAAGGGGTTAAGCAGCTACTTTAAATGCGGTTTGTTGCCATTTGCCCTGATTTATAGAGCTTATACTGTATACTGACTAGGGATGAGCCGAACACCCCCGAGTTCGGTTCGCATTCGAACTCGAACTTTTCAAATGTTCGAATTCGAACTCAATACAAGTCAATGGGACTCAAAATTAGATTTTTAGAGTGCCCTCCAAGAGGACATATATGCTAAATATTTGCCATGCAAGGTGTATGGGGGTCCGGGTAGTGTCCTGGGGGACAGGAAACGAGGACAAAAAGTTAAAAAAAAAAATAATAATTTTTTAAGGGACAGTGAGTTTTCCATAAAAACAAAAAATTCCTTCAAATATCGTGCCTAGGAGGTCCCCATAACCTGCACGTGAAGTGGCGGATTCTAGGATGTATAGAAACATTTAAAAACAAAAAAATGACGTTTCAAATTACGGTAAATGCTTTTCCTTTAATCTTTTCATAAACAACTGCTTGGGGCGGCAGCCTGTATGAAAAGACATTTTAGGACGCGCAGAAAAAGTTTAGTGATTTTTTTTTGTTTTGGCTAAATTATGGTGAAACTTATGCAGGCTTTGGATGAAAGTAACAATAGGTGCTTTAAAATTGGGCCTTTAGTGTCGGCAACAGTGCCGTCACACAGTAACCCATCTGGGGATATGAATCTGGTACAGGCGTCAGTGGCAGTGCACCCAAATATTGTGCCTTTGGTGCCAGGCCAGCAAGTGCATTCATACAGTAACCCCTCTGTGGTATTGTGGAAGAGTGCAGGGGTGGACCATGCGGTCCTATATTAAAAAGATATGAATCTGGTAAAGGCGTCGGTGCACCCAGATATTGTGCTTTTGGTGCCAGGCCAGCAAGTGCCATCATACAGTAACCCCTCTGTCGTATTGTGGAAGAGTGCAGGGTTGGACCCTGTGGTTCAAAAAATTAAAACGATATAAATCTGGCACAGGCGTCAGTGCAGCCAAATATTGTGCCTTTCATGGCAGCAAGTGCCTTCACACCGTAACCCTTTTGTGGTATTGTGGAAGAGTTCAGTGCTGGAGTTTTTTTGAATGCAGAAGCCTCAGAAGCACCTGTGTCATCACTTGGTAACCTACCAGTGCCTGGAAAGGTGTTACACAAGTGTCGCTTTAGAGCGTCCTCAAGTTTTTTCATCCTGTGCCCCCTCTGTGCAGGCAGGATGAGCTCTGCAACTTTACCCTTGTATCGTGGATCAAGAAGGCTTGCCAACCAGTAATGATCCCTCTCCTTGATAGCATGAATCCTGGGGTCCTTTAGCAGGCTTTGCATAATAAGGGAGCCCATGCAGCATAAGTTGGAGGTAGCATTAGCTTCCTGGTCAATGAGGATGACCGTATCGTGCACTTCCTCCTCCCAGTCACGTACTACTCCTTGTGTTTCTGGGCACACAAACCCCTCCCTTGAGGAATCCCCACCTTCAATGCCCCCACTACTTAAATATTCCTCATCCTCCTCCTGTCTGATCTGAGGAGGACACGCTGGAATGCTGTCAGCGGAAAGACTGGGGCCTTCAGAGCTAGGGAAGGCCTCTTCTTCCTGCTGCTCTGCCTCTAGAGCCACATCTATAATTTCCCGCAGAGTGTGCTCCAGCAGGAACACTAAAGGAATTGTGTCACTGATGCATGCACTGTCCCTGCTCACCATCCTCGTTGCCTCCTCAAATGGTGACAGTACAGTGCATGCATCCTTGATCGTCAGCCACTACGGGGGGGGGAAACAAGTTGACCTGAACCTGTCCTTGTGCCATACTCACACAGGTACTCATTGATGGCCCTCTGCTGCTTGTGCAGACGCTGCAGCATTGCTAATGTCGAGTTCCACCTGGTGGGCATGTCACAGATCAGACGGTTTGTGGGAAGGTGGAATTCTCTTTGAATTTCTGCCAGGCGAACGCTTGCTGGGAATGACCGTCTGAAGTGGCTGCAGACTTTTGTGACCTGGCTGAGAAGCTCTGCCAGCCCTGGGTACCTGGTTAGGAAACGCTGTACCATTAGATTTAGGACGTGTGCTAGGCATGGTACATGTGTCAATTTACCCTTGTGTAGGGTGGAAAGAAGGTTGCTGCCATTATCACAGACGACCATTCCCAGCTCAAGCATCTCTGCCCCTGCAGAACTGACAGAATTTCTGGCCCGGTGTGGTTCCTGTCCCCTAAACAAACCAGCTCAAGAACAGTATGACATCTTTTTGCTTGAGTCATTGCGTAGCCCCTGTCAGGCGTCGGTTTAACTGCCACTTCACCAGAGACACAGAAGGAGGAGGAGGAAGAGAGAGAGGTGGTGGTGGAGCAGACAGACCTCATATAAGCAGATTTCTGGAGGTGTGGTGGATGAACAAGCTCCAGCACAGAGCCCCATCTTGGATCCCTCCCAGCTGCAATCAGAGTTACCCAGTGTGCCGTGAAGGAAATGTAACGGCCCTGTCCATGCTTGCTGGACCACGTGTGTAAAGTCACATACACCTTGCTGCTGACTGCCTTTCCCAATGACTCGATAACATTGTCTTCCACGTGCTGGAATGGCCTTCCGTGATAAGTAATGGCGTTTTGGAACATGCCACTGTGGTACAGCACATTCAGCAAATTCACGGAAGGGAGGAGAGTCCATCAGCTGGAAAGGCAGCAGCTGCAATGCGAGTAATTTTGCTAAGCTGGCATTTAGACGCTGTGCTTGGGGATGGTTGGGACTATATTTTTTCTTATGCTGCAGCAGCTCGGGCAACATAATCTGACTGCGTAAATCTTCAGCTGATCGGATGCTGTCACATTGTGAGGAAGGAGCTGGTACATCCATTACTGTAGCATCATCCTTGTCAGTGAAGGTTGTAGGCAATGACATGGCAGGACATACAGTGGGGGTAGAGACAGATGAGGAGGACCTACGCAAAGTTTTGCGCTAACGGGATGTATGGCAGGTGGTCATATGTCCCCTCAAGCACGTGGTACCCAAGCGTCCGGTGTCTTTCCCAAGCTTGAGCCTCATCTGACATGGATTACAAATAGCAACAGTGGGGTCTGCTGCACATTTCTTAAAGAACTCCCAGACAGCAGAGTTCCTGGATGTGTGCTTTGAGACAACAGTGCTCTGCACCTGAGCAGCTGACATCTGATGCCTTGGACTGGCTAGTGCTACGGTTGGTCATAGAGGATGTTGTGCCTCGTATTTGTTGTGCCGCCTCTTTCTCCTCACTTGACTCCTCTGTTCGATCAGGCACCCAGGTGGAGTCAGTGACCTCATCATCATTGTCATCATCACCCCTATCTCCTCGTCACTGGAGCCAACTTGGCAGTATGCTGCAGCTGCTGGGGCAACATGAGCGCCAGTTATTTGTGTGTCATCACTGGCACCCCCTTCCTCTAGGTTGATTATACTCCCTTCCTCAACCTCAGAGATTGAATCAGAGCACCGTACTTGCTGCGCATCCTCATGCAGCATGTCACTGTCATTGTAGTCAAACAATTCAGCTGACTCCTACGTGTGTGATAGTGAGGCTACGGCAGGAGTAGCTGTGGACATGGAGGCTGCATTAGATGCTTTGGCAGCTGAGGTGGACTGTAAAGCACTACAAGCCTGGCTGGCAGAGGACTCGGAGGAGGAGGATGGCCTGGTTAGCCAATCCACCATAATCCTCTGTATGTTGCTGCTGCTTAAGACGGCCAGCACCAGTTAGAAAGGACAAGCGTGCCCCTGCAGAGGATGCACCACGTTCACCACGACCAGAGGCACAGCCTCCCGACACAGAGGCTGCTTGCCCTCTTATCTGTGTCTGGGAGCATCTGCCTGTCCTTTTTGGTCTTTCTGACATGGTGAGTGATATATAGATTAACTATATACAGAACTCTAATCTTTATACCAGAGTTGAATCAAATATTTCCAGAACTCTGGTATAACTCAGTGAGACACCCTGATAGCTGGCAGCCAGTGACAAGACACAGATTACAATTCCCAGAAACCTCCTAGAAGTCAGTGAGACCCCCTGATGGGTGCCAGTGACAAGACACAAATTACAATTCGCAGAAATCTGCTAGAAGTATGTGGGACCCCCTGATAGCTGGCAGTGAGAAGACACAGATTACAAGTCTCAGAAACCTCCTATAAATCAGTGAGACCCCCTGATGGGTGGCAGTGACAAGACAAGGATTCCCCATTTCCCAGATATTTTGTAGAAATTACTGACCCCCAAAATACTGCGTGGCACTGGCAGTGACAAGACACAGATCACCTCAATTCACAAATTTTTTGTAGAAATTATTGACCCCCAAAATACTGGGCGGCAGTGACAAGACACAGATCACCTCCAATTCACAAATATTTTGTAGCAATTACTGACCCCCAAAATACTGTGTCAGTGAGAACACACAGATTACAACAAGTCCCAGATATTTTGTAGAAATGAGACCCCCCAGTAGCTGGTGGCAGACTGGCAGTGAGAACACACACTAACACAACAACAATCTCCTCTCAAATCTCCTCTCAAACGCATGCTGAAGCGCTGTGTGAAACCTTATATAGTGTGCTGCGGGACTTAGCTCTGTGAGCCCATGATTGGGCAAATTTTGGCCAATCAGGACTCTGAGCCGTGATTGGCATAGTCTTGAACCTGTCTTGCACCTGACCTGTGGTCAAGTGCAAGGCTGTAGCCAAATTACAAGCTTCAGGCCAGTGGAAAAGTGCATTGTGGTCCATTGTGGGCGAACACGCGGCGAACAAGCGGAAATGTTTGTAGCTCGTGAACATTCGAATAGGCTATGTTCGATGCGAACTCCGAAGCAAACAGCTCATCCCTAATACTGACATTAAGGCTTAAATGACATAACAAAAATAAGAGTGTGATTCTGCAATTCTAGTTGGTTACTGGATGGTAATATTGAAACTAAAATTACGACAACATATTTGTAAATCCTTCTGAGTTACCTGGATTGATTTATTTACAAGTATTTATAAATACCAAGTTCCTTAGCACTTACACAATGTGGCCTGATGTTAATGTAAGACACAATTCTACATAAATATGATCAGAATAAACTAATAAAACACCATCTTTTCAGCTTTTTATTGGATACATTGAGTAGTTATTCAAAGTGTAGGTTAGAAAGATTAAGGAAATTTCATGTTAATGGCTTCTCTGAACGCTATTTGGAGGCAGCAGATGAGATCAGAAGTGTTGTTTGCTATAGATGTGCACCGCTAAAAATTTTGTTTAGTTTTATTTCTCTAGGTTTTTTTCTTTTTCGATTTGTCTCATTTCGGACCATTTTCGTTTCGATTCGAAATTTCGGATCGATTCGAATTGATAAAAAAATTAATCATTTTTTTCTTTATTTATTTCTAAATGCTCAAAAGATCCTAAAAAATCTAAAAATAAAGAGATTCTTTCCTGCAGAATATTATAGGCACCAGTTTATTAGATATTTAATTAAAACGGGAATATTTTTAACATTGAAGCCTAAGGGGTAAAACATTTCCCACACCATTTTTAACATTGAAGCCTATGGGGTAAAATATTTCCCACACCTTTTTTAACATTTGAAATGAACTATCAAATGGATATCCATTTGAAAGTTCATTTCAAATTCGATAGTCGATATCCAAATCGGTGCACATTTCTTTATTTTTTTTAAAAAAGTTTGTTTTTTACTTTATTTTCATTGTTTCCTGTTCCCCAGGGCAGTACCCAGACCCCCATACACCTTTTGTGGCCAATATCTTGCATATAAGCCCTCTTGGAGGGCACTTTAAAATTCAAACTTTTGAGCCCCATAGACTTGCATTGAGTTTGAATCGAGTTCTCGTTCGAATTTGAACTTTTTCAAAAGTTCGAGTTCAAATGCGGGGGTGTTTGGCCCATCACTACTGTGGAGGTGCTGCCCGGCCATGTGAGGATTCATATGCTGCATTAATTATACTATAGAAGTGCTGCCCGGCAGTGTGCGTAATCATATACTGTATTATTATACTGTAGAGGTACTGCCCGGCAGTGTGTGGTATCATATGCTGCATTAATTATACAGTAGAGGTGCTGCCCGGCAGTGTGCAGAATCATATGCTGCATTATTATACTGTAGAGGTGCTGCCCAGCAGTGTGCAGAATCATATGCTGCATTATTATACTGTAGAGGTGCTGCCCAGCAGTGTGTGGAATCATATGCTGCATTAATTATACTGTAGAGGTGCTGCCTGGCAGTGTGAGGATTCATATGCTGCAACTATCGAATGTGAAATGAACTATCAAGTGGATATCAAGTAACTATCGAATTTGATCGAAACGATACGAAATTACCGAATCGGCAATGGAACCGAAAAATACGATGTCCGAAATGACCGAAATGGAACTGAAATCATGAATGTAACGAAAATGACTTGCGATTTTACAAATTTCACGTTCATTCGAAATAATGAAATTATTTTGTTTCGGATCGGAAAAAATTTTGGATGCTGTGTATTTCGGTGCCGATCCGATTCAGAACATCGGACAAATCCGAAGCACCGAATCATCTCGATTCGTGAAAAAAACAAATTGGTCCGAATCGAAACGCACATCCCTATTAGGCTAGGGTCAGACAAAAGCATTTTTCCCCGCGAACGTGAAAAAGTGCGTTCGAACGAATGGACGCATTTTTTCACGGAATACGCGATAGCGGTCATACGATGCGCATTTTCGTCCGTGATTTTGTACGGATCATCAATAAAACCCTTTTTGTGTCTGGACGTTATGTTGGCCGGACATTAGCAGTGTCTGACGTCTCCTAATCTCACACACACGCCGCTATGCGGACGCAGCGCACTCTGTACGTCAGTAGTAGCAGTTTGACGTTCTAGAAAAAAATGCGTTCGTTTGCCACTTGCTTTACGCAGACGAACTTTCGTGCGGCCGTTCTTCGTATGTTACCCGGCATTGGACGTCATTTGCTGCTAGCACGGCCGTGATTTCGTGTGGTTAAACGCACGTTAAAAATGCTTTCGTCTGACCTTAGCCTTAAATATTAAGCTGTGTCACGGATTTTGTACTTGAGTCAAATTAAACAGTGAAATTAAATTAATTTTTTCATAAAGTCCTTTGACTATTACTTGTATTGTAAATTAAGATCAATTTGATAGTTGATATCAATTCGATATTTGATTTCAAATTCGATAGTTGATATCAAATTCGATAGTGTGGGAAATGTTGTATCTCAGGCTTCAATGTTAAAAATATTCCAGTTTTAATTCAATATCTAATAAACCGTTGCTTATAATATTCTGCAGGAAAGAATCTCTTTATTTTTAGATTATTTTTTTTAAGCATTTTTTTAAAAAAAAATAAAAAAAAATTTAAACCGAAATTTGACCCGAAATTTCGAATCGATCCGAAATTTCCTGTGGTCGAAAATTCGGATTCGAGATGCCCTCGTAAGCATGAAAATGGTAAATTTTGTAGGAAGAACGAATCTGTATGAAACAAATTGCACATCCCTATTGTTTGCAGATGTAACCAACCCTTTAATTTAATACACACAAAACCTGGTTCCTCTATTCTGGTAGAGCTGATAACATGGGGCCTCCAAATGAAAAAAATCAAAGCGAGCTGTATTACCAGCTCCCTATTTGTTATGAATGTGCCACTCAGGGCTCATGTGGGGGATCTTGTGGGAACCTCTAATTTTTGAAAGTGTACGGGCTGAAATGTAATTGGACAGGTCTGGTACCTCACGTGGTATAAATCCAAAAATCTAAATTTTAAAATATTGCCATTAAACATTTATGTCATGCAAATTATTGCTAAGTGTGCATTTGTGTACGTAGCAATTTTTTTTCAGCGATGTGTTGTGTATGCATTCTAGGACCTAAGCCATCTCGTCATCCCTCCAATTTCATATGCACTTTTTGTTCCGGCACCTTCTGCTTTACAAATTAGCACTGGTGCTACTATGTGAACAGGTCGGGTTGTAATTTAAGGGAGCCACTAATGGGTACCAGCAGCTGGTATCCTGTTCTGGAGTCCATAGAACTCCATGGAAATGAGGGTGAGATCAACCAGGGACAGCAGAAGGACACTGGATAACTATTTCTTCCCCATGCCCTTTCATTTCTGGTGAGAAGAGGCAGTGGATTAGGCTTGTGCACCGATTTTTTTTTTTTTTTTTTTTCGGTTCGATTCGGTTCGATTTGTTCGGATGTTTAAACTTTTCGATTCGGCTCGTTTCGACCGATTTCTGTTTCGATTCGGTTCAGTTCGACTCGTTTTTCGTGTACATTTTTTTTCAGAATATCGAACATTTTTCATATTTTCGGGTCACTTTGCTTGTTTTTTGTATCGCCTTTTCGTGATTTCGGAAATTTTCGTTTTTTCGGAACGTCTGTTCTTCTCGTTTCAAAGTGTCTAACTCTATTCGTTTTGACGTAAACTACTATGGTTTACTTTTTTATACTTTATATATTTTTTTATAATAAATTTTTGGTTTGTTTTTCGGATCCGATAATTCATTCTGTCGATACGATAATTCTGGCGATTCTATTGTGGTTTTTTTTATTAAATAAAGATCCTTTTTTTCTTATGAATATACATTTCACAACTTTATTTAATCACATTAAAAAAATGGTATGAAAGCCAAGGAACAAAAAAAAAAGAACAAAACGATTTAAAAAACGCTAAACTGACCCGAATGGTCTGACTTTAAAAATAAAAACCAGAACAAAAAGGTTTTAAAACGGAAAAATAGTTGATCAAAATGATCTGAAACGAAAAAAAAAAAAAAAATGATTTAAAGCAGACAAAAAAAAAATTAACCCTTTCGCTGCTGAGGCATTTCACGGCTTCCCTTCACGCCTGTGTGCGGCACTGCGGTCTGCTGCTGAGCTAATTTTTAACAGTTTCGCTCCTCTTGTTTAAACGCGTTTTTTTGAAGCCTTATTTTATAATATGACCCAGACATGTTATATATCGTTCTTTCCGGCAGACTCGGCAGATGATTCATAATATATCATTATCATATGTATGCGTCATGTCCTGTCTGTATATTATAACAAAAAATGCAATAAAATTTGAATTTTCAATGTTTGTTTTACAAGGTGTAAAGTGTTTTTTTCACATTTTAACATGCGACTGTTTGCGGTTATATTTTATGAGTTGCGTTTGTTAAAAAAAATTGAAATGGGGACTTGTTATATTTTTTTGGGTGAAAATTACACTATTTTTAACAAACGCACCCCATACAAAAATCCTTAGTGCAGCATCATTGTTCACATTATAATTGAAATGGGAACAATATTGCTGCATTAACCACTTGGATGCTGAGGACGCGCTCAGCGCGTCCTCAGCATTCCCGCTGGTATGCGGAGGACGCGTTGAGCGCGTCCTCCCATTGGGGTCAGCGTTTGGCCGGGTTCCGGCTGATCGCTGGCCCCCCCGGTGCGGGCTGACATCCTGGATGTCAGCCGCGCATCCGGGACCACAGCCGCCGGAATTAGGTGTCATCGCGGCAGCGCGATGACACCTAATTTAGGCGCCCCCCCCGCATGTGCGGAGGAGGCGCCTGAAAGGGAGGGGGGGAGGTCCTTCGGACCTCTCTCCCTCCCGATCGGCGGCTCTGCGGGGGTTAACCCAGGCATCATTTGGAAGGGCACAGCCTGCCCTTCCAAATGATGCCTGGCATTAACCCCTGGGGAGCTGGATCGCGAATCGGCGCTGAAAAGCGCCGATTCGCGATCCTTTCCCGGAGCTGGCCGACATCTTGGATGTCGGCCAAGCCTCCGGGAACTCCCCCTGACCTGAGGACTGGCGTCATCGTGCGTAGCACGATTACGCCAGTCCTGGACTTAACCCTTAACTGCCACCAACGGTGGAGATAGGGAGTTCCTATGAACTCCCTATCTCCCGATCCGTGGCAGTTAGGGGTTAAATTTTGGTATGGTTGGATCGGCCAGAGCATGGCCGTTCCAACGATACCAAACTTGAAAGTGAAAAATGTTGTAAAAAAAAAAATATGAAAAATAAAAATAAAACAAAATTAAAAAAAAAAAATAAACACTTTTTTTTTTCTTTTTTTTGTTTTGTTAATGCAGCAATATTGTTCCCATTTCAATTATAATGTGAACAATGATGCTGCACTAACGATTTTTGTATGCGGTGCGTTTGTTAAAAATCGCGTAATTTTCCCCCAAAAAAAATGTAACGAGACCCCATCTCTAATTTTTTTAACAAGCGCACCCCATACAAAATATAACCGCAATTGGTCGCATGTTAAAATGTGAAAAAAAACACTTTACACATTGTAAATTATTGAAAATACATATTTTATTGCATTTTTTGTTATAATATACAGACATGACATAACGTATACATATAATAATGACATATTATGAATATACCGAGTCTGACGGAAAGAACGATATATAATATGTCTGGGTCATATACTAAAATAAGCCTTAAAAACACGTTTAAACATGATGAGCAAAACCGGTAAAAATGACCTCAGCACAGGGGCGGGAAAAGCCTCAGCAGCGAAAGGGTTAACAAAACAAAACAAAAAACCTGTTTATTTTTTTTTATATTTTAATTTTTTATAATTTTTAACATTGTCATGTTTGGTATTGTTGGAAAGGCCATGCTCTGGTCGATCCCAAGATACCAAACATTAACCAACCGATAGCTGCAGTGGATCGGGAGATAGGGGGTTCATTGGAACCCCCTATCTCCACCATTGGTCGCAGTTAGGGGTTAACTCCAGAACTGACGTCATTTGACGAGGTCTTGGGACTGTCGGCAGCTGCCGTTCCCCCACGCTGTTGTCTTCCTGCAAAGACGTGACCATGTTGGCGGGCAGCGTCTTAGCGGGCAGCGTTGGGAGAGAGAGAGCTCATAGCTGGGAGGAGGTGTTGCGTGAAGCTGCAAACAGGGACAAATAAACTAGACCTGAGCCGCACTGAGGATCTTTGGGTTGTGTCGGAGAAGACTTCACGCAGTGCTGCCATCAATATTTTTTGTTAAATTCTTGGTTATACAATGAATGTGACTGTGGACAAAAATCCATGTTGTTGTGACATCGCCTAAGCTTAACAAAACCATGCCACGGTAATCAAATCTCAAGGCAGTACAACAAGGTTGTGTTAGTTTGTGACATTTTTTGGCCAGGCAGGAAGTGTAGAATGTGCAGTCACATTCATGGCCACAAATATGTTGACAAATTTATGACAAAGGGTCCATAGAAATGTCAATAAATTTATGTACATATAATTTTAACAGTGTGGAAACCAAGCAATACATATTAACTTATTAAGTAAGGAAAAGCAACGCACACAAACAGGAAAATATAGAAAAATTAGAAAATTTATTTACAACATGGGGAACATGCCAAGGATGGCAAACTGCCTAACAGGGGCACAAAGTCACAAACAAACGTAGGGGAGGAGGATGGTCTCACTGCCGCTCCAGGATGTCAGCGGCATTGCTAATATGCTCCCGCAACTCCTGGAGCAATTCCTGTATGGCATCTATGGTGGTTACAGCCAGGCGTAGCTCTCCGATCGCCATCCTATTTATCATCCTAATGCTGGATGTGTCTGGTCTGGCTTCTCCTTCTATATATCCAATAAATGAAAGAAGGAAAATACAGTAAGTAAAGCAGGTTTCCATTTTTGACTGAAAGTCTTGAAAAAATATAACAGTAGTATATACCAGTGCTGGCGGCCTCCTGAGGCTCTGACTCCTCCTCCGACTCCTCCTCCTCCTCCACCACCACCGTCAACATCTCTTCCGGTGCTATATCTAAGAAATTAAAGAAATAAAAAAATACAGTAAACAACAAAACTGATTTATTTTTGAACAAAAGTGGATGCAAAATACAACAGTAAAATAAAATAACCTGGACTCGCGGCCTCCTGCTGCGGCTCCGGCTCCCTCTCTCCATCGCCCTGCTCCTCCTCTTCCTCCTCCTGCTCCTCCTCCTGCTCCTCTTGTGCTATACATAAAAAAATTAAATTAAAATACAGTAAACAAAAAATGGTTCTGTTTTTGACCAAAAGTCGTTGCAAAATAAAACCGTATATACCAGCGCTGGTGGTCGCCCGTGGCTCCTCCTCCTCCTCCACTGGGGCACTGGTGCCCGTCGGGGCAGATGCTGCCTTCTTCCTGTCTTCTGCCAAATCCAAAAAATAACATGTAAATAATGCAGACTGGAAAAAATGGTATATCTATACAATATATTGCCGAAAGTATTGCGACACCCCTCCACTACCAGCTTGACCCACCACTACTCCCATCTCATAGTTCTAAAGTCACAAAATATTTATTTATTTCCTCTGCACATAGACATATATTACCGTTCAATTATATATTTTTTTCAGAAGTAAACATTACGTTTATTCAATAAAAACTATTATTTGTGTTGTGTGCGTACAAAATGCATTGTGCTGACTGCTTTTAGTTATTTTATAGATGGCCTCAGCCTCAGTTTCACTTTCAGTTTCTGCTAATAAAACTGTGGATATTGCAGAAACAACAGAAACCCGCCATTTTGTTTTGAAATTTGCATCTAAAGCGTTCAATAATGACACTGCTGCAGAAAACTGAATTGCTGCGCTGCAACAATTCAGCAGCTGCTGTGGAT
Organism: Leptobrachium leishanense; assembly: GCA_009667805.1. Classification (NCBI taxonomy): domain Eukaryota; kingdom Metazoa; phylum Chordata; class Amphibia; order Anura; family Megophryidae; genus Leptobrachium; species Leptobrachium leishanense. Next base: position 417,223,716 of record CM019063.1, on the reverse strand, counting down.
TTATTGAACGCGGCTCTGTTTGGATGCACTTTCAGAAGAACTACATGTCCCATCCTACCACTTGGCAGAGACGCAGAGATTTTTGTTGATGCGCAGGTGGGAGCCAATATTGGGCAAGCTGCGGGTCTTCTCGTATGCATCACTCAATCACAACAACCTCCCCCCCCAGCACACTACAGTACACACAGTGCCAAAAGAAATCCAGCATTGTAACTTCATCTACATACATCAAATGTCACACTTTTCACGAATACGTAAAATCACAAAAAAGAAGAGCTATGGCAAAAATGCATGTATGACGAGTCGTGAAAACGCAAAGCTATACACAATCACATTGCATGAAAAAAGGACTAGATAAATCAACATATTTCTGTGCACATTAGCACATTCAAGCACATTATTATTATTATACAGGATTTATATAGCGCCAACAGTTTGCGCAGCGCTTTATAATATAACATGACACTTACGTTTGGCTATGACACGCCGGATGTGCCTCAGCTGCTCCTCCTCGCGCATCTTGAGGTCGGACCAGCGTTTTCGGAGCTGATCCTTCGTCCGGTCCTTCCCGAACAGCTCCACGATGGTGGTGCGAACCTTATTGAGGATACGGTCCTTGCAGACGTTGTTCTTTCTGCCGTAAGGGCCCTTACGGCAGTCGTAGTCTTTGCGATCAAAGATGCGGACCAGCTCCAACATCTCCTCAAATGCCATGTTGCTGGCCCGCTTCTTCCTGGGTGGTGTCTCATGGGTGGAAGAAGATGAGGAGGTGTCCGTCTCCGAATGGCACTCGTCTCTTTCAGCCATGATAAATAATAAAATCAATATTTTTTGTCCTGTCAAAAAACTTGTCAAAAAACTGGCTCAATAAAGTTACGACATCCGCATGCGCGACCCGCGGACGAATCGGATCCGACCCGATTACGAAGGAATTATCGTATCGACAGAATTATCGGATCATTGGAAACAAAAACAAGTGATACGCATTTACAAATACAAAATTTACAGAATCAGCGATATAACCGATAATAGTTAAATATACGATGTCCAGAATTACCGAAATGGAACCGAAATCACGAATGGAACCGAAATCATGAATAGAGTGAAAATAAATTTCGATTTGACACATTTCAAGTCCATTCGTAAATTCCAAAAATATTTCGTTTCGGCTCGGAAAACTTTTCGGATCTGTCGGTTTTCGGGTCCGATCCGATCCGGAAAATCGTCCGAGTCCGAAAACACGAATCGGGAAATTTCGTGAAAATTCCGAAACCCAAAACGCACATCCCTACAGTGGATTATTGTGCCATTCTCTACACGAGGAGACTGAGGATAAGTATAGAATGTTTCCTATAATCTATGGCTAAGAAGAATCAAACTGCGACTCTCCCAAATGTAGAAGATTCTTGCCAAATATGTAGTTAAAATCCAATCCTTTATTAACAAACAGAAATGGGTTAGATATATCTAAAGATGCTAAAAATCAAGCTTAACCCAACCCCCGTATCAGAAAAAAACAAACAAAAACAGTTAAGGCCGTGTCAGACGATCTCACTAGGTGTGACGTGCCTACCGGCGTCCGTCGCAGCATTGTGGTGCTGCGAAGGGGCAGGTCACACGCTTGTGCGTGCGCACAAATTGCGCACACAACAAACGTTCGCCCACAAAGCCTCCCCGTCGAAACAGTAGAAGCGCGTCAACGGGGCTGCAAAACGCGATCCTCCATAGGAGGATTGCACTTTGCAGCGCTGAGTGTGCTCAGCGAGGTGGCCAGATGGGCGTCGAGTAGAAGGAACGCCCACTCTCACGGACGTTCCTTCCACCCTCATCTGACCCCAACCTAACACTCAAAACATCAATACAATCTTTGTGTAGTGTAAATCTATATGTCTCGGTCTATACACAGCATGTAAAGGTAGGTATGCTGTGGTAAGGGCACATACTGTATACTGAGAAAACCAAGTGGCCTGCTCTATGGTGGGGCCCGCTCAGGTCTCATAGGGTTTTTCTCAATTGTGCAATTACAGGGATGAATGCTCCATGTGCAAATCGGCCTGCTCTCACCCAGAAAGAGATGCAGCCACCCCCGATGAACATTTTGGCCTTGATAGGCCTCGTCAGGAGTGTATAGCTGACACCCCTCTAGGCACCTGAGCGGGCCCCACCATAGAGCAGGCCACTAGTGCCGTTGCTCATTCTCAGGACTATCACAGACCTCTCTTTTTTTCTCAATACAAGTCTACAGGGTAATCCAGACATGGACCCCTTGATCGAGATGCCTAGAGGGGTGTCAGCTATACCCTCCTGATGAGGCCTAACAAGGCTGAAATGATGGTCGGAGGTTGCTGCATCTCTCGTGCATGGACGACGTCCTTGGCAATCGGTACTGGCCACCCTTTCTGGGTGAGAGCAGGCTGATTTGCATATGGAGCATAGGTCCCTATCGAGCAAAATACCTGTGAGACCTGAGCGGGCCCTAACGTAGAGCAGGCCACTAGTGCCATTGCTCATCCTCAGGACAATCACCGGCCTTTTTTTTTTTCTCACATACTGTATATCCCTATCCCTTGTTTATAGTAAGATAGACACTATAACAAATGTAAGAGTACTGAATGCCTGGCACAATACTAGGGTTAGAGTCCTAACCTTACTCATATCAGATGCTGTAATATGACCCAAATGGGACATGCCAATCAAGATTTTAGCTTGTCTTAATGTTAATTCTTTTATTTAACACGTGATGACATTGCATTCATTTCTATATATGCTGTTTTCTATATTTCCTAATTTGTGTCAATTTTGTTTAAGGTTTTCTGGAAGCAAACCTAGAAATTTAGGAAACAACACAAAACTTGTAGAATGGCTACCTCAAAATGATTTACTAGGTGAGTTATCGGAATATTTTATATTTATTATGTAATTCTTTGCTTTCAAAGACCATTTTCTTTACTTCAATAAAGATTCCCTATGAGCAGATAGAAATTTCATTAATTATACAGTAAGAAATATTTTGGAATATTACCAGTGTATTCGATACAGTAATAACCTATTTGACCAACTGGAGTTACACTAGTTTCAGCTGAAGGTCATGTTCCCTGCATCAGCTTCTGAAAGCCTGATGTCATGGCATTCATCAGTCAATATAAAACCGTTTTAGCACCACAGAGCTAAAACGTTTAAGGCACGTTCTGAAGCCCAAAAGCGAATGAAATTTGTTTGCGGCAAACAAATTTTCTTTTGTCCTTCAGAGCTGCAGATCAAGATGACTCGATATCGGGAACGGATGGTGCCTTTTTTAAGTTCTAAGTTATCCCGATCTTTGCAGTGAAGGGGTTAATGGTAGGAAAGTCGGTTGGTTTTGCGCCTGGAACTGACGCAAAGAGAGCATACCTGGTTGTAGAAGTGATAGGCTGGTAATAGAGGAGTGGTGGTTGGGGGTGTTTGCAGCTGCCAATGATGCTGAGCCCTGCAGGGGTTGAGGTAAGTATTTAAGTTGGTAACTAACCCCTCCCACAACTCCAGGCCCTACAGCCATTACATTTGTTTGAATAACATTGCAGTTTGTAGCAGGAGCCTCCTATAAACAGGACCTCAACCCTTTCACTACCAAGTGGTCTTTCATACAACCACTGGCAAGAACCAATTGTGTTATGGATTATCTCTTTACAATAACCTTTAACCACATCACCACCACAGAGCTACGTGCACAGTCCTAATGAATTAGAATATCAGTACAGCGCATTTATTAACTTTACACATTATTTAACCGGTAGCAGGCTCTCTCTAGTGGTCAGCCATTGTAACGATGCTTGGACTACCTTGAGCCTCAAAGGAGAATTTTAAGTCCTAGCACTTCAAAGAGTCTTCAGTTAGCAGTCAATGTTTGCTACCGCATAGAATGCTATGTACTATAACTTTAGAGACCGATGGAACCGATTTGCAAAAAATGAAATTCATTGCATTCCTTTAGAATACATCCAGATGGAATACATATCTATCTACTGCACCTGCTGCTGATTAGTTAACGTGAGTATAGTAGTGAAGGGGTTCGTTATTCACATGGAAAATAAATATATTTGAAATATATTTTTTAAACTACATTCTTAATGTATTTTTTCCAAATATATTGACATATATTGGAAATGCTACAATTTTGGTGGTAATCAATATATTTTAAAATAGATTTCAATATATTTGTGAATAGATTACTGAACATATCTTCAGAATGCATGCTGAAATATTTTGCAACGTGTATTTTGGAATGCATTGTGAAATATGCTGTGAGTATATTCTGGAATACATGTTAAATGTACTTCAAAATGCAAAATATGTGGCAAATAAATAAAAAAAAATACACTACTGTAATGTTCTGGTACCTAGGTTGAACCTGCATCTTGTAAAGTCGAAACTTGCTTCTCCACAATTGGAGGAACGTGCTGTGTGAGATTTGACTTTCTTCTCCATGGTCAAAGACAAAGAGCAGAGATGTACCGTTAGGTGTCTTGCCCAAGGACACTTGCTGGAGAGGTGCACTGGTCAGGATTTGAACCGCTGTGTCCATGGATATAGAGAAGTGATGTTACCTCTACTCCATCCAGCCAGTATAATTGTGTTGTGTTACTGGCATATAGAAATGTTTAAACTGGCTTATATTTCAACTAAATAATAATAATAAAACCTTAGACTTGTTTGGGCAGAGTGTAAAATACTTTTCTTGTCAACTTACATTACCAAACCATAACTTGTAAACTGTCAATGAGCCAATAAATACAGTGGAGTTCATTATAATTTGGAGTTGAAATATGACCCAGTTTTAACATTTCTGTATGTCCGTAACACACCACAATTGTACTGGCTGGATTGAGTAATGGAACCATCACTTCTCTATAACTGGAGACCCAGGTTTGAACCCTGGCCGGAGCAGCTCTCCAGTAAGTGTCTTTGACCAAGACACCTCACGTTACGTCTCCGCTCTTTGACCATGGAGAAGCAAGTCAAATCCCATTCAGCACGTTCCTCCAGTACAGCTGTCAACTTTATGAGATGTGGGTTCAACCTAACCACCAGAATATTATAGTTTTTTATTTTATTTATCTGCAACATATTTTGCATTTTGAAGTACATTTAACATATATTTCAGTATATTTCACAATGTATTCTAAAATAAACGTTGAAATAAATTTCAGCATGCATCCTGAACATCTATTCACAAATATATTAAAATACTAGTATTACAATATTGTAGTATTTCAAATATATGTCAATATATTTGGGAAGAATATATTTTAAAACTGTATTTCAAATATATATTTTTTTCCTTGTGTGTACTGAATTGCCTTCCCTCTTCACCATATGAATTGTACACACTGTGGGGAAGCACTTTCCTGCAGTATAAAGAATTCTTGGTAAGACAATTTGCTCATTTATACACATCTCCTGTGTTCTATCAGACTTGTATAATATTATTTATTTATCATTTTTCGATATATTCATTAGCAAAAAATACACCCGTATAAGGTGTGATTCCCATTTCAAATGACAACACCAAGTTTTGGACAAGACAGAAGCATTTTAAGCATCTTTTTAATTTCTATCATTAGGTGTATCTTTGTTACACACCTATCTATCAGGGTTATTCAAAGAGATCCAAATTGTGGCCGAAAGGTTACCGAACAGTGAAATTCAGCGTACACTTACCTTTCCTGGCCATTCGACTATAGAGAGAGCAGGCAGTTCGCCAAATTTTGGCGAATTGCCTGCACATACAGTGCCTGTTCGAGGGCCGTGAAATCCCCATAGAGAAGCAATGCTTTGTCTATTCAGAGAACAAAAACCAGCAGTGAAAATTTGCCGAATTGCCCTGCTGTTCAGTGGTTTCATGCGGCAGATTTAGTCAGGCGAATTCCATAGGTGTCAATGTCCCAGGACATACTTGAAAACGAGAGAAATCTCAATGTATCCTTCCTGGTAAAATCCTTTTATAAATAAATAAATGTTAAAAATATTCCCGTTTTAATTCAATATCTAATAAAACGTTGATTATAATATTCTGCAGTAAAAAGTCTCTTAATGTATAGATTTTTTTTTCGCAAAACAATCCTGAAAAATACCTATTTTTTTTAAATCGTTTTCTTTTTTCTTTAACAGCCCTTTTTATTATCAGTCATTGGATCTTATATGTAAATTTCAGACATTTTCATTCTGTAGTTTCTTTGCAAACAGCGTTTCACTTTTAAAACATTTAAGCGTACTGTTTTTTTTTTCCCCCCACTCCATTCGTCTGTGTTGTCTGTTTTTTTCCGGAGGCTGCTTTGCGCCGTGATCGGCGACTGCTAGAGTTTCTCCGGCGTGTTTGGTGGGGTTATCCAGATGTTTTTGCGGGTTTCGGTGTGCTTTCGCCGGGTTTCGCGGTGAGTGTTCGTCGGGTTTGCGGTGGGTTTTCCCTGCACTACGAGGGCCCTGTGGTGTTTGCTGAATACACCGCAGGGTCGCTGAAATGGGATCGCCAAATCGCACCGAATTGAGAACGAAAAGTCACCAAACATGCAGTGACTTTTCAATTCTCTTTGAATAACCCTGTACAGAAATATTGAGACATCGACACAATTCTAACATCTTTGGCTCTATACACCACCACAATGGAGTTGGAATGAAAGAAACATAATGTGCTTTAACTGCAGACTGTCAGCTTTAATTTGAGGGTATGTACATCCAACTCAGGTGAACGGTGTAGGACTTACAGCAGTTTGCAGATTTGCCTCCCACTTGTTAAGGGACCAAAGGTAATGGGACAGAATAATAATCATAAATCAAACTTTCCCTTCTTAATACTTGGTTGCAAATCCTTTGCAGTCAATCACAGCCTGAAGTCTGGAATGCATAGACATCACCAGACGCTGGGTTTCATCCATGGTGATGCTCTGCCAGGCCTCTACTGCAACGGTCTTCAGTTCCTGCTTGTTCTTGGGGCATTTTCCCTTCAGTTTTGTCTTCAGCAAGTGAAATGCATGCTCAATGGTATTCAGGTCAGGTGATTGACTTGGCCATTGCATAACATTCCACTTCTGTCCCTTCAAAAACTCTTTGGTTGCTTTTGCAGAATGCTTTGGTCATTGTCCATCTGCACTGTGAAGCGCCGTCCAATGAGTTCTGCAGCATTTGGCTGAATGTGAGCAGATAATATTGCCCAAAACACTTCAGAATTCATCCTGCTGCTTTTGTCAGCAGTCACATCATCAATAATACAAGAGAACCAGTTCCATTGGCAGCCATACATGCCCACGCCATGACACTACCACCACCATGCTTCACTGATGAGGTGGTATGCTTAGGATCATGAGCAGTTCCTTTCCTTCTCCATACTCTTCTCTTCCCATCACTCTGGTACAAGTTGATCTTGGTCTCCTCTGTCCATAGGATCTTGTTCTAGAACTGTGAAGGCTTTGTTAGGTGTTGTTTGGCAAACTCTAATCTGGCCTTCCTGTTTTTGAGGCTCACCAATGGTTTACATCTTGTGGTGAACCCTCTGTATTCACTCTGGTGAAGTCTTCTCTTGATTGTTGGCTTTGACACACATACACCTACCTCCTGGAGAGTGTTCTTGATCTGGCCAACTGTTGTGAAGGGTGTTTTCTTCACCAGGGAAAGAATTCTTCAGTTATCCACCACAGTTGTTTTCTGTGGTCTCCCGGGTCTTTCGGTGTTGCTGAGCTCATCGGTGCGTTCCTTCTTTTTGAGAATGTTCCAAACCGTTGTTTTGGCCACGCCTAATGTTCTTGCTATCTCTCTGATGGGTTTCTTGTTTCTTCAGCCTAATGATGGCTTGCTTCACTGATAGTGACAGCTCTTTGGATCTCATCTTGAGAGTTGACAGCAACAGATTCCAAATGCAAATAGCACACTTGAAATGAACTCTGGGCCTTTTATCTGCACATTGTAATTGGGGTAATGAGGGAATATCACACACCTGGCCATGAAGCAGCTGAGAAGCCAATTGTCCCATTACCTTTGGTCCCTTAACAAGTGGGAGGCACATCTGCAAACTGCTGTAAGTCCTACATCGTTCACCTGAGTTGGATGTACATACCCTCAAATTAAAGCTGACAGTCTGCAGTTAAAGCACATTGTGTTTGTTTCATTCCAACTCCATTGTGGTGGTGTATAGAGCCAAAGACGTTAGAAATGTGTCGGTGTCTCAATATTTCTGGACCCGACTGTTTTCAGAGCTCAGTGGTTATTTACCCACAGTACATAATAACTGCATCCAATATTAATGTGGGATTTGGGAATCATTAATGCCAAATGTTAAACTTTTATTCTTCTTTCATTCAGTTTCCCCTTAGTTTGTACTGAAGGTTGGAAGCTTACTTTTCATGCAAGGTATTTCAGAAATGAATGTTTAAAATGATGAAATAATGATTTATAATATTGATTTTATAACTTTTTTTTTTCCCTGCAATCTTTTGAATTTAGGTAATCCCAAGATCAAGACATTTCTCAGCCATGGTGGTTTGAATGGAATTTATGAAGCCATGTACCATGGAGTACCTGTTGTAGGAATTCCACTTTTTGGAGACCATTACGATACTATGACACGAGTACAAGCCAAAGGAATGGGTATTCTTCTTGAATGGAAAAAGATGACAGAAGACAACCTATATAAAGCTCTTACACAAGTCATCAATGATGAAAGGTAAGCAGCACAACAGCTATTTGTTCCTTGTTCTTAATTAAATCAATGGGATAATAAACTAATTTGTGAAATATTTATTTTAATATTTGGAAATACTGTACACTTAAATTTCTTGCCCTTTGTATATATTTATATATATGTGTGTATACACGTATATATATTTCACAACTTATTTTGGCTTCAACAAATAGAAGTCGAAGGAGTGTCTCCTCATTGTTGTGGTATGAGTAATTTGCTGAGCAAAACACCAGGCCTGAATTTTTTCATGTGCAGGAAAAGTGATCGATATCCATCTATATAGAATAGATAAGCTGTGTTAGTCCAGATGCTTTTGAGACTATACCTCTCTTCCTCATTTATATTTAGAGTTCCTCTGCAAACTGTGCCTACATATGAGACAGCATATTCTCGATTGTCTATTAAATGTAACATTAAACCAAGTACTGCTATACTCTAGATATATACAGATGTGAACAAAAGTATTGATACCCTTCCACTTATTTTGGAAAGCGCACAATTTTTTTCTGAAAGATTTAAAGGGCCATAACTACCAAACAAAATTAAAGGGGTTATTCAAAGAGAGCCGAACTGTCCCCTAAATTGCACTGAACAGTAAATTTCCCCATATGGTGCAATTTCAGAGCCATTCGGCTATTCAAAAAGCAGGCAATTCTCAAAATACAATGATCTTCAACATCATTGAAATCCCCATAGAGACGCAATGATCAATTTTAATCAGAACACCAAACAGCAGAGAAATGCCCTGATGTTCAGTGGTTTCATTCGACAGGTTTAATCAGGCGAATCCCACAGGTTTGAATGCGAGAAATATTCCCTTTTTTATTGAATATTTCTTAAACTGTTTATTCTTTTAATCTGCAGCAAAAAGACTATTTATTACTTTTTAGGATTTTTTTAGGCAATTTCAGGTTTTTTTAAAAAAAAATTTAAATTTTTTTTAAATATTTTTTTAACATACTTTTTTGTTGTTATTCATAGGACCTTATATGTAATTTTCAGGCATTTTCGTGCATTCATTTTTTTGAAAACAGCAGTCGCAGTGTTTTTGTTCTTTTTTTCTTTTTTTTTACCCCGTTTGTCAGCTTTATCGGAGGCCGGTCAACGTTCTGTTCGGCGGATTGTCAGCTTTTTTCGGAAGCATTTGGTTTTTTTGAGGCAGCTTATCGGATCCAATGGTTTTTGGTGGTTTTGCGGCAGCTTTTCCATTCAATTCAGCGGAGGTTCGACGGATTTTCCCCTAACTTCGGGGACCCAGCAGTGAATACTTGTTTATTTTAATTGTAAGATATCAGCAACGTAAAATACATGTGCTTTATTTTTCTCTTGCTTGTTTAGTTAAGAAAATATTTTATTCTATGTGTCACTGGGTGCATATATTGTGTGATCGTTTGTGTTGTAAACCAACCCCCCCCCCTCCCACCCACAGTATCTTTACATCACTGGCTCCTCACTGTGTGGCAATGATGGAGTAAATAGGTCTATCACCGACTCAAGTTATTGCATTGTGTGGGATGTATTCAAAGGACATCACAGGGCATAAATTAGAAGTCTTTTAATCTGCCAGTCCTATATCATTCAGCTGCCATCTCATGTAGTCTGTAGAACAATAGCCTCCTGCTTCCTTATTTAAACATCCCCCTCTCCATCTCATTAAATGTTAAATACAGTAGATTAAAAAAATGTCAGTAAAGCTTTTTCACAGGTTTCGGAAAATGTTGCATCATGGGAAAATCCACAAAAAGGAAACCGGTGATAAACTTGGTCCTGTTCCATAGTTCATGCTAACATGTGGATGCTAACAGGGAAAATCTCAACCTGCAGATTTTCCCATAGCATCTCCATGTTAACGTGGTATACCGGGCTAGGTGCTAGCTGAGCAACTCACTCCGGAACGCAGTGCTAACCATGAGTCTCACCTCTTCCAGTCCATAGGACGCTGATAAATTAAGCGGTTTTGTGGTGGTTTTTTGTTTAATCTGCAGAAATTATGAGATCCGATGAGCCGCCGCAAACCTGCTGGACACATGTGGATAAAGCCGACAAGTTGCCAAATGGTCTGAAAAAACAAAACGATTTGAAACACTGTTTGGAAAAAAAAAATGGACGAAAATGTCTGGAATTAACATATAAGGGCCTAATGAATAATAATAAAAAGGTCTGTTACAGAAAAAAGAAAAATTGCTATTTAAAAAAAAATCTGAAAAAATCCTGAGAAATACCTAAAATATCTTTAAAAAAGTAAAGAGACTTTTATGTGCAGATTAAAAGAATGAATGGCTTAATAGAAATTGAATAAAAACGGGAATATTTTTAACATTGACACCTATGGGGTTCCCCTGATTTAGGCTAGGGTCAGACTGAGGCAGTGCGAACGCGCGTTCTGGCGCACTTAATCACGGCCGTGCTAGCAGCAGATGCCGGGCAATGACGGCCAATATACGAAGTACGGTCGCACAAAAGTCCGGCTGCGCAACGCAAGTGGAAAATGAACGCATTTTTTCGAGAACGTTAAACCACTAGTACTGACGTACAGAGTGCGCTGCGTCCGCTAGAGGCGTGTGTGCGTGAATTGGAGACATCAGACGCTGCTAATGTCCAGCCAACATAACGTCCAGATGCAAGAAGTGTTTTATTGATGATCCGTACAAAATCACGGATGAAACTGCGCATAGTATGACCGCTATTGCGTATTCCGTGAAAAAATACGTCCATTCTTCGAACGCACATTTTCACGGACAACGTGAAAAATGCGTTAGTCTGACCCTAGCCTTAAACCTGCCGAATTGAAACCACTGAACATCAGGGCATTTCTCTGACATTTCTCTGCTGTTCGGTGTTTCCTGAATAGGTTAACCATTGTTTCTTTATGGGGACTTTCACTGCCGTCGAACAAGCACTGTATTTTGCTGGCAATTTGCCAAAAATTTTCGGGGCCAGATCAAATCTCTCTGACTAAACCTGTATATACGTATTATTATTCTTTATTTATATAGCGCCAGCATATTCCGCAGCACTGAATATGCTGTATATAATGTTCACGCCAGGTGTGCTGTGAAAGCTACATGTGGTATGAGGGCAAAATCATTTTATTTACATCATAAAAATCCTTTTCTGAAATGTTTATTAGATTTATTTATATTACATTATTATCATTGTTCTATGCTGTGTTAATGGTAGTCATTAGGTTTTGGAACACGGATAACACCTTCCGCTTTTATATTTTAGTTCCAGAAAACAATGAGAGTGCGTTGGATTTTAGTTGGAGGTGGTAGGATTTTGTTTTTCAGATGTATATGTAATCTTCAGATAGTATTTTTCATTTTTATTCTCTGATGCATATATTTTTTTTCCCCCAGTTACAGACATCAAGCATTGTGGTTGTCTAATATTCACAAAGATCAACCAGGCCATCCTGTGAGCAGAGCTGCATACTGGATCGATTACCTCCTTCGTCATAATGGGGCTGACCACCTGCGAGCTGCAGTTTATGATATCTCCTTATACCAATACTTCTTACTGGATGGTATTTTGCTTATACTTTTATCAATTATCATAGCATGGTACTTCATTTCAAAATTCGTTAAACACATGAGGAAGGGTATAACCGGATCCGAGCACAGCACCCTTAATGGATTTTGCCACAATGGAATAGCAAATGGTAAACACAAGAAAAATGGACACATCAAACTTGAAAAGAAGGTGAAATGAACAGAATTGTACATATTTGGATAATAATATAGAATCTAAAGGTTTGTTAGTGGTGTTGGGAGTTTTGACTGCATTTCTGGAAATATTCATCTATAAGGTCTACACCTGACGGTACGCCATGGGCATCCTCTACAGTCAGAATTTTCTTTGAGCTGACCCTCACCCAACATGTTGGATTTTTAGTCGATGTATTTTATACTCTCCCACCACCAACAGACCTATGAAATAATGTCTATTTACCATTCTAAACACTCCCCTCTCACAGAAAATACACATTGCAAGTTTACCAAAACTAAAGAAGGGATCCACTTACTTAAAATAAACGTTTATGTGTTTTTATACATTATTAAATCTCCATGTTGAAATTTTCTTTATAGTTGACCTCAGACCGCAGATGTTCAAACTCCATTTGTTAAGTATATTATGAATTGAAATATGTTGCTTGTTTAAGTATTCAACCTCCGTATATTAAAATACTGGTAGAATCACGTGGTGCGGTTTGGTTGAAATACATTATATATTGCCACACTGGGATCCGTAAATGCTGCTTGCGGATACATTTAAAATAGTTTCACAGAATATCAAAGACGTTTACCCATGCTACCTGTACCATGCTCACTTTGTATTTACTTTCATAAACGTCCACTCAAAAAAACAAGCAAATTAGCTTTCAGTCTGTTCAAGCACTCAGATTGAAATGTCTACATGACGTGTATGATTCAGTGAATTTTGCATGTCATGGAATATATCATTGTATATACAAAAGAGTGAAAAAGATGTGTATTTTAGCAATTCTGATAAGTTTTTCCTTCTGAATATTTTAAATATTTCCATTATGGAATAAAAATCACTAGTGGGCTATATTATAAAGTCGGTGCTAACTTAAAAAGAGTTGTTGTAAACTTAGCAGAGCTATTATAGTCTGTGGAGTTCTTAAGTTTAACACAGCTCTGGTTAAGTTAGCACCAATTTTGTAATACTGCGCTGTATTCGGCATAAATAAATTGTCTCATATTAAATTATATTTAACTTTCCTAATTCACTAAACAATTTATGAACAAATCATCTTTTAATAACAATAAAGAACTTTGGTAGGAAATGTAAGATGCAGATAAAGCTTCCTTGAGGAGGAAATAGTCTTTTATTTCTCATATTAAACATTGCAAATACCTACAGTGTTAACATTGTAATTTATTTAAAATGATTAATATATTCTTGGCTTTAGGGTTCCAGGTTAGTATTATTCAAAGTGGATTTTTCTAAAATCCGAAATGCAGCTAAAAATAATACATTTTATAAAAAGTTCTTACATATTCCATGGTGCTTGAAATCTTTAAGTAGTAACCTGTCATGATATTGAAACAAAATTGGCAAAAGTAATGCCAATATAGTTGTATAGGAAAAACATAAACCACTATAGCTTACATGTTACAAATGTGAACACATTTGATTTTCATGTCAAAATTTATAAGTGAAAACGTTAGCTATTTAAATATTAACACATTTGTCTGATCTTCTAAAGTTAATCTTGCACTCACTCTCTCATAACATGAAACCAAGAATTCTCCTTTTAAACTTATTTTTATATATTTATCTTCTTGAAAAATTTTCTAATAGAGGACTCAAACGTTGGCACTTTTGTGATACAATAAAATGTATCAAAAAATTCTGAGAGCTCTTCTTTCATGTTATCAAACCTGTGGCCCTATTCTGATGTAGGGTCCTATTCTAATGTTGCAGGCAACAGGGAGCCAATAAGGGAGAAAGTCAACGAGCTGATACCTCTTTCCAGCTCAGTTACCAGGACAATTCAAACGCTGACATTGTTTTAGCAAATTGAGAAGGAATAATTAGAAGACCCATACAGGTAATTGCAGCGGTATTGCGTGCTGCTGATATCATGGCATCCATAGGACTGCATGGAATTAAGTGTGACCCTGCCACATGTACCTTGCATGTGCAGAATCATACAGCAACCTTGTAGGAACCACGGAAGGATACTAGGAAATACTTGTTTTAAGTAATGCAAGAGGAAGCGGTTAATTACACCACCCTCTTCAATCATTGGTTCAGAGTTAAGTTTGGGATTTTGGGGGAGATATTTTAATGTGTTATGTGATTTTGGAAAAGTAAAATCCCTTAACCCTAAATTCCGAGAGTCGGAATTTCTTTAAGAAATACCGTCTCTACTGTTGAAGAATGAGCAAGGTTAAAATAGCTTGATCTTATCTAGCCCCAAATTATCATCTCCTTTACAAAGTATAGGAGATGTTAATTTATAAAAACCTGCACAAAATAACCAAAGCAAAGTTTGCGGTAAAGTTGAAATAGGACAACAGCAATCCCTCACTCAGCTTCCTATCTATTCTAGTTAAGTTATGTCTGTTAATATGCCTGAACCATGACCTAGATGCAAAAAAGAAGGGTGTCAAAGTTTTTTTTTGTCAAATACTGTATATTCCAAGAATTTAGCAATATGTTGACACCAGATATTGGCGTGTGCAACTCATTTCATCAGGGGAAAAACACATTGGTGTTTGTGCATCACAAACGTACATTTTGTTTAGCCATGATTTTTGTATAGAGCTAGAGGGCATTCTCTTTTTCTTGAAACAGAGTATCTGAACAGTGTCTATAGGGACCTAAATAGGTGACATGTGGGACCAAATTATCCAGCATTAAGCTGCCCATGTTCACATAAACGTGCTCCACTATTTTGTTCTTTATGGATTTCTTTATGACTTATGTAGCCATATGTGCAATTAATCATCCCATGAGTGGTGTAAGGGGAAAAAAAAAACACACATTATTGCTTAATATAAATCAATTGATGTGCTCAGTTTTTGATTTCATAATTCCTCCCAATTATTGTAACTGAGACTGGGCATATTATAGGGAGAATTTCAAAAAAGACTTTTTCATATTTACAGATTAAACTAGTGTATATTTAAGATGCTCCCACTGCTATTCCTACATTCCTGTGTACTTTGAATTCAAGCATCACGTATAGTGCATTGCTTATGTACTTAATGAACAGTGGTTTATTTATTAAATGTAAAAATGAGTGTTGCTCTTTACAGTTTCTCAAATCATACAGCCGTTTTTCATTTAATTCTGTACTGCCAGGAGCTGCTACTCTGTAATATACTTGGGACTATATAAAATATATCACCCCTAAGAATAAAGAGAAAACTAATGTTAAGCAATGATTGGTGGTTTGCAAGTAATTGTTTGAATGTATGAAACCTTCAATTTTGAATACTTTTTTATAAACAAAGACCATACAAACAATGAGAAGCTGGACTGATTAATGAGACACAACGTAAAGTTAAACATAATTTAAGACAGAAAAAGAAGTGAAACGCTACACAATTATGGTAACATAAAACAGGTTTTGTGATACATAATAGGAATTTTGTGGCATTTTCATTTCAGACTTAGATTTTGTAAATATATCACATACTTGCATTAAGGGGTGAACAACATCTACATTGTCGTATACATTAAAACATTTATTGACTTTAAAAATGTAGTCCTATTGTAAAGTACCTACTACTATCTTACTTAATGTCACTAATTATACTGAACTTGAAAGATTGTAGGCAAAGCTGATAACATAGACTTAAATTACACATTTTTGTGACTTGATTCAAGTTTATTTTATTTTTTTAAATGTACATGATAAATGGGCCCATAGAAAGTTAGTCAGTAGGTTAATACCAAAACGTGGCATTATTCTTGTTTAATTCTGCAGGTCAGTCTACATATTCGAATGTAAGTGAACAAATTGCAATATTACTGAGAATGTATTTACATAAGATGTCAATCAGAAAACAGGAGCAGAAAACTGCAAGGGATAAATGTATAGACTATAACTATGTGATTTGTTTGTCAATTACTTCACAAAAACGGAAATTTATTTCAAAATGGAACAGTTTTTTATTTTGGTTAAAATGTATCTAGTCAAAAAAGAAAATGTTGATGTTAGTTTTAAAGAGAGATACAATATGACAATTTGAATTCAAATTTGTCTTGACTCCTGGGATCAGCAAGGTACGCTCACAGAAAATAATATTTTTACTAACATTTTTTTATAAGCATTTAATAGAACTACATTTTAATGTAACAGAAAAACATTCTATAATGACTATAAAGTTAAAACAAATACACCATATAAACTGCAGGATAACAAATCTTTGTCAAAAGCATATCCATTTTGTTTGTGTAAAAGATGTAATTTTAATAAAACATTGTTTACTTTAAAGAAGTGTGTCTTTTGTTCTTTCCATTCAGCTTTCTTTTCTCATTTGATGTTGCCATCTTCTATTTTGTATTTCAAATTTTCAGTTTTAATCTGAAAACATTTTCAATATATAAATATATAATATATATATATATATCTCCCATAAGCAGCTCGTGTTAGCTTCCAAATAGAAGAGCCTCAGTGCAAACAATTCTCAATAAATACACAAAGAAAAAAAGCAGGATGCACTTGTACTTAAAGATAAAAAACCTAAATTGTATTCAATAATCATGTTGAAAATTCCTGTAAAACATGCCCAAAGTTTCAGCTCGCTCAGAGCCTTTCTCAAGGTATTAAAAGTATTAAAAAACATGCATTAACGATTTTGTACTGATATACAACTAGCATATTTTTATACCATTTTAATGCTTAAAGATTTGTGTTCTCCCTGAGAAACCATTTTATCGGAACAAAATATTCAGAATTTCGGGGAAAACAATTCATTGATTTAGTAAAATCCATGTTCATTGAACTGATCAACACATTTAGGGCACTGTTCCCTATTTTGCTCTAACATGAGGGTGCTAACGGGGAAAAACTGCCCTTTCAGGAGGTTTCCCCGTTGCGGTTCCATGTTACCTTGATATTCCGTGGCAGGCGCTACCTCAGCACCTTGCCCCGGAGTGCATGCTAACCACTGGGACATACGCGGTAGTGCTTCCACTCCACCTCTTATCACCTCCTGGAAGTGATTGTCTAAGTTTGCCAATCTCAGATGCTCCAGAGTAGGGATCTCCATTTCTGCCCCCAGATATGAATTATGACAAAATGATTGTCATATATTGCACGCTCGCACTCATAGATAATTGGGAATTGTAGGCAGTGGCGTCACAAGGGGGGCGGGGGGTGCAGCCTGCACCAGGTGACGACACCCCCTAGGGTGTCACCCTAAAAAAGAAAATATATTTTTTTTTTACACAAATATTTTACCCGGAAGGATACATTGAGAATTCTCTCATTCTATGTCCTGGGTAGGCAAGGCCTAGGCTGGCAATTTCCCGGGGGCGGCAAAAAAACACCACAAAAAGGATATTCACAGAGCACCGAAATGACAGACATTGCAGCGTTCTGTTGTTCCCGGCACTTTGGGGAATCAAATTTCCTCAGTGAATTCACCACAGGGTCCCTGAAGTGAAGGGAATCAGCCACCGAATGCCGCCGCAAACCTGTCACCCACTGTTTTAAAAAAAACTACGGAACAAAAATCAAGACATTTCTTTGCTGTTCGGTGTCTCTGAACAGATTAACCATTACTTCTCTATGGGGACTTTCACTGCCTTCGAACAGGCACCGTACTTGCTGGCAGTTTGCCAAAATTTGTGTATGAGCATATGAGAGAGCTCCACAGAAATAAACCTCACAGTAATGTGCACCGTGTATTATGAGCATTCAGTGTTATATGGGAGTACTGATTTATGAGTAAAAGCAGTTAAAAAAAGAAAACACGTAAAATTCGGGGGGGGGGGTGACACCATAAGTTACCGCACTGGGTGACACCAACCCTAGTGACGCCACTGATTGTAGGCAAACAACATCTGGGAGGGGGGGACAGAGAATGAGATCCCTGCTCTGGAGTGTAGTATTCACTGTCTGAGTGTCATGCCTCACCGGCGCTTGCCGGTCCGGCGCTCCTCCTTGCGGCTCCGGGGTCGGCGTCTCCTTCACCTCCGTCTCTGCGCTGTATGCGCGCGCCACCGGCGTTCCCTAGTTACCTCTCCCGGCGGCGCGACATCACCACTCCCCATGTGACCTCCATGGACCAATCAGCAAGCAGGGCGCTAGATTTAAACCTGCTTTCCCCATTTCTCAGTGCCCTTTCGTGGTTTTAGCTTGCTATACCGTTTGCTGCTATTTTCTGTGATTCCTATTTGACTTTCTGTGCATGACCTGGCTTTTGGCGACCGACTCTGAGTATCTCCGTATCCCTCTGACCTGGCTATTGTGTTTGACGCTGCATTCGGTTTTTCCCGGTGTACTGAACTGATTTACTACCCACTATCACTTAACCCAGCCACTTTAAGGACTGGTATTGTGATTAGTGTTCGGGGTTTTCCTGGTTACCTGTGTAGCTACCTTGCTTATTATTTGACTTACGTGTGTAAGGATATAGGGTCACCCAGCACGCAGACAAAACCCAGAAAGGCAATGAAGGACCCTAAACTGAGAAGCTGGTCCTTAGAATGGCCAGGTACTAATCTAGAATACACAGAAGTACAGATCAGGGACAGGAGAGATATCGTAGTATAAACAAGCCAGAGGTCGGTACACGAGGTAAACATATGCCAAGGGATAATGCAGAAAACACAGTCAAAATACAAGCCAGAAGTCAACCAGAAAATCAATAATCATAAGCTGTAGAAACGCGCTGAAGGCTAGAAATAACCACGTCAGGGCTCAGAGCACAGACTGGAACTGATATTTAAAGGCCTAGATCCCTGACCAGGTGTGGCATACAAAGTGGCCTGATTCAAAGACTGGCGCCCTCTCTGTTGGGAAGGCCGTACTGCAGGAGCAGTAGCATGCATGACAGTACCCCCCCCTCCACGAGCGCCCTCTGGGCGCCGAGATCCCGGAGCAGTGGGATGAGAACGGTGAAAGGCACGGACCAGACGGGGGGCATGGAGATCAGAAGTTGGAACCCATGAGCGTTCCTCCGGGCCATACCCTCTCCAGTGCACCAAATATTGAAGACCACCACGGGAATGACGGGAATCAACAATGGACTGGACCTCAAATTCTTCTTGTCCCTGGACCAGAACAGGACGTGGTCAAGGAATAACAGTGGTGAACCGATTGCACAGAAGGGGCTTCAACAAGGATGTGTGAAAGGTATTCGGTATACGGAGGGTATGAGGTAGGTCCAGCGCATAACTGACTTCGTTGATACGTCTTAGGACTTTGAATGGACCAATGTACCGCGGAGCAAATTTCATTGATGGCACACGTAACTTAATGTTACAGGTAGACAACCAGACTCTCTGGCCTGGAACATAGGAAGGACCCATCCGCCTATGCCTATCTGCATAGGTCTTCTGTTGGACTGCAGCGTGACAGAGGTTGGAACGTACCAAAGTCCACACTTTGTGAAGAGACTGAACATAGGAGTCCAAGTCAGGAAGACCAGTGTCAGCACTAGGGGATGGCAAAAAAGTAGGCTGGAAACCATGGGCAACATAAAACGGGGAGTGACCAGACGAGGCATTAACATTACTGTTCAGAGCAAATTCAGCCCAAGGAAGCAAAGATACCCAATCATCTTGCCCTTGAGAAGAGAAGCTACGAATGTAGTTCTCACTAGACTGATTGGCACGTTCGGCAGCTCCATTGGACTGTGGGTGATAAGCAGAAGAAAATGATACTTTAATACCCAACTGTGAACAGAAATTTCTCCAAAATCTAGAAATGAACTGTGGACCCCGATCAGAGACAATTTCATGAGGCAAACCATGTAATCTGAATACCTCTTTGGCAAATATGTTGGCAAGACCTTTAGATGTTGGCAATTTCTTGAGAGGAACCAGATGAACCATTTTAGTAAAGCGATCAACAATGGTCAAAATCACTGTATGCCCTTCAGAAGGTGGCAATCTACTATGAAATCCATAGAAATATGTGACCATGGTTTGTCAGGGATGGCTAGTGGTTGCAATAGCCCTGCAGGACATTGAGTAGAGGCTTTGGATTGTGCACATACCACACATGCCTGTACATATTCTCTCACATCCTTGGCAATGTCTGGCCACCAGTACATCGGTGTAAGGGCTGACAATGTCCTTTTTATACCAGGATGACCGGCTGGCCTGGAGGCATGATAACAAGAGAGTAGTTCCTTTCTTTCTGCGTCAGGAACAAACAACTTGTCAGAAGGAGTCTCAGGAGGAGCTGTACTTTGCATAGCTTGGATACGAGTAAGGAGTGTAGAAGTAAGGGTGAGATGAGTAGCTGCCACTACTCTCTCCAGAGGAACAATCGACTCCACTGGTCTATCTTGCTGTTCTGTGACCTCAAACTGCCTGGAAAGCGCGTCTGCCTTCGCATTTCTGTTACCGGGCCTATAGGTGATTATGTAATTGAAATGAGTCAAAAACATCGACCACCGGGCTTGACGGGATGACAGTCTTTTGGCATCGGCAATAAAGGTCAGGTTTTTATGGTCAGTCAGAATCATAGTGGGAGTAGGAGCTCCTTCAAGTAGGTGTCTCCACTCCTTCAAAGCAGAAATGATAGCCAGGAGTTCTCGGTTACCGATATCATAGTTCCTTTCAGCACTAGATAATTTCTTGGAAAAGAAGCCACAAGGCTTGAGTGGTTGGTCAGGGGATTCTCTTTGGGAAAGAACAGCTCCTACTCCTGTCTCAGAGGCATCAACCTCTAGGATGAAAGGCTTCCTTGGATCAGGGTGGACAAGTAATAGGGGCCGTAGAAAAAGCCTCTTTAAGAGTCTCAAAGGCTTTAACGGCTTCAGGGGACCAAATACGGGTATTGGCTCCCTTCTTGGTCATATTGGTAATGGGTGCCAGTATTGTGGAGAAATTGAGTATGAACCTGCGGTAGTAGTTGGCGAACCCTATGAATCTCTGAATAGCTTTTAGCCCTATAGGACATTGCCAGTCAGTAACAGCAGTAAGTTTAGCCGGGTCCATGGAAAATCCTCTTTGGAAATGACATAACCTAGAAATGCTAACTTAGGTTGGTCAAAGAGACACTTCTCCAATTTGCAGTAAAGGCCATTGTTCAACAACGTCCGAAGAACCTTTTTAACCTGCAAGTGGTGAGTAGCGAGATCAGGTGAGTAAATAAGTATATCATCCAAATACACGATGACACAGTCGTGTATGAAATCACGCAAAACATCATTTATAAAATCCTGGAACACAGCTGGAGCGTTACATAGCCCAAAGGGCATTACAAGGTACTCGTAGTGACCAGATCTGGTATTGAAAGCGGTTTTCCATTCATCACCATCCTTAATGCGCACTAAATTGTACGCGCTTCTTAAATCAAGCTTAGAAAAAATCTGGGAACCTTTTTAACCTGTCAAAGAGTTCAGCAATCAATGGAATGGGATAGGCATTTTTCACAGTTATTTTATTTAAACCCCTATAATCTATGCAAGGTCTTAAGTCCCCCTCTTTCTTAGAGACAAAAAAGAACCCAGCACCAGCAGGAGATGTGGATTTCCTTATGAAGCCCTTAGCAAGGGAATCCTTTATGTACTCCTCTAATATGAGGTTTTCATGTTGAGACAGAGGATACACTCGTCCCTTGGGAGGAAAAGTGCCAGGAAGGAGAGTAATAGCACAATCATAGGGTCTATGCTCAGGTAAAGTCTCAGCCCCTCCTTTGTTGAAAACTTCCCTGACCTCCTCATACTGTATAGGAACCAATACAGATAAAGGAGCAGCAGTGGGTACATTTATAGTGTGCACAGACTTGACAGGAATCATGCATGAATCAAAACAAGACTTGCTCCATGACAGAACAGTGTTTCTTCTCCAGTCTATGACTGGATTGTGTTTTTGTAACCAGGGATACCCCAAAACAACAGGACATGAAGGAGATGATAGGAGTTGGCATACCACAGTCTCTTTATGGAGAACTCCTGCAGACATGGAAATAGGACTGGTCTCCTTAGAAATATATGGGTTGGAAAGGGGTCTGCCATCTATAGCACGAATAGCTATAGGTGGGTTTTTTTCCACACAGGGAATCCCTTTCTCCAATGCAAAAGTAGTGTCCATAAAATTTTCCTCTGCCCCTGAATCAAGAAGTGCATCTACCTGAATAATGGAGGAACCCACCTCAATCCCAATAGTAAAGTAACAACGCTTTCTATAAACAGAAGGAGATAATGTCATGACCTCTGATACCAGTCCCCTCTCCTCTGACGGTTTAATCTCTCCAGGCTGCATTGGTTGAGGTACAGAGTTGTCAGATGCAGCAGGGTTAAGCTCTGGAGACACATACGGCATTAACCTATTAGGTTGCGCTTTTGTTTTACACATGTTCCTGATTTGATCCTCCATCTCCATACAGAATGGAATTAGATCATTCAGATTCCCAGGAAGATCTCTTGCTGTAATAGCAAGGGTTAAAGAGTCAGATAAACCCTTCAGAAAACAGGACACCAGAGTTTCATTATCCCAATTAACCTCGGCAGCAAGTGTCTGAAATTCAACAGCGTATTCCAACACAGGTCTGTCTCCCTGACTTAACCTCATTAACCGTTTCATAGCAGGACTTGTTCCTCTGGAAGGGTTAAACACACTTTTTAAGGTGGAAACAAATTCCTCGTAGTTATTTATTATGTGATCATTAGACTCCCAAAATGCAGTAGCCCAGTCTAAGGCCTTGTCTCTGAGATGGTTAAAAAGAAAACATACTTTAGCTCTGTCAGTTATACACATAAGAGGATTTAACTCAAAACATAAATCAATTTGCTTCAGAAATCCTCTGCATGCAGCAGCCTCACCACTGAAAGTAACAGAGGGCAACATTTGCACTGGAACAGCAGAGTTAACCATCGAAGTGTCAGAATGGGTTATAGGAGCAGGTGAAGGAGACTGCATGCATTCTGTATTCTCCAAGAGCGTTTCCAGCAACATTGCAAAACGATACATCTTGGCATCAGCCTCCCTTATATGGGTACAGCAAGCAGTAAACTGCTGAGCAATGTCTGCAGGGTCCATGGCCCTGACGTAATGTAAGGATATAGGGTCACCCAGCACACAGACAAAACCCAGAAAGGCAATGAAGGACCCTAAACTGAGAAGCTGGTCCTTAGAATGGCCAGGTACTAATCTAGAATACACAGAAGTACAGATCAGGGACAGGAGAGATATCGTAGTATAAACAAGCCAGAGGTCGGTACACGAGGTAAACATATGCCAAGGGATAATGCAGAAAACACAGTCAAAATACAAGCCAGAAGTCAAACCAGAAAATCAATAATCATAAGCTGTAGAAACGCGCTGAAGGCTAGAAATAACCACGTCAGGGCTCAGAGCACAGACTGGAACTGATATTTAAAGGCCTAGATCCCTGACCAGGTGTGGCATACAAAGTGGCCTGATTCAAAGACTGGCGCCCTCTCTGTTGGGAAGGCCGTACTGCAGGAGCAGTAGCAGGCATGACAACGTGTACAAGCTTGACGTACACTCTCTGGTACTCCGTACTGTCCTGTTTCTATACCAGCCACCCTAAGGACTGGTTTCTATCCTCCTGGCTTATGTCCCTGCCTTATAGGTTCACTTCTCGCTACTGCGTAACCCAGCCGACTATAAGGACTGGTATCGCATTTAGGGTTCCAGCCTCCTGTTACACCGTAGGGCTGACCGTAGCTACCTACGGGTACGTGTGTCTGCCTGACACTGAGCTAGAGGATAATGAGAAGGGAGGGAGTCTTAAAGATAAGTGTGCTTGCTGGGTTATGAAGTGATACTGAGAAGATGCTGCAGACACATCTACTGTACATTTTTCATTTAAAATGTAAAATCGTTTTTTTAGCTAGTTTATTCATAGCTAGAATGTACTTACTGGTAGTTCTGGGATTGGGTGAAAGAGGACATGGGGGCTGATGAGGCGTAGTTGTGACGTGATTTTCATCATTACCATCACGATCATGTTCCTAAAAGTGTCATCTCAGCAATTGCGGGGCAGGTGGCCTGCATAGATGAGCAGAACTTGCTGGCACATAGTGTGTCAGACAACCGGACTGTGTGAGTTGGTAAGTTTCCACAAAATACTCAGGGCCCTATTCCGTGCATTGACTTAAAAGGGAGACACCAATGGGGAAAACCTGCACCTGCAGTTTTCCCCATAGCATCCCCATTTCAGCATGATATTCTGGGGCAGTCGCTGTCTCAGCACCTTTCCCTGGAAAGCAGTGCTAACCGTAGTGATACTCCTGGTAGCGCTTCTGCGCCGCCGCAATTATCACTTCCTAAAGTACATAGGACTCCATGGAGGGCTACGCTTTTGGGCCGCTTGCCCTGCTAACTGTACCAGCTAATACAGCACTTAACTTCTAGGCATGGTGTAGCGATCTCAGTGTCTTTAATTATGCAGACGTCAATCAGAATAATATTCAGGGTTAGTCACACCTTATTCATGATTCTTCTCATATGGCATTTCCTCAGGAAAACACATACTGTACAGCATATCATTGTACAGTATATCCGATAACACCAAGTATAGTAAGCAGGATTAACAAGTGGTCACTCACACTTTAATGAGCCGAATGAATTGCCGAACTCATTTCACCTGGGCATCTTGCCCTCTCGGCTTCCTCAGTGTCGGCTGCGTCAGCAGCTGAGGAGGCAGAGAGGGAAAGACGTCCAGGTGAAACACGTTTGGCCATTCGATTGAACACACAGGCTTTGTCCTGTATGTTGTTTTATTATTTTTACTGTTTTTATTGTGGCAATAAAATCCTTTAAAAAGAACACCACTGTGGATATTCCTATATGACTTTTTCAGGAGTTGTTCCAGAAGAACAACCCCGGGCATGACGAGGAGAGCCACCTGGGGCTCATGAACACATGAGTGGGCCAATTAATTACGGTGAAATAATTAATCCTTGCAGTTATGTACTATGATTGTTTTCTCGTTTTATGGTCTCCATCCTAAACACATACCAAGGATCTAAGGAAGGCTGTTGGGGAGCCAAAAATCACCCAGACACCCACAAAGCCAGACCTGCTAATAGGGCTCATTAAAGTGTGAGTGACCACTTGCTAATCCTGCTTACTATACTTGGTATTATCGGATATATTGCACAATGATATGCTGTATGTTTTTCCCTCTGAGATGTCATATGAGAAGAATCGTGAATAATGTTTGATTGACATCAGCCTATCTGAAAAAGACATTGAAAACCCTGAACGTTATTCTGATAAACATCCGCATAATTAAGACAGAGATCGCTACACCCTGCCTAGAAGTACTGTGTACAATTTTTTGTTGTTGGTGTATTTGTGGCTATAGCACATGTGATGGGAGCAGATTGTGTTTTTATGTACATTGTGTATACTCAGTCCAATAGTGTTTGTCTATATTAATACATCACTTTAACGAAGTGTTGAGCCACAACCCATGAGCTTACAACCCTAGATATCACAAAATGTACACAGTCACACATTTTAGAGTAAAATATTTTACATGAGAAAACCAACGCACATGTAAGATAAGAACATTTAATTATTTGGTGGTAGCCTCCCTTTAAGATAATCATACACCTGTGGGTATTGGAATG